>CM035408.1:182589376-182774376 GCA_020310875.1 Ceratopteris richardii | reverse complement strand
GTATCACAGATGGATTGGAAGAGACAGAGAATCTTGTTGATTTGATTCGATCAAAAGCACCAGTCCAAGGTGACAGAAGGTTTGCTCATGATAGTACAGTAAAAGGCGGGGATAAAAATGGGTGGATGAGTAGAGGTTCTGTTGTACATAACAAGAATATGCATGATGCAAAGAATATACTGAGGTCAGGTAATGACAATGCAGTTATTGGTACACGGACAGGTAGAGAAACAAGTAGAGGCTTTGTTGCAAATAATAATTTCATGCATGATGCAGTCAATATACTGAGGTCAGATAATAACAATGCAGTTAATGATACACGAAGAACAGGTCCACAAACAAGTAGCAGAGGCAGGGGGAAAGGGAAATGGAAAGAAAGGGGCCAGTTCTATGTTAAGGATGGTATGAATTACAGCTATAAAGTTGCTGGGTCTGTTGCAGTTGCAGGTGTCGAAGAAGCTGAAGCTCTTAAAAAGAAAGAAAGAGAAACTATTCATGGATTGGGAGAGGGTGGTAATGTGCCATTAACTGCTGAACAGACTGCTCAAGGACCTCATCATGCTCATACAAGGGCAGCTCAAAGTGGTCATTCATTGGGTCATGGAACTGACAGCCGCGGAAGGGGTTCTTTTAAAAAGGATCGAGACCATCATCATCGGAAAGACCGTGCTATGCGAAAACACTTCTCAGGATTAGGAGGCATATAGACAACATAAGTATTTTTTCTGTGGTAAATGGAAATGGGTGAGATCATTCATCAGGTTTGGGGTGCTTGCTAGCTTTTATTTTTATTGACAGTGTAATTGCTGACAGTAAAAGATCATCAGCATATTTGTATGTAAGAATATTCCCGACAAGCAAGGTTTATTGGTATCTTGGCAGATGAGCATTGTCTTCCAGTTATCAGACGAAGATGGAAATTTTTTGAGTCCTATATAAATAATCAGTTCGGCTTTCCTGAGTCTCATTGTTCATATGCATTCTTGTAGGCATGTCTTTATGATGATAGCATACCAAAGAATTAATTATTCATGGCATACGATTGTTTGAGGAAAATTGTGTATGGAGCATGAGTCTATGGAAATAGTTTCTTGCTGTGTATGTGGCTGTATATCTATTATCATATTAATAGTTGGCACCACAGTGCAGCATGCATGAATTGCAAGTGAGTTAACTGATTGGTTGCAACTGTTTTTCTTTACTACAAGGAGTCAAATGATGCGTTCTTGTTTGTTTCCCTTTTTTCTTCAAAGATATTATGAGAATCTCTATGAAAGGTGATATTGTGAAGAACAGTAACCCCGTATTATCAGAATATCTGTAAAATGTGGGTGATAATAAGAATTCCATAGGGATTACAAATGGAGCAACATATGGATTGAGATTAAACCCCAGATCTAGTGCAACTAAGGAATTTACGAAACAGATTATATTAGGACCCTGTATTGAACTGCCAGAGAGATTGCAAATGGAGCAATCCATGAAGCAGAGCTTTATATTTGAGATGTGGCTCTTAGAAAGAATAATCTATGGTCATCGGCATTTTCTTGCAAGCTGGAGCACATGTATTCAAAGGGATTATTATTTGCATGTACTGGCCTCGCCTGGATTCAGAGAAACGCAGCAGCAGCAGCGCTTGATAGGCCAAAACCTATGCTGCCTCTGCCTGTGTTCACACAGTGCATCTGTATTGAATCATGTGGAAAGTTGGAAACTTCCAGAGGGAGATCGCTCCCATTGATGCATAATCTTCCACGCACCCTGAATTTCGCAGCAGAAGCGATTGTCCAGGTTAGTGGTGAAGAACACAGTGAAAATAACCTAGTCTGATGTACCATTTGGAGTTACACTGGAGATGAGGTGGCTGCTACTGACCCATATGAACCTGCCATTATGTTATGGATAGTGTAATTGTAAGGTTTCAGGTTGTACATACTTTTTCACATTATCCACATCATGGCTTTGTGCCACGCGCATTCTCACATCCATAGTTGGGTTTTTGGTTGCATGCACTTTCACGTTGTCATCATTGACATGTATCCTTCTGTATACATTGGAAGCTGTTCCTGGTGATAAAAGTTAAGTCCTATCATTGAATAAAGGGTTTTATCCTAATTCTACTAAGGATATCATAATAAAGAAAGATCGGATTTCGAATGCTTATCCTTAAATCTACAAGTACCATTCTAACTATGTAGCCGCCAATGCAGCACCTCTATACTCAGTTTCTGTACTTGGTACAAATAGTAGGTTACTGCTTGCTACTTAAAGAAAAAATAACACTTCCAAATTAAATTATAAGCCCACAGTAGATCTTTTTGTTGATACATCATTGAATTTATTTACATTTAATGTATCCATGTTCTTACAATTTCACAGGAGCCTCATGATATAACACATATTCTAAAGTGGCAGTCACATTATGCAATGCTCTTCTCAATATTGAAGTTCGAGGTTTGCGGAAGCACGCGAACAACACAAGGAAGTAGAAGCTTGGAGCACGACACACAATATTGAATGTATTACCATCAGAATGTACAAAGATTGTAACCCGTTAGGGTTGTAGGCGTATATACAAGCTAGGGGAAAAAAACCTCCTAAAGAGGGGAAAAAGTGCTCCGGCAGTAGTAGTGTGTTCACACATATCCCCCTTGGGAGTGATGCGGTGGACAAGGAGTTGGTACTCATGTATAAGGAAGTGCCAAGCTATGTGGAATCAATCCACAAAAGAAAGTAAGCCCAAAGATTTGGGGAAAGTTCAAATTTCTCCTTAGGCAGAGCATTTGTGAAAAGGTCTGCAATGTTCTCCTCTGTGGACATATATGCCAAACTTATGTCTTCAGCAGAGAACCTCTCCTTAACATAATGATAGTGCACCTCAATGTGCTTGGAATGGTTGCTTCATTAGGACGAGCACTAAATCGTCCACGTGTAAAAAGAGGAAGCAAAGTGTCATACATGTCTTTGGAGCTAACTGATGTCTCCTTAGTACATAGAAGTAATGGCTGAATATAGTCTCACAAAAACAATATCACAACTAACCAGAATGTGTTTACTTTGTGGATAATATAGATTATAGCCTTTGCTTTCAGAATTGTACCCCACAAAAATACATTTCGCTGCTTTATCATGCAATTTCTTGTGTTGTTTAGGCATTAATGCATATGCCAGACAACAAAAAACACGTAGGTGAGCAACAGATGGCTTGCGACCATGCCAAACCTCATATGGAGTGATAGATTGCAATGCTTTAGTGGAACACTTGTTTAGTACATATGCTGCACACATAATAGCCTCAAGCCAGAAACTATGTGGTAAAGCTTGACTCTTGACCATACACCTCGCCATCTCCATGAGTGGCTTGTTCTTTTGTTTAGCAACTCCATTCTGTTGAGGTGTATACGGCAGTGTATACTGATGTTTTATGCCACCTTTAGCCATAAATGCATTAAAATTAGAAAACATATATTCTCTCCCTTGATCAAAACGGAGGGTGTCCATTTTACATATTGACAGATTTTCAGCCAAAATAAAAAACTGTCTGAAGCACATAAACTCTTCAAACTTTGCTTTCAATGGATATACCCATGCATGCTTGAAAAAATCATCAATGAAAGTCATGAAGTAAAGATAGTTTCCAAAAGAGGGTGTCTACATAGGACCACATACATCACTGTGAACAAGCTGCAATTTCTAAGTAGCTCGGACTGAATCAACTTTTGGGAATGAGGAACGCTACATTTTGCCCAAAATACAGCTTTCATAAACATGTTTACCAAGTGCCTCAAGTTTGGGCAGAGAGGACACCATTTCATATTTCTGCAGGTGTAGCAAACTAGCAAAATTCAGATGACCAAAGCGTGCATGCCAAAACTTTGCATCTGACAAAGCCTGAGAACCATGTATTGCAGATGCTGAATCATTCATAAATTTTTCATAGTCTATGAGCTTATACAACCAACGATATAAAATGCGAGAAGCAATAATGACATCGCCATTTGACAGATCATGAACTGTATATCTGTCATCAACAAATTTCACAACGAACCCAATCTTGGCTAAAGCTGAAACTGATAACAGATTCTTCTTGTTCTCGACCTCAAATAAAGCATCTAACAATGTGAAAAAACTACCATTAGCAATGGTCAGAATGATCTTACCAACTCCTACGATAGGATACGAGGAGTTGTTGGTGCATGTGACAGTATTCCCTATAGGGGCAAACTCGAGTGAAGTGAAGAAACTACGTTGCAAGGTAATATGTTTGATTGCCCCACTATCAAAGTACCAAATATTTGAGTCTACTGCAGACATACACTATTATGAGAAGATGGGTTTTAACTGCAAATAATAGTAAATGCCATTCTTCATTCTACACAAGATTATCAGACTCTATTTTGGGTGTAGAGGCCTCTGCAACAATCTTTCCAACCTCTTTCTTTCTTGCCTCTTTCGAAGCCAGTTTTGGACAACTCTTTATGACATGATCATTTTCTTACAATATTTGCTTTCTGTTTTCTTCTCATCTTTGTCATCCTTCTTTGATTATGCAGAATTAGTAGATTTTTGCTTACTACTAGAAGAGATCCATTTACATTTGCCCTTCTGATTAGCCAGGAAAGCTTGATCTCCAATATGCATAATGGACCTGTTCTACCTAGGTTGATCTTTCTACAACAGAACAGAGACTAACTCCTCAAATGTTAAGGCATTTGGATTGCCTTTCATCATCAAACGAAGAGTAGAAGCAAAAATCTGATATGAATCGTGAAGACCATTCAGAACAGTCTGCATACGTGAACTGTGAGGCAAGACTTCATCAACAAAATTCAACTGTTTCTTCAAATCTTTGATCTTTGTCAGAAAACTATCCATGGAATCTCCTTCATTTATGTGCTCACTCTCCAACTGTTTTTGGAGGTAATCAAAAGGAGCCTTATTCCTTGCCTAGTATAAAGTGGTAAGTGTATCCAAAGCATCCTTAGTGTCAGTGTAGCACTAGACTGTGCTCTCTAACTACAATAGATAAGATTTCGGAAATACACTTCTGATTATAAGAACACCCACGAAGGGAAAACGATACAAGAATACGTGGCTGATACAAGATGTCCTAAAACCCGGGATTGATAGGTATGAATAACTCGACTAGAGATGATACAGAAGATCCCACAACCCGGGATCGTAATTATGAAACAAGATATCTGGATTACAAGAACTCCCTTTCGGGAGAGGAAGTAGATACAAGAAAGAACTCGATAGGATCTTGTACTATGAGATTACAAGAGGACAAGAGAGGATGCCCAAGAACCAGACTAGACAAGACTAGAACAACGAACAAGACAAGAACTAGAACTGGAACTTGGAGGGTACTTACTTGACGGTCACGACTCCTTGAGCTCTCAAGACTGGTATTGGCAAGACTGAGAATGAATGTGGCCAAGGCCTCCTTATATAGGATTCAAGAGCGGTTCTTAAGAGCAGTTGCGAACTGAGGATATCATCAATGATATTAGCAAACCAAACAGGACCTCTCATTGTCAGAATTTAGCAAATAGACAGTCGATCTTAGGGTTTTGGAACGTTCCGGATGAATGGAAGCATTAGTTTCTCCTAATTCTGAACCAATGATGAGATATAGGATTCACATGGAATGTGAGGTTCAAGATGGTTTCCTTTGTCCATGACATCATCTCCCCCTCAAGCGACAAGCTCCACGAGGAGTGGTTGTGTGACTGTGGGATCTTCTAAAACTTGAATCTTCATAACTCTTGGTCTTTGTAGAGTTCCTGATATGTGGTACTAGAACATGATGATGATGGATATCCATGATGAAACTGGAAAGGGTTTGTAGTATATCTAGGTACAGAATCAAGGCCATGATTCTCATGATGGGAAGTACTTCTTTGATGATGATACTTCTGATGTGGGATGGTGATTGTAGAAGTCCTAATTCCAACTTGCTTCTTCTTCTTTGGACATTAGAATACCATATGATCATGGTCTCCATAATAAAAGCATAACCCATTGTCTTTTTGATGTTTTGTTTCCTTTGGCATAAGTCGTATGACCCTGATGTTATCCAATTGCATGGGTTCTGGTTGAGATTCTTCCAACATACACTATTGAGGAAGTGAGGTGAACTTATATTCTCGATCATGAACATAAATCTTCTTCTCTTGCTTTCTCTCGAACAACCTATTGTCACACTCAATTGCTTGATTCATGAATTCATTCAAAGTAATTTACCTTGGGCATGGTAGGTTGCATTCTTATGAAGAGCTTCACTTGTTGCAAAAATCCTCGAAACTGGCATGCTCACTTTTGGACTTTTCTTCATATTCATTGCCATGGGGTGTACATGAAGAAGATTGATTTACAATGATATGCAACTCTCTTAAATTTGCCTTTGAAGTTCTGTGACTATATCTTGAATATTCTGTTATTGAATCCTTTCTTCATTTTCCCGTATCTCTTGGACTTGTTGTTGAATGACTTTAAGTGCAGAGAAAAATTCTTCTCAAAGAATCTCCATGGTGCCTGGTCTTGATGAAGGTAGTCTTGCCAAAATGTCAGGGGAGCACAAGATTGTGGTCCCTGACTACAGTAGACAAGATTTCGGAAATACACTTTTGATTACAAGAACACCCATGAAGGGAAAACAATACAAGAATACATGACTGATACAAGATGTCCCACAACCTGGGACTGATAGGTATGAATAACTTGACTAGAGATGATATAGGAGATCCCACAACCCAAGATCATAAGTATGAAACAAGATATCCGGATTACAAGAACTCCCTTATGGGAGATGAACTAGATACAAGAAAGAACTCGATCGGATCTCGTACTACGAGATTACAAGAGGACAAGACATGATGTCCAAGAATTAGACTAGACAAGAGTAGAACAAGGAACAAGATAAGAACTAGAACTAGAACTTGGAGTGTACTTACTTGGTGGTCACGATTCCTTGAGCTCCCAAGACTGGTATTGGAAAGACTGAGAATGAATGTGGCCAAGGCCTCCTTATATAGGATTCAAGGGTGGCTCTCAAGGGCGGTTGCAAATTGATGATATCATCAATGCCATCAGCAAACCGAACAGTACCTCCGATCATCAGGATTTGGCAAATAGACAATCGATCTTAGGGTTTTGGCATGTTCCAGACGCAATGCAAGCATTAGTTTCGCTTAGTCGTGAACCAATGATGAGATATAGGATTCACATAGAATCTGAGGTTTAGGATGGTTTCCTTTGTTCATGACACTTAATTGTTCTGCAAGAGCAAATGTGAGGAATAATGGAACATTTGACAGAAAAGGCTATCAATGCATGTGCCGGAGCATCTTTTCCATCCCAACAAATTCGCTCTACAATAGGTACAACAAGAACCATAACATGAACAGGAACATGAAGAGTATCACCATCTTCAACATCATCTGCATCACCTTCAACAATTGTTTTTGCAGGTGTAATAGGATGTTTTTCAACACCTTGCACAATATTCCACAATCCTTTTGCAAACAATACATGATGCATCATATAAGCCCATAATAGGTAATTGGTACTATCCAACTTATCCTTAACAACCAACATACGGAATACATCACTGCTTTAAGCCATAGCCACTGACTAAAATATCCCAATGCAAAAAAATGATTGTATCTCAAAAAGTTGAACAAAACTACCTTGTCAAATTCTGTTAAACCTATGGCTGACTTTGAGATGCTTATACTAGCAAACAAAACCTGTATATATCTTTGGCACAAAAGGATGAAATTACCTACACAAGCACTATGATAGTGCGCTTGGAGGCCGAAATGAGCTCATATCGTAATTTGGACACCGTAGAGTTAAGAAGTTTTGATCGCCTAATAACATAGGTATGCTCACTAATTTTTGGGTGATTTTAAGACTGTGTTCGAAGGAGTGTCAATGACACCCTAGATGAAGTGCCGACATGTTCTGATACCAATTGTTGGAGTTTGATGTCTATGAAAGCACAGGAACAACACAAGGAAGTAGAAGAAGCTTGGAGCACAACACACAATATTGAATATATTACCACTAGACTATACAAAGATCGTAATTCGTTAGGGTTATAGGCATATGTACAAGCCGGGGGAAAAAACCTCCTAAAGAGGGAAAAAAGTGCCCCGGTGGTCCTAGCGTGTTTACACACATCACTAGCTAAATATATCAACACTCAATGCATCCAAGCATGACTAGGACTCTCAAGTACCACAATATGGTTGAAAATTGGTCTTGTAATTGTGAGATATATCAAGATTCCCACAATCTTCCTATACATAAGAATATTCTCTTATGCTTCACCTGCAATTGAATCCGATGTCTAGTTATGATAAGATGGCACTGAGACAGGCTTACAATCAACCTTACCAGACTTTTGCAATATCTATTTTCCATTGTTTAGGGGAAGCTACGACTCTTATTCTGTGATAGGGCGCTTACAATCAACCTTACCAGACTTTTGCAACATATCTATTTTGCATTGTTTAGAGGCGACCGCATCTCTTATTCCGTGTGCATAATTTGGATGCCTAGAATAGTAATGTGACAAAACCAAGCCTCGAACCAATGCCTTTCCTGTTGAATTCCTAAATGAGAAGATCTTTCAAAATTTGTATGTGATGATTATTTCAAAAAAGGAAGTCTCAACATGTTCTGTTAGAATCACAATTCTATATTCATTCTTTCTCATGTATGAAAAATGATCTATGTTGCAAATAGAAAATTCCAACAAAAGTCAAATTTTTGTAGTTCTTGAATGGGATGCATGATGGGCTTGTTTCAACCCATGCAATGTGTTAACTTTCACACATGGACATCCATTAGATCCAATGTCCATCTTTTTGTGGCAACGAGTAGAATAAATATAGCTTCACACTAATTTCCATATGTTCTTGTGGATTCGTTTTCTACTCATGTTTGATCCACCTACTTACACAACCATCAACATTATTCTTTACCTTGTAGACACCTTTGTAGCATATAACTTTCTTTCCTTTTGGGAAAAGTACTTGCTCCCACGTTTTATTTGCATAAACTACAAGTATTTCTTCATCCATTGGTTTCTTCTATTTGGAGTTTCTAATAACATATTTCGAGTGAGTTGGTTCTAGATTTTGCATTAGCTTTGTTAGTTAAGCACAATGGTGAACCATGTAACTATATGTTAACCTCTTATTATATTATTTGCATGTGGTTTTATTTCCCATATATTCTTTATTGAAAGTATTCCAAATTCTTTGTCAGGTATTTGTTCAAAACCACTTGAGTCACCATACATCTCTTCGAAACTTGCAAATAAATATGGAAACTTAAGATTTCCATGAACCTTTTCTTTACATTTCATTAGAAACTTAAGATTTCCATTAACTTTTTCTTTACATTTCGTTAGTGCATTTGATGAATTCACAAGATTAAATTCCTCTCTAATCTTCCACTGCATGGATCCAAATTAGGAGTGTTACTCTATGATCTATCTGGTCTGCTCAAAACTTGTTATTCGGCACTTATACTACGTTCACCCACTTTGTCTTTTGATATGACTTTGCCATTTCATCAAATACCGCCTCTACTCATCCAAACTTTATATCCTAGTAGGAGTATCGGACATCCAAATACACCTAGCTCGAAAACAAGGAGAAAAGAGTGAAAATTACTAGAAAGAATCAATATAAATTTCTACACAAGAATTTGTTCAAATGACCGAATGTTTCCGTGTACAAATGAGCCCATTGTTATTTTTACTACTTCATTCAGCATGTGGGAGCAAAGGTCTCATCAAAATCAATGCCTCTCTCTTAAGCATAACCTTTTCCAACAAGCCTATCCTTACACCTATCAAATGTTCCATTAGTCTTGCATTTCAACTTGTATAACCATTTAGTGCCAATGCCCTTTTTGCTTGGAGGAAAATCATATAAAGACCATGCACTATTCTTCATTATATCATCATATTATGCCTGCATAGCAGACATGTTCTATGCTTCATCAAAAGAAATATCTGTATGTTTATTTTCATCATAAAGACTAGAGGAAGCCATTGCATAACAAATTGATGCAAAGGAAGAACTATAAGAGCTTAAAAGAGTATGATATGATGAAGATGCATCTAATTTGCTATCTCTCAAACTCTGCACCAACCATTTAGGCATAGTTTTTGCCTCTTCTATGTTGGCCTTCTCATTAACAAGTGCATCATGTAAATCTGCATAAAAAATAGAATGATCGGCATGATCATTTCGAACCAGAAAAGGCAAAGAAATTACGTCTTTTGGATCTTCACTTGGATCTCTACCTATAAAAAGAGGGAGAAAGTGTCACACATATACTTTGAGCTAACTGATGTCTAATAACATCACAATTAACTAGAATGCCTTTAGTTTGTGGATGATATATATGGCAACTTTTCCGTTCATAACTATAGACAACAAAAATACATTTTAAAGCCTTATCATCCAATTTTCAACGTTGTTTTCAAGCACTAATGAAAATGCCAGACAAGCAAAAACACACAGATGAGCAACATATGGCTTGTGACCATGAAAAGTCTCATATGGAGTGATAGATTGCAGTTTCCCCCTTGATGCGTTGTAGCCACCATCATCCCCTACCCAACCTCCTAGCACTTCCTTGGATTTGTTGATATATTTTGGTAGTGATGTGTGTGAACACACTTAGTGTTAAAGGAGGACTAGGTTGTACCCTCTAAGTAGACTAGATGAGGTTTTAGAACTATAGTTTTGATTATAAGATCACCCACATATGGAAAACAATACAAGAATATATAACTCATACAAGAAGCTCCACAACTCGAGACTGATAGGTATGTATAATTGGACTAGAGATGATATATGAGATCCCACAACCCGAGATCGTAGGTATGAAGCTAGATATCTGGATTATAGGAACTCCCTTGAGGGAGATAAACTATATACAAGGAAAAATTGGAAAGGATCTTGTACTATGAGATAACAACATGACAAAGAAGCATGTCAAGGATACTATACTAGACAAGGTTAGAACAAAGGACAAGACTAGAACTCGAACTGGAACTTGAATAGTGCTCACTTGGAGATTGCAACTTCGTGAGCTCCCAAGTGGCATTGGAAAGCTTGAGGATGTATGTTGCAAAGCCTTCCTTATATAGGCTTTCAAGGGTGGTGGTCAGGGGAAGTTACGAATTTATTATTTCATCGATGATTTCATCAACTCAAAACAAGACCTTCGGGTCTCAAAATAAAGCAAATAGATGGGTGATCTTAGGATTTTGGCATGTTTTGAAGTTGATGGTAGGATTAGTTTCTCCAAATTCTTAACCAAAGATGAGATATAGATATTCACATAAAATCTAAGATTTAGGAAGTTTTTCTTTGTGTCCATAACATCTCTTCCCTCAAGCAACGAGTTCCACAAGGAGCAGCCATGTTATCTAGCTTGGGTTTCATTTGATTCTTCTTATGGAACTTGATTCTTACTCTTTGAAGAGTTTTTGTAGGTTCCCAAGTACTGCCATGGATGTCATACCCTTTCAAATGAATAACGTATTCCAATTTGCCGCGAGAGATTCTTGAATCTAAGACATGGTCAATGTCAAATTGTTTATGATCCTCAATCTTGATAGGTGGTGAAGGCATGTGTCTCTCTTGAGCTTCCTTGGGTTCTTCAGAAGATAGATCCTTTGAGATTCTAATGGGTGTTTGTTTCCAAGATCTTTGATGGAGAGCCTTGAGTAAGCACAACTCCTTGATTGAACATAAAATCCTCCTTGTTATCTTCATAATATGTGTACTAATGACTCCTTGGGCTTCAAAGATTCTAGATTTTAATTCTTGAGGAGTAGACATCAAGAAGAGTGTTCTTTTGTACTTCTCCGACAACAAATATCAACCTTTGGGGCTGTGTTTTCAGCCACACTCGTAAAACTACAGGTCTCTTGAAAGGTTTCCAGTTTTGGTGGGAGCAGCCATTACAAATTTATGCAGGTTTTTGGGACTTAAACATCATAGTTGACAGACACTTGCAGGTGTTGTTGGATATTTTTTGGGCTGTGCATTCAGCCTTTTAGTGTCATTTTACTGCATATATTGAGCACCATGTATGCTTCTGTGGATACCGCTTATGTACGCCCATGTGTTCATTGATATAGCGGTTATGTCTTTGCATAAAGACTTTTACATTTGAAAAAGAGGGTCGTGGTGAGGTTTTCTTATCTGGGAGACACCCAGATGTCTGGAACTCTTCGGTGATGCAGGTGGAAGACTTACCCAACCTTGCCATAGGAGATGCATGATAGTTGTTCATAGGTGCTCGATAAGCCTAGTTGGCTTCTATTGGGTAACTGATTATATGCAGTGGAGTTAATGATTCACTATGAAGGTAAACATGTCAGTACTTACAGTTTTATGATATTTTGACACTAATCATATGCTTATTTTGCAGAGGATAATCTGGCAAAAGTTTTCCAGATTTCTAGTTTAGTCAACCATACAGTCGTCGATTTACTCCTTCATACACTTATTTTGTTGGTGTTTGGACTCTTCTAGCTCCATTATCATTCTATTGAGTTCTCTACCATCATGGCATCAGAGGTCTCAGGCACATCTGGTGGATCAGGGTCTAGTGCTAGTGTTCCGAGGAGGAGCTATAACTTGCAGGGCAAAGACCATTTTGAGATCCAAAAATTTGATGGCACAAACTTTGCTCTATGGAAGAATCAGATTAAAGATGTGCTGATTCAAAGGAGGCAATGGAAGCTAGTAAATGAACATTGGGAAGCGGTCAAGATGATTTTGAGATACTTGAGTGGCACTAAGGACAAGTTTCTATGCTTAGCTAGAGGTAAAGCATCCATTATTGGTTACACAGATTCTGAGTATGCTGGTTGTGTAGACAATCATAAGTCTACATCAAGGTACCTTTTTCATTTTGCTGGAGGTGTTATCTCTTGGAGATCTCGTCTTCAAGAATGTACAACTGTTTCCACCACAGAAGCAGAGTATGTTGCAGCAAGTGAGGCATGTAAGGAAGCATTGTGGCTCTCTCGTCTTGCTTGTGATATGGGTTTACCTCAGCATGTACCTTGTTTGCTCAGTGGCAGTTAGAGTGCCATTGCTTTGGCTACGAATCCAGTCTATCATGCAAAGACCAAGCACATTGAGGTGAGGTATCACTTCATTAGAGATTGCTTAGCCACTGAGCGCATTATTCTTGAGAAGGTTCACACTCGAGATAATGCTATAGATGCTTTGACTAAAGCTCTACCACAAGATAGCTTTCGACACTGCTGTCACTTGATGGGGGTTACTTGATTCATGATCTTACACAGTCACTTGTATATTGTGTAACATGCCCATCAGGTGGGAGGTATAGTTCGTAAACTTACACTCAGGTATTCTTTATCATTCTTTATTTTTCTCCCATAGTTACTTTGGCCATATTGGCCTTTAGTGGGAGATTGTTACCATTAGTGTCCATGTTGATGGAGAGTGTTAATCTCCAAAAGAACAAGCTATCCTTGATGTTGGAACATTCTATATCAAGAATAACTCAAAACCTTGATTAATTTGGAAATGATTATTGATTGTACCTGCATACCAAGTACCTCATCAAATGTAACATCCTTTGATACAAGGAATTGATTTGTGGATGGACTCCACAACCTATAACCCATCGGTTTATAATCATATCCAATGAACACATACTTTTTAGCTTTAGGTTCCAATTTATGCCTCAATTGAGATGGCACAAATGCATAAGCCAAACATCCAAATATTTGCAATGATCTAAGGTAGGTTTCTTACCCCACCAAGCTTCATATGGCGTCATACCCTGCAAAGCTTTACATGGTAACCTATTAACCAAATATGTAGCTGTATTTACAGCCTTAGCCCACAAATAATTAGGACAATTTTTCTCCTTCATCATTGATCTTGGAAACTCAAGAAGATTTCTATTTCTCCTTTCTGCTACACCATTCTTTTGAGGAGGGTACCTGCAAGTGACTGTTGGAGACCTTTTAATCTCCAAAGGTTTGATCTACACTGACTTAAGAACACTTCTATGTCAGCTATAAACCAAACTTTACACAACAATGTTCCTTTTTTACCAAAACTTCAAGCAACACTTCTCTGAGTGAAGAAGTGTTAACTTCAGAAAGTCTGCTTCAGATATCAACTTCTTTACCTGCACAAATCTTCAAATTTCTTCAAGTAAATGATGCACAAGTATTAGCAATACCTTTGCGCAATCATACTAGCCATTAGTTCTCAAAACTAATCACCAAAAGTTTAATTTGATCATTAAGATCAAATACATGTCAGAAAATGACTCTCAGAAGTTGCGCCTTCAACATAGCCAACTTCTTAACTTGATTTCTCCCAATCTGGAACCCGTTTTGCTAAATGCTTTTAGCCATAGCTTCCTTATCTTCTAACTTAAATTTTAAGTGCTCACTCATCAAAAACTTTACAGTATACACTCAGATCTGATCAAAATACTGAGACGGAAAAGTGCGCTACTTTCAGGCTTCAGTTCTCACATTCTACATATGAATGTTCCTAATGATCATTCTCACAGTAGGAGAGGAATTAGATTCTGAAAATCTAGACATAGCTTCATTAGCTTCTCAATTAGATGTGTACAAAAGGATTTCTGATCCACATGATCAGACAGAGAGCACTCAGAGAAAAACCCGTCGCTATTTTCTGGGAAAAAACTCTCTACACATCTTCCTCAAAATTGTCATCTACAAAATGACTCTAATACTTCTCTCATACATTTCTTGTCATAATTATCTTATATATACACGACTTTGGACTCATCTCGCATCTATGACTCTATTCCTTATCATCCTAAGGATTTAACTATGGTAGCTTACAAGATTCTTCACTTATATGTACATATGTGTACAAGACAACATCCTGAATTCTTCTTCATTTTGCAAATGTCTTCCTTTGCTTCATTCTGACCATAAGCATTCTCCAAGATCTGTATAATCACCAATTTGTGATTGGTTTGCTCCAACAGCTCCCCCTCAATCACTAATTGTGATTATTCCATTCTTCTTCACTCCTGCCATCTCCTTGAATCTCTGTAGCTTAGGTCCATCCAAGCTCTTTGTCATCATATCTGCCACTTGTTCTTTTGTTGGAGTGTACATCACTTCAATCTCTTTATCAAGTACCTTTTCTCTCAAGAAATGATACTGAATCTCTATATGCTTAGTCCTGGCATGAAAAACAGGGTTAGCTGCCAAATACAAAGAACTCATATTGTCTCCAAAAATTATTGGAATATTATGATCAATCTCAAAACTTTTCATCAATGTCTTCAACCATATGACTTCTTTTGCAGCTTCTACCATTCCCTTATACTCAGCTTCTGTGGATGATAAAGCAACTGTATGTTGCTTCTTTGAACACCAAGATACTAGCTTATCTCCAACATAACATAGATATCCATGAGTAGACCTTCTATCATCTGAGTCACCTGCCCAATCTGCATCACTAAACACTTTGATTCTTGTGTCAGAAGTGAAACCATAGTACAAACCTTCACTTAGGGTTCCTTTGATATATCTGAGTACCCTTTGGGCTGCAATCCAATGAGTCTTCTTTGGACAATGCATAAATTGTGACAACACACCTACTGCATATGATAGATCTGGCCTTGTCAAGGTAGCATAAATCAAACTACCTACCAAACTCTGATATTTCTTCATGTCATTGAACTCTTCACCTCCATACCTGCTTAACTTATGATTTACCTCCAATGGTGTGGTTGAGGTCCTACAATCTTCCATGTTAAACTTGACTAGAAGATTCTTCAAATATCTCTCTTGTGAAACATATACTCCATGTTGAGTATACACAATCTGCATTCCTAGAAAATAAGATAAGTTTCCCAAGTCACTTATCTTAAACTCCTTCTCTATTTGCTTCTTGAGTTCATTGATTCCTTGAGCATCTGTTCCTGTAACAATAATATCATCAACATAAATGCACATGTAAATGTATCCATTTTCACTTGCCTTCACTAGCAAGCTACTATCTGCCTTTGATGCTTGAAAACCACATTCATTCAAGAACTTGACCAATCTGTAATTCCAAGCTCTTGGGGCTTGCTTCAACCCATATAAAGCTCTCTTGAGCTTACACACATAATCTGATCCAATTGATTCCATGAAGCCTTCTGGTTGCTCCATATATACTTCATCTGCAATGTAACCATTTAGAAATGCATTTTTTACATCCAATTGTGATAATTTCCATCCCTTGCAAGCAGCAATAGCAATCAATGTTCTAATTGTAGACATCTTAGCAACAGGACTAAAGGTTTCATCATAATCTGCCCCATAAGTTTGGGCATAACCTTTGACCACAAGTCTAGCCTTATATCTAGACACCTTACCATCTGCAAACCTCTTTGTTTTATATACCCACTTGCATCCAATGACCTTCTGATTCTTTGGTCTTGGTACTAATTCCCAAGTTTCGTTTTCAAGTAGAGCATCATACTCTTCTTGCATTGCCTTTTCCCAATTCTGTTTACCTTTGGCTTCTTCATAAGTAGTTGGATCTTCTTCTGTTTTCACAATGTAGGCATAATCTTTTGTTGTTAGGAAAGATGTATCATAACTATACCTTATAGGTTCTTTCCTTTCCCTTGTAGATCTTCTGATTTCTGCACTTCTTGAAGTTTCAGCCTCATTTGATTCTGGATCAGATCTTGGCCCTTCCTCTACATGATCCTGCACTCTACATCTAGAGTCAACTTCATCAACAATTTCTTCACACACTTTTACCTTTGCCTTTCCTTTCCTTTGAATTTCTTCAACACCTGTATACTCATTTGGTGATCCTGTATACCACATGTTTTGCTCATCAAATGTCACATCTTTAGTAACAAGAAATTGCTTTGTGGATGGACTCCACAACCTGTAACCCATTTGTCTATCATCATATCCAATAAACACATACTTCTCTGCTTTTGGTTCTAGCTTATGTCTTAATTGTGAAGGAACATAAGCATATGCAATACATCCAAATACTTTACAATGATCAAGACTAGGCTTCTTACCCCACCATGCTTCATAAGGGGTTCCTCCATCCAAAGCTTTGCAAGGCAACCTATTCACAAGGTATGTTGCAGTGTTAATGGCCTCTGCCCATAAGTAATTTGGACAATTCTTTTCCTTCATCATAGCTCTTGCAAACTCTACAAGAGTTCTATTCCTCCTTTCTGCTACTCCATTCTGTTGAGGAGAGTACCTGCAAGTCACTTCTCTTTTGATACCTGCATTCCACAAATAATCATCAAACTCTTTTGAGAAATACTCTCCCCCTCCATCTGATCTTAACCTTTTAAGCTTTTGTCCTGTGATCCTTTCTGCATAAGCATGAAAATGTTTGAATGTCTTGAAAACTTCTGATTTATCCTTGATTACATACAAAGTAATCCACCTGGTTGCATCATCAACAAACAACACATAATATCTGGATCCATTTATGCTATAGTCCCTTGAGGGTCCCCATACATCTGTATGAACCAATTCAAGCATATTTGAATACTTGTACCCTAATTTGTTATAAGAACCTTTATGTGCTTTACCTAATTGACAAGCTTCACACTTGTACACCATATGTTGCCCTTCAATGTTTGGCAATCCAAGCACCACCTGATTCTTTGACATCTCCTTTATAGCTCTCTCATTGAAATGACCTAGCCTCTTATGCCATAGGTCTAATTCAGACACCTTCTGACCTCCATAGGTAAACAATGCATGTCCCACATTACCTTGGACTTTGAGAGTGAACAATCTTCCTTCCTTTTTACCTGCAATTATGGTTCTATATCCCTGATTTGGATCTTGTACATAAACACCATCATTTGTGAATCTTACCTCATATCCTTTCTCCACAATTTGCCCTACACTTATCAAATTTTTAGGAATAGTAGGAACATAAAGTACCTTGCTCAGAAGTGTACTTCCACTCTTTGTCTTCACTGATCCAATGCTCTCCACTTTATGTTTGGTATTATCACCTGTCTGAACTGTATGTCCATTCACCCTTGCTTCCATATCAGTCATCAAGGATAGATTCCCACTCAGATGGTTGCTACACCCTGAGTCAATATAAAACACTCTTTGATCTTCTCCCATTGATTCATGAGTTGCATTCAAGATAAGAGTCATGTCATCCTTCTGATCTGATGCATAATTGTAATAATTATTGTTGTAGGACTGAGATTGGAAGTTTCTTCCACCTCCTCTACCATATGATGTCCTACCTCCTCTTCCTCTGAAGTTGCCTCTTTGGTTTCTGCCTCCTCTACCTCTTTGACTATAATTCTGATTATTGCTTCCACCATTTTGATTGTTATACCAACAATCATTTGCCAAATGATTTGTTCTGCCACAAATCCAACAAGCTTTAGCATTATCTTTGTTCTTACCTCCTCTTCCTTTACCTCTGAAATTTGTCTTCCCTTTTGTGAAGTTAGCTTGATTTGAATTCCCTTCATCATCATTTGATTGCTTTCCCTTGCCATTCTTTCTCTTGTCTTTGGAGTACATAGCTTGACTTGTACTTCTATCATTGTCTCCTTTAAGATCCTGCTCAAAGGTTAGCATGTGTCCTAGCAATTGATTAAGATCAGGAGTAAAGTGATCAAGTGACAATTCTATGGACAATATAAAAGGCTTCCACTTCTCATCACCTCTTAGACCTGTAAGTATTTGTCTTACCAACTTTTCCTCTTCAATGTCTTCATCCACTGCTCCCAAGCTATCTGCAATATCTTTCATCCTTGCCACATAATCTGAAATTGATTGTGAGCTCTTCTTCTTGAAGGTTGTGAACTCAGCCCATAGTGAGGACTTCCTTGACTTAGTAGTATTTTGGAAATGCTCTTCCAAGGCATTCCAAACATCTGTAGCACTTTCCAAACCTCTGATGTGAGGTAGAAGATAATCATTTACAGCCATGTAGATAATACTCCTTGCTTGAGCATCCTTCCTCATCCAAGTCTTCAACATTGCAAGTTCTTCCCTAGTAGGAATACTTGGATCTGCAAATTCTGGTTTTTCTTCATCTCCTGTAATAAATGATATAAGATCTTTGCTCATGAGGTGTGCTTCCATCCTCATGGACCATGCTGGATAGTTCTCCCTATCTAGCTTATCAATCTGCAAGCTTTCTCCCATCCTTGACTTTCTGTATCTGCAATTACTATGGTTTATGAAGAGAAAGTGTACCTTTGATATATTCTTTGTCCTTCTTGATTCTTTCGAACTTGTACTATGAACTTCTGCAAGTTATCTTCAATAATTTGTCTTTATCCTCCTTTGATTTGGAAGATCTTCAATATCTGCACCAGTCGGAACTTCGATTATCTTTTCTTCTCTTGTACTTCACCTTTAGCTCTGATACCACTGTTGGAGACCTTTTAATCTCCAAAGGTTTGATCTACACTGACTTAAGAACACTTCTATGTCAGCTATAAACCAAACTTTACACAACAATGTTCCTTTTTTACCAAAACTTCAAGCAACACTTCTCTGAGTGAAGAAGTGTTAACTTCAGAAAGTCTGCTTCAGATATCAACTTCTTTACCTGCACAAATCTTCAAATTTCTTCAAGTAAATGATGCACAAGTATTAGCAATACCTTTGCGCAATCATACTAGCCATTAGTTCTCAAAACTAATCACCAAAAGTTTAATTTGATCATTAAGATCAAATACATGTCAGAAAATGACTCTCAGAAGTTGCGCCTTCAACATAGCCAACTTCTTAACTTGATTTCTCCCAATCTGGAACCCGTTTTGCTAAATGCTTTTAGCCATAGCTTCCTTATCTTCTAACTTAAATTTTAAGTGCTCACTCATCAAAAACTTTACAGTATACACTCAGATCTGATCAAAATACTGAGACGGAAAAGTGCGCTACTTTCAGGCTTCAGTTCTCACATTCTACATATGAATGTTCCTAATGATCATTCTCACAGTAGGAGAGGAATTAGATTCTGAAAATCTAGACATAGCTTCATTAGCTTCTCAATTAGATGTGTACAAAAGGATTTCTGATCCACATGATCAGACAGAGAGCACTCAGAGAAAAACCCGTCGCTATTTTCTGGGAAAAAACTCTCTACACATCTTCCTCAAAATTGTCATCTACAAAATGACTCTAATACTTCTCTCATACATTTCTTGTCATAATTATCTTATATATACACGACTTTGGACTCATCTCGCATCTATGACTCTATTCCTTATCATCCTAAGGATTTAACTATGGTAGCTTACAAGATTCTTCACTTATATGTACATATGTGTACAAGACAACATCCTGAATTCTTCTTCATTTTGCAAATGTCTTCCTTTGCTTCATTCTGACCATAAGCATTCTCCAAGATCTGTATAATCACCAATTTGTGATTGGTTTGCTCCAACAGTGACTTCCCTTTTTATACCTGCATTCCGTAAGTAATCACTGAAATCATTAGAGAAATATTCTCCCCCTCCATCTGACCTTAGTCTCTTCAACTTTTGATTTGTGATTCTTTCTGCATACACATGATAATGTTTAAATGTATTGAATACATCTGATTTATCTTTGATCACATATATAGTGATCCACCTGGTAACATCATCAACATAAATCACATAATATCTTGAACCATTTATACTGAAATCCTTTGATGGTCCCCACACATTTGTGTGTACCAATTCAAGCTTCTCTGAATACATAAGTCCATGCTTAGAATATGATTGCTTATGAGCCTTACCTAATTGACATGCCTCACATTTGTATGTCTTATGTTGACCTACAACATTAGGCAATCCAAGCACTGAACCATTGTTAACCATATCCTTAATACCTCTTTCATTGAAATGTCCAAGCCTTTTATGCCAAAGATCTAACTCAGAGATCTTATGTCCTCCATAAGTAAACAAGGCATGAACAACATTACCTTGAATCTTCAATGTGAAGAGACTTCCTTCTTTCTTCCCTGAAACAATTTGTTTATACCCATTGCTAGGTTCTTCCACAAAAACTCCATCATTAGTGAACCTTACTTCATAACCTTTTTCAACAATTTGCCCTACACTTATCAGATTCTTTGGAATTGTAGGAACATACAAGACCTTACTCAGAAGAGTACTTCCATCCTTGGCCTTCACTGATCCAATTGACTTCACATTGTGGTTTGTATTATCACCTGTTTGAACTACATGATTAGTTACCTTATTCTCCAAATCAGTCATCAAGGCTATATTACCACTCAGGTGATTGTTATACCCTGAGTCAATGTAGAAGACTCTTTGTTCTTCACTTTGTCTTTCACAAGTTGCATTCATAATCAAAGTTGAATCCTCCTTATGATCTGAATCATAATTGTAGTAGGTATTGTTGTAGGAGTGACTTTGGAATCCTCTAGCTTCATTTCTTCCAAAGTAACCTTTACTACCTCTTCCTCTGAAATTACCTCTTTGGTTTCTTCCACCTCTTCCTCTTGAATTAAAGTTCTGACTATATCCTCCATTATTTTGATTATTATGCCAACAATCATGAGCTAAATGATTTGTCTTACCACAAATCCAGGAAGCTTTGGCTCCATCTTTATTGGTTCTACCTCTTCCTCTACCTTTGCCACCTCCTCTTCCTCTTAGGAAGTTGGCTTGGCTATTTGTAACTTCTTGTTCATTTAATTGTTGCTTGCCTTTGCTATTCTTCTTCTTGTCCTTTGAATACATTGGTTGACCTGCACTCTTATCATTATCACCTTTGACATGCTGCTCAAAATTTAGCATGTGTCCTAGCAACTGATTTAAATTAGGAGTGAAATGATATAGTGACAATTCAATAGACAAAATGAATGGCTTCCATTTCTCATCTCCTCTCAAAACTATGAGGATTTTCCTCCTCAGTATCTTCATTAATTGCTCCTAATGCATCTGCAATGTCCATCCTTGTTACATAATTAGAAATGGATTGAGAGGATTTCTTTTTGAATGTAGTGAACTCTGCCCATAAGGATGCCTTCCTTGACTTTGTAGTATTTTGGAAATGCTCCTCCAAAGCATTCCATATGTCACTTGCACTTTCAAGTCCTCTAATATGAGGTAGCAAGTAGTCATTGACTCCCATGTAGATAATGCTCCTTGCTTGAGCATCCTTCTTCATCCAAGTCTTCAAATCAGAGAGTTCATCCCTAGTTGGAACACTAGGATATCTGAATTCTGGTTTTTCTTCTTCACCGGTGATGTAAAACCTATCAGGTCCTTTGCTCATGAGATGAGGTTCCATCCTCATTGTCGAAGTTGGATAGTTTTCTCTACCCAATTTCTCTATCTGAAGAGGATCTCCCATCCTTTCTTCACGTGTGTATTAAATTCTTCAAGCTTTATGAGGAATAAGTGTACCTTTACTTCAAATGAAGTTCCTTTTGATCTTTTTGATAGCTTCAAGTCTCCTTCTCAAGTTTTCCCTTTAAGCTTTCACCTTTTGAACCTTCAAATGTTGATTTCTGTATGACTATAGCAGTCGGGATCCTCCTTTCTTCTATTTTGATGATTCCTGCTCTGATACCACTAATGGAGAGTGCTAATCTCCAAAAGAACAAGCTATCCTTGATGTTAGAACACTTCTATATCAAGAATAACTCAAAAACTTGATTAATTTGGAAGATCAATGCCAAACTATCAAAATTTGCACTAACTATGAAGAGAGTCAATACTCAGAAAAGTCTGCTGCACTTAACTCATTAATTGACTAATCAAATGTGTAAAGTTTTTTATGAGACTTTGTACAAGGTGTTGGCTAAGGTTTGCACACCTTTTCCAAGTTAAGAAATCTCAAAAGATTCAGTAGATCTTGAGAAATGATCCAAACAATCCACCTATGTCTAAAACTGTACTTTTCTACAGTCGACTTTGACACCTATAATTTCTAATGCATAGTTCTCTCAAACTACAACCCGTTTATTCAAATGCTTTTAGCATAGATAGCTTATCTTCCAACTTAAAGAATGAGTGCTTGCTTGCTCAAAACTTTACACTGTGGAAGGAGAACTGAGCAAAATATTAGCATCAAATTTGCACATGTTGTAAACGTCACTTCTTCACATTTACATATGTAAATGTTCCTACTTTCAATTCTCTCAGCCTGATCACAATTAGGATCTGAAAACTTGTACAGAGGTCAATCAACTATAGACTTAGACTTGTACAAAAGCATTTCACAAAAGATTAAACACAGGAGTACTCAGCAAAAGATCAGGCCCAATTTTCTTCTTCTCTAAAAAAATTTTACATCTGAATGATGAGAGATCTTCTACACTTCTAAAGTGTCTAATGACTCTTACAACTTCTAATTTTTCATATCGCATGCTCTCTCATACTTTCCCCAAATTTCTACTTATATATATAGGCATATATGTACAAGTTCATGACCATAATGAAAGTATAAGTGAGCTAGTTACAACTTTAATGTACATATGTATACAAGTCTTCATTTCCTAAATATGCACTATCTTCAAACTTCACTTGTTGATCTTTTCTTCATCCTTTGACTTCAAGTCTTATTCTAAAACATCAATTGATGGTTTTCATGCACCAACACATGTAAAAGGCCAAATGGCCACTGGACACTTCTTTGTATATGTTCTTTAATAAAACATATAGCGGCCTAATCAGTCACACACACTGTAAGTTTGACTGCATTTGCAAGACCTAAGAAGTCTATCTTCGTGCTCCCTGTGTTTTCTGTGTACTTTGCAGCATCTGTGTGAAGTACTGTGTGCAGCCTCAGGAGCTCGGTTTTCTACTCCGAGCATATCATCGTGGAGCTCTCGAGAAGGAGAGCGCACTGTGGTGCATCGCCATCGAATTACTTCACTATCCTTCCTTCTTTTGACACTACACATCTGATTTGACTTCCATTAACATCACATGCAACAATAAATGGCTTCCTTAACTCATGTATTTTAGCGCATAATTTTCAGTAATTTTCATCCCTTCCTTAGAAACAATTCTCCGCAAATAAGTCTTTTCCTCATTGCAAACATTTACTCATCTTACCATATAGTTTATGCTCTGTGAGATTCTATAAAGTCTTCCTGAGATGCAATGCATGTTCATCATCATCCTTAGAATACATCAAAATATCATCAAGAAAGACTAAAATATTGAGATATTCATGAAACACATTATTCATCAAACACATAAATTTGGAAAGAGCATTTTTCAATGCAAAAGGCAATTGGGAATGTCCTTAAACTTTAGTCTCATTTGATGATATCCAGATCTTATGTCAATTCTAGTGAATACTATCACACCACTTAATTAACTCAATAATTCGTCTTTGTTTGGAAGTGGATAGTTGTTCTTAAAGGTTTTCTTGTTCAATCCCCTGTCATCAATACAAAGTTTGAATGAGCCATCTTTCTTTTTCTCAAACAAAGCAGGTGCTCTCCGAGGTGAAATAGAGGTTGATAGCATGGTCAATTTTTCTAGCAGGGACATGCTTGGTAGATCATGAGGAAATACATTTCCATACTCATCTAAAAGTTTTCTTACATATTCAAGGATTTCTTCTTATTTCTTCTTCTCATGAAGGTCATTCATGGATCCTACCAAACGCTCCTAATCAATTTTACAGTAGAAATAGAAGAATAAATTGAATTACACTCTCCTACAGGAAGATGTGCCTCCCCATCTATTTTCAAAGTAAGGATCCCACTTTTCCAATCAATAATGGCATTTTTATGAGTTATTTAGTCCATGCCTTTGATTGTACCACATTCTCTGATTTCAATCACTTGGAAGGTACCCAAAAGCTTATGTTCACCTAACATAAAATCAAGATTCTCAATATAGTCTTGAGTATAATCCTACCATTAGCCATTTGTACAAGTATTTTGGTATGCATCTCAATATGTAATCCTAAAGCCTCTAGAAACTTATGGAAAGGAAACAATTTGTACTACCAGAATCAATCAAGAAACTAATCTTGTGAGGATATGTTCCCTATAATATTAATCACTAATGCCCTTGAATGAGAAGAAGTGCAGACTTATGTAAACACACAAATTTCTCCTTTTATTCTTCAACACACAAGTTATGTTTATCATCCTCCTATTGCTTGAAGGACTAGAATTCCATTTGCTTTTCCATCCGATAATGTGGAGAACAATAACACTTCTCTACTTGATCTTGAAAGAGATGATAATGTGGAGAACAATAACACTTCTCTACTTGATCTTGAATCTCTTTCACGAGAATCGGCCCTTCACGTGCTCTTGTCTGGATGTATGATTTCCACCATAGTTTGGTGACTCCTCACAGATACACAATTGCCACCTTCACGTTTGATTCCTCAATAAACATGCATAGATCAAATAAATCCTCGTTATCCTCAATCCATGCTTCAACATCCTCTCCAGTTTTCTTCTCACCATCAAATTCATTTAATTTTTCTCTTTTAAACACTTGCTTAAGCGAAGACTGATCAACATCATCATCATCAACTTCAGGTTCACCTTGTCATCTAGCTTTATGTGTGTTCGATGTGCTTGCACCTTTACCACCTTGATTATTGAGGTCCATGAAAGCATTTTTAGTGCCTTTTTTTTTTGCTTTCTAGATGTTTCTTTATGTAATTCTGCATTCAGTCTATGGATAAGATCCTCTTTCTCTTCCATCTTCTTTTTCAAAACTTGTGTCTTGTCTTGGAATCTGAATCCTCTCTGATACCACTTGTGACATGTCTCTTAATCTTCAATCACAAATCCACACAAAATAACAAAATTTTGCGCAATCAGATAGAAGACAAAAAACAAAGTATAAAAGAGTATGCACAAAAGCAAGAAGAGAGAGAGATTTTTATTATCTAGTCTAGATTTTACAAGTGGCTCTAATTTGAGTTACAAATTCTATCAAGAAACTTAAATGACAAGCTTCATCCTTCTGACCACCCACGATTTGATCTCAATCTCAATCGGAATCACAATTAGAATCCCAATCTCATTCACAGAAAGAAAAATGATCATGATCAATGCACGATCATAATCCATATCTTTGGCTCTCAATCTTTATCTCTAGATCTCACCTTCAAAACTGGACAACCAATTATGCCTTTCTAGACATGCGCTTATGGAATTTGCATGGTCCAAGATAGTGTTTTTTGCATGTCTCATGTAGGACTCCTATACCAGACACACATTTAATTTTCATGTCCACCTCAAGAATTGAAACTCCAAAAATAGAGGGAATCCTTGCAACATAATCACATGCATGTTGATCACCCCAAGTAACTGACATACCAATCTACGTTTGCTGAACTTGGGATCATAAATAAGATGAATCATGGATTCCTTTTTTAAAAGTAAAAAAAACGGTACTTTTCCAAGCCTTGTAACTAAAAAACAATGAGGGATTAGCTTAAGCTTGTGAGATAGAAAAACATTCATCTTTGGGAGCTGCACAATCATGTTAGAGATGCTTTATCTTCAAGAAAACTTTTGTTTTGTAGATATTGGCCTTACAAAATAAAAAATTCTAGAGAGAGAGAAAAAAAACATGCATCTCTTCATTAACCTACCTTGACACAATCAAATGAGACATAAAACACAAGAACCACAATATTTTCAATAAGATAAAGTGTTTCTACTAAGATACTTTTCTCTCATACAACACTTTCTCTAATTCCTACATCTTCATGCTCAATTTGACATATAAGTTTCATGCAATAGCTTCCTAGAGAGGGAATGTAAAAACTTATGTCTATAATATTTTGAAGACGATCAAAGTATCCTAAACATGAAATTTAATTATTACATATGCATCATTTTCTTGAAAAGAACATCTATCTCAATATGGTATATTACAATTCTCCCCCTGTTTGAAGAACCTTGTGTTTGGAGTTGGAAAGAAGGGTAATGTTCCATTAACTCATCTAAAGCAACCCATGTTGAATCTTCAATAGAATATGCGAATCGCAACCAAATCTCAACTATTTCATGATTCCTTAGATGTCTAATTTGTCTATCCACTATTACTTCTAGTTCAAGCTCAAAAGTGGCATCTCCCTTCAACTTAGATTTGTCCCACAAAACGTGAACAACATGAGGAACATACTTTTTAAGTAATCCAACCTAGATCCTTTGTGCATCTTTAATGTTCTTCTTTGCTTTTTTCGTCTCCAAATCCATGTTTTCAAGCATCTATTTAGATACCTCAACCTGATTTTGTGAATTAAGAAGTGAATGTGGTACCAAACAATTATGAATGTGGTACCAAACAATTATATCCATACATTGCTTCAAAAAGTGTCATCTTAATAGACGAATGCCATGTACTATTATATGCATACTCAACAAGAGGCAAATACTCAATCCAATTGTTTTTTTATCATTTACATACATATGTTACATATCCTCAAGCACTCGCTTAACCCTCTCACCATTAGTTTGAGGATGAAATGTAGCACTCATGCGTAATTCTGTTCCTATGGACTGAAATATTGCTTTCCAAAAATTAGACATAAATGTTGGATCCCTATCAAAAATTATACTTTTAAGTATACCATGTAATCTTAAAATTTCTTTTATGAAAAACTTAGAATCATGCATAGATATATAATTTTTCCTTATGGGAAGAAAATGTGCCATCTTTGTAAGATAGTCTACAACAAAAAAGATGGTATCATGTCCACTTCTCATCAGAGGCAACTTTGATATGGAATTTATAGAGATGGACTCCCATTTTTGATCAGGCACATTTTATGGTTGTAACATGCTAGGGTTCCTTTTAAATTCAGCCCTAACTTGTTGACATTCTTTCACATACCTCCTAATCTCATGTTTCATATGCAGCCAATAATATGAAGCTTTCACTTTAGTGTAAGTCTTAGAAAAGCTAGGGTGTTTAAAGAAAGGTGCATCATGACACTCATGAATAATTGTTTCTTTCAAAATAGATTTTGAAGAAATACACAAATGAGAATTGCAATAGAAATCATTATTTCTCAAATGAAATTTTTTTTAAAACATAGCATCTGGATTTGCATATAGAAATTTCAAGATTGCTACATAATACAAATCTTCTTTTAATTTGTTTTCAATATCAAAATCAAAAGGTATTATAGAAGTTGAATCGCATAAAGATTTACAACTCAAAGCATCAACCACTTTATTTTCTTTTCTTGCTAAGTATTCACTTAGCAATTCGATCCATCATTTTTGTCTATTGTTAAGTGAAGGTTGAATAAAGATATATTTAAGGATTTAATGATCCATTCTTAATTCAAACTTTAAATCAAAAGATATTATAGAAGTTGAATTGCATAAAGATTTATGACTCAAAGCATCAGCCACTTTATTTTCTTTTCCTGCCAAGTATTCACTTAGCAATTCGATCCATCATTTTTGTCTATTGGTAAGTGAAGGTTGAGTAAAGATATATTTAAGGCTTTGATGATCCGTTCTTAATTCAAAATTTACTCAATGCAATAAGTGTCTCCAATGTTTAAGTGCATGAACAACCGCAAACATTTCTATGTGAATCCCTTACTTAGAAACAACTCTCTCCAAATAAGTCATGTTCCTAATAGTTTTCTTGTTCAATCCCCTATAGTCAATACAAAGTCAGTATGAGACATCTTTCTTTTTCTAAAACAAAAGAGGTGCTCCCCAAGGTGAAACACTAGGTCTTATCAAACCCTTCTTCAGTAGATCATCTAGTTGGAGCTTCAAATCTTTGAATTTATCAATATTGAACCTATAAGGTTCTCTAGAATAGGGTTCACTTTTGGATAGAGGTCTATAGCATGATCAAGTTTTCTAAGAGGGGACATGCCCAATAGATCATTAAGAAATACATTTGCATTATTATCTAAAAGTTAGTTGACATATTCTTGGATTTCTTCTTGTTTATTCTTCTCATTAAGGTCATTCACATAAACCAACTAATTCTCATAACCCTGTCAAATAACCCTAATTAAATTTATAGGAAAATAGGAGAAAGACATGAATTACACTCTCTTATGAGACGATGTCCTCGCCCTCTATTTCCAAAGTAAGGATCCCACTTTCACAATCAATCATGGCACTATTATGAATTAACCAGCCCATGCCAATGATTACACCACATTCTCTCATTTCAATGACATGGAAAGTACCCAAAAACATATGGTCACCTAACATAAAATCAAGATTCTCAATACGGCCTTGATTATAGTGTATTCTACCATCAACCATCTATACAGGTCTTTTGGTCTGTATCTCAAGATGCAATACTAAAGCCTCTATCAACTTATGAGAAAGGAAACAATTTGTATTACTCAAATCAATCAAGACACTAATCTTTTGTGAGGATATGTGCCCCATAATCCTAATGAGCGATGCCGTTTGTTGGCACTCAAGGTCAAGCACAAGGTGCGGGAATGCATCAAGGAAGCACAAACACAAGAAGAGGGAGCATGTAGAGAGCTCCAAGAAGTTTATGTCAAATTTTCAAAAGAAATACCTAAAAAAATAATGATTTTGATCACCAAAAACCATTTAAATATCATTTCACATTTTTGCAACTCCATTTTGTTCAAGCCAAGGAGTCCTCAAGCTTGAGGAGTATTAGAAGTATATACATACTAGTTTTCATAATTTTTAGATTCCCTTGGAGCCCTCAAATAAGCCCTTGAACCTAATTTTTAATTAGGCGAGACTAGGTTTGGATAGGACCAAAAGCTAGTGAAAAACCATAAAAAGAGCTAGAGAGCTCATTTTTGAAGTTGGATTGGTAGAGATTGAAGCTTTTGTAAAAGAGTTCTTTTGTAATAGAAAACATTCCATTGTTCCACTCTTTGTTCTTACCTTGTGTGTGTGTGTGTATGTGTGTGCATGTTTGTGTGCTTCTCACTCACTCTCTTGTGCATTTCACTTGCTCATGCTCATCATACCTCCCTCATGTCTTCCCAGATTGGCATTTATGAGGTTGATCTCCTCATGTTGTTACTTTCCATTGTGCTAGAGTGACACCAAGTTTGGTGCCTTTGCCAGGATCGAGCTTTGAGGATGAGCATGTGATGGTAAGACGTAGAAATGTGACGTTGGAATGGTAGGTAAGTATATAATTTTCTATTTTCTTTACTAGCTTCACAATCATCATCATCTCCATCATCTCTACTCTCCATCTTCTTGCATCATCATCTTCACAATTCTGGTCATACCACCACCTTCCATATCCATTCCCTCATTTCATTTGCGAGTGCGAGAGAGGTTGATTTGGTGTGCTTGAGAGTTTTTTGGTAGGAACAACATTCAACATTGTGCACAAGTAGCAAATTAGGTAAAATTTTTGTGTTTTTGTCATCTCTACCAAATGGTTGAGAACATCACGATGGTCTGAGAAGTTCATTTTTTTTGAAATACATTGTGTTGAGGGTGTAGAGCATCTTGGCACACTAAGGATTCCATAGTTGCATTAAAAAAAATTGCATTTTTTTGACCATCATGATTGGCTCAAGCCATTATGATGATGCCAAACCATCATGATTGGCTGAAGCCATCGCGATGATCTGAGACCATTGCAATGGGCTCATGCCATTGCGATGATGCTACACCATCGTGATGAGATATCACTCCATCACGATTGGCTTATGCCATCGCAATGATCCATTGCTTCATATGGGGTCATCCCATCAAGTGATTTAGATGGCAACCTGTTAACAAGATAAGTGGCAGTAGATACACTCTCTGCCCACACATAATTAGGTAATTTTCTCTCATTTAGCATTGACCTAGCTGTTTCAACAATTAACCTATTTCTCCTCTTTGCCACCCCATTTTGCTCAGGGGTATACCTTGTTGTGATTTACCTTTTGATTCCTCTATCCTGCAAGAATGCATCAAACTCATTTGAGAAGTACTCACCTCCTCCATCTGACCTTAGTCTCTTTAGGCTTTTTCCTATTTAGTTTTCCACAATACTTCTTAAAGCAACTAAATACTTCATCTTTGTGCTTCATAAAATATAAGATTGTCCATCTAGTGAAATCATCAATGAAAGATACATAATACCTTGATCCAGAAATTGAGGGATCCTTAGTTGGTTTCCATACATCTGTATGGACAAGCTCCAAGTAGTCCTCATGCATGTAACCTTTCTTGGAAAAGGGTAACCTATGAGATTTTCCAAACTGACAAGTACCACATTTATAGATCATGTGTTGCTTGGATACATTAGGTATGCCAAGCACACATTGATCTCTACATATTTGCTTTAAGGTTCTCTCACCAATATGCCCTAATATCTTATGCCAAATCTCAAGCTCTGACAATGTTTGATCTTTGTAGTCATAAAGTGCAATGTTCTTTGTATCTTCAAGTTCAAATGTAAATAACCTACCTGTCTTTTCTCCCTTGGAAATTCTCTTGAATCCATGTTGGGGATCCTCCACAAATGCTCCATATTTGTTGAATCCTTGCTCAACAAATCTCTATTTCCATCAGAGGTTTTAACATTTCCTACCTTGACCAGTGAATGCTTGGTGTCATCACTTGTTTGTACTTAATGCTTTCCCTTAGGTTTCTCAAGGTCAGAGAGAAGAGCTACATTTCCTGCCACATGGTTTGAACATCCTGAGTCAATGTAGAAGAGATGGTCATCATTCATACCTTGCTTTGAAGTCATATTCATAATCAAAAGGGAATCCTCTTGTTCCTCTGTATAATTGTTGTAGTCTTTCCTTGATTTTTAGCCTCCTTGGTGGTTGTTATTGTAATTGTTGTTGTAGCAGTTATTGTAGCCTTGATGATGGTTGAATCTTCCTCTTGATTTGTGTGGAGCCACCTCTTTGGAAACCTCTACCTCTCTGATTCTTGAAGTTCTTGTAACACTCATCTGTAGTGTGATTTGATAAACCACATGTATTACATGGGGAAGAGTTGAAAGGTCTCCCCCTACCTTGCTTACCTCCTTTGCCTCTACCTCTTGGGTTTCTACCTCACCCTGCATAGTTACCTTAAGAGGTCGTACCTTCATCCTCAATCTTTTTGCTTTTCCGTTCTCTTTAGACTTGCCTTTATCTGTGTATAGAGCAAAAGAGTTATTATCTCTCGATGAATCTCCAATTTTGTTGAGCTTGGCTTCATGGGTGAAGAGTTGTCCCATGAGTTTGGTAAGATCTAGAATCTACATGTCCATGTTCAAGTTCATGGCACTTGTGAAGCTCTCCCATTTGTCATCTGCCTTAATACCATTGATTACTTGTCTCAAAATTTTCTCCTCTTCAATCTCCTCTCCTATGCTTCCTAATTGGTCAGCCACATCCTTGAATTTGGTCACGTACTCTGAGATGCCTTGCTTGGGTTGCTTTCTTTGAGTGGTAAACTCAATCCACAATTGGTTCTTCCTAGCCCTTGTGTTGGAAGAAAAATATGATGACAATGTATCCCAAGTCTCCTGGGATGTCTTATAGTTCCTAATATGTGGAAGAAGAAAGTCAGAGATAGATTTAAGTAAGTATGAACTTGCTAATGCATCTTTGGCACACCATGAATTGAGTCTTTCATGCTCCTCTCTTGTAGGTTGTCCTTTGCTTCTAAAAATGGGCATCTCCTCATCTCCTGAGATGTATCCATAGAGAATCCTTCCTTGCAAGTATGTCTTCATCCTCAAGGACCATGCTTGGTAGTTGTTCCTGTCCAATTTATCAATGAAAGAAGGAAATCCATCTCCCATTTTACCTTAGCTTTGATCTGATACCACTTTTGGGAAAGATGGATGGACACTCCAAGAAATAAGTTGGTACTACAAATTCCAGCTGTGTACTAGCCCTCTTTCACTTTAGAGCTGAGTTGTAGGCCCTTTTAGCTTTCTAGTGACACTAAATAAGTGCCTATGTACTTTGGATATGATCCATGTAGTGATTGATCCAAAACAGATAACTTCACAATTCACAAATCATAAAAAAAGCTTATATTTTGGTTCACACATCTGTTGCTTGTTAAGCTCAGTGCTCCCAGTACACTAGGAATTAGAAACAATCCTTCTGGAGATATCTAATTATGTTAAAGAGATAATGATTCCAAGTGGAATCACGTAAAATGATTGACTATACATAGAGCAATCAACTTAGCAAGTGTCGCATTACCCCCAATTTTTTAGGACCTCTATAGAGAATGACCAGTGACCACTTTGATCCACTTTTCTTCCAATCCACTAGATGGAATGTGTTCATCATTTGTCAGCATGTAATAGACTTAGAGATGAATCCAACAAGCCATAGAACATTAAAAATACTGGAGTAATTGTTGGAGTTAGACGTCTGCGGAAGCACGCGAACAGCACAAGGAAGAAGAAGAAGCTTTGAGCACAACACACAAGACTGAATGTATTACTAGAGAATGTACAAAGATAAGTAGCCCATTAGGGCAATAGGCGTATATACAAGCCGGGGGAAAAAACCTCCTAAAGAGGGAAAAAAGTGCCCCGGCGGTCCTAGAGTGTTCACACACATCACTACCTAAATATATCAACAAATCCCCCCTGGGAGTGATGCGGTGAACAAGGAGCTGGCACTCATGTATAAGGAAGTGCCGAGCTATGTGGAAATCACTCCACAAAAGGAAGTAAGCCCAAAGCTTTGCGGAAAGCTTCAAACTTCTCCCTAGGCAGAGCCTTCGTGAAAAGGTCTGCAATGTTCTCCTGCGTGGGCACATATGCCAAGCTGATCTCCCCAGCAGAGAACCTCTCCCTGACATAGTGATAATGCACCTCAATGTGCTTAGTGCGAGCATGGAACACAGGGTTCCTCGCAACTGCCAATGCGCTCTGACTGTCAGTGAAGATGGTGGTGGCAGAAGACTGGCCAACACCCAAATCAGCCATAAGGCGTCTGAGCCACACACACTCAACAGTTGCTGTGAAAGCTGCCCTATACTCAGCCTCACAACTGGAAGTGGCCACAGTAGGCTGCTTCTTGCTCAACCAAGATATACATGAGCTACCAAGCATGAAGCAAAAACCACTGGTGGACACACGAGTGTCATAGCAACCAGCCCAATCTGAGTCAGAAAAAGCATGCAAATCTGGCGGTAGTGATCCCCCCTTGGGATAAAACAACCCAAGTAGCCGAGTACCACTCAAGTAGCGAAAGATGCGCTTAACCGCTTTCCAATGCGTGACTCCTGGGCAATGCATAAACCTGCTCATCTGTGAGACAGCAAACTGAATATCTGGCCGAGTAATGCATAAGTAAATCAAGCATCCAACAGCCTGCTGATAGAGAACAACATCAAATGCATCTCCAGCATCATGAAGACTCAATCGTAAACTTGTCTCCATAGGAGTGGCAATAGGCTTACAGTCTTCAAGGCCAAAACGCTGCAATAATGTGTCAATATATTTCGTTTGACACAAAGCCATTCCACCATCAACTTGCATAAACTGAATGCCCAAATAGTGATGCAAATGCCCCAAATCAGACATCTCAAATGAGGCATGCAAATCAGCCTTGAAATCAGCAATATGCTTCTCAAGAGGACCAGTGAGCAGCATGTCGTCTACATAGACAACAATGATCAGAAGCACATCATTAGCACGCTTAACATATAAGGTGCTTTCAGTTGGACTGTTCTCAAAACCATGTGCAATCAGATAGGCATGTATTTTCTCATACCAAGCACGTGGTGCTTGCTTTAAACCATATAACGCCTTCTTTAACCTGCACACCTGGTTTTCATGCCCTTTCTGCACAAAGCCACGGGGCTGAAAAACATACACTTCTTCATGCAAGTCACCATTCAGAAATGCTGTTTTAATGTCCAACTGATGTACATTCCAACCATGATGGGCTGCAAGTGCACAAATGCTCTGAACAGTAGTCATACGGCATGTAGGTGCAAAGGTCTCATCAAAATCAATGCCTCTTTCCTGTGCATAACCCTTTGCAACAAGCCTAGCCTTATACCTGTCAACTGTACCATCAGGTTTACGCTTCAGCTTGTATACCCACTTAGTGCCAATGGCCTTCTTGCCAGGAGGCAAGTCACATAAAGACCATGTACCATTCTTCATTATAGCATCATATTCAGATTGCATAGCAGCCTTCCAATTTTCTGAATTTTGTGCTTCATCAAAAGAAACAGGCTCATTCTCATCACAGAGACTAGATGTAGCCATAGCATAGCAATCTGATGCAAAGGAGGTACTATGAGAGCCTGAACGAGTACGATATGACAAAGGTGCATCTAATTTGCTGTCACGCAAAGTCTGCACCAGCCATTTTGGCATAGTTTTTGCCTGTTCAATATCAGCTCTCTCATCAACAAGTGCATCATGTAAATCTGCATCAGAAATGGAATGATCTGCATCATCATATGAAACCTGCAAAGGCTGAGAAGTCGCCTCATTGGGACCAGCGCTAGCCTGTCCACCTGTAAAAAGAGGCATCAAAGTATCATACATGTCTTTGGAGCTAACAGATGTCTCCTTAGTACATGAAAGCAATGGCTGAATAGCATCTTCCACAAAGACAACATCACGGCTAACCAGAATGCGTTTAGTCTGTGGATGATACAGACGATAGCCTTTACTTTCAGAACTGTACCCAACAAAAATACATTTTACTGCCTTATCATCCAATTTTCTGCGATGTTGTTCAGGCACTAATGCATATGCCAAACAACCAAAAACACGCAGATGAGCAACAGATGGCTTGCGGTCATGCCAAGCCTCATATGGAGTGATAGACTGCAACGCTTTGGTGGGACACCTGTTCAGTACATATGCTGCACACATGACAGCCTCAAGCCAGAAACTATGTGGTAAAGCCTGACTTTTGACCATGCACCTCGCCATCTCCATGAGTGACCTGTTCTTTCGTTCAGCAACTCCATTCTGTTGAGGTGTATACGGCACTGTACACTGGTGTTTTATCCCACGTTCAGCCAGAAATGCATTAAAATCTGAAGACATATATTCCCCCCCTCGATCAGAACGGAGGGTGCCCATTTTACATGCTGACAGATTTTCAGCCAAAACCAAAAACTGTTTGAAGCACATGAACACTTCGGACTTTGCTTTGAGTGGATATACCCATGCATGCCTGGAAAAATCATCAATGAAAGTCACGAAGTAAAGGTAATTTCCAAAAGAGGGTGTCTGCATAGGACCACAGACATCACTATGTACAAGCTGCAATTTCTGCATAGCCCGAACTGAACCATCTTTTGGAAAGGAAGAACGCTGCATTTTGCCCAAAATACAGCCTTCACAAACATGTTTTCCAGGTGCCTCAAGTTTGGGCAAAGAAGACACCATTTCAGATTTCTGCAGGTGTAACAAACTAGCAAAATTCAGATGACCAAAGCGTGCATGCCAAAGCTTTGCATCTGACATAGCCTGAGAATCATGAACTGCACATGCCGAATCATTCACAGATCTTTCATAGTCTATGAGCTTATACAGCCCACGACATAAAATGCCAGAAGCAATAATCACATCGCCATTTGAGAGATCATGGACTGTACACCTGTCATCAACGAATTTCACAACCAAGCCAATCTTGGCTAATGCAGAAACTGATAACAGGTTCTTTTTGATCCCTGGCACAAATAAAGCATCTGACAAAGTGAAAGAACTACCATCAGCAGTAGTCAGAATGATCTTACCAACTCCCATAATAGGATAAGAGGAGTTATTGGCGCATGTGACAGTATTCCCTGTAGGGGCAGGCTCGAGTGAAGAGAAGAAACTGCGCTGCGAGGTAATATGTTTGGTCGCCCCACTGTCAAAGTACCAAACATCTGAGTCTACTGCAGACATGCACTGATCATGAGAAGATGGGTCAAAACTGCAGACAGTAGTAAACGCCCATTCTTCTTCCTGCACAAGATTTGCAGACTCTGTTTTTGGTGTAGAGGCCTCTGCAACAACCATTCCAGCCTCTTTCTTCTTTGCCTCTTTAGCAGCCAGTTTTGGACAGTTCTTTATAATATGATCATTTCCTTTACAGTACTTGCAGAACAATTTCTGCTTTTTTGATTTCTTCTCATCTTTATCCTGGTTCTTCGATTGTGCAGCATTTGCAGATTTCTGCTTACTAGTAGAAGAGCTCCATTTTCCTTTGCCCTTCTGACTAGCCAGGAAAGCTTGATCTGCAACACGCATAATGGACCTGTTCTGCCTGGACTGATCTTCCTGCAACAGAACAGAGACTAATTCCTCAAATGACAAGGCATTCGGATTGCCTTTCATCATCAATCGAAGAGTAGAGGCAAAACTCTGATATGAATCAGGAAGGCCATTCAGAATGGTCTGCACAAGTGAGCTATCTGGTATAACCTCATCAGCAGAAATCAATTGTTCCTTCAGGTCTTTGATCTTTGTAAGAAAACTGTCCATCGAATCACCTTCATTCATGTGCTCACTCTCCAACTGTTTTCGGAGGTAAGCAACACGAGCCTCATTCCTAGCCTGGTACAAAGTGGTAAGTGTATCCCAAGCATCCTTTGCTGTTCTGCAAGAGCGAATGTGAGGAATAATGGCACGTTTGACAGACAAAGCTATCAATGCATGTGCCTGGGCATCTCTGCCATCCCAACGAATCTGCTCTGCAGTAGGTGCAACAGAAACAGCAGCACGAACAGGAATCTGCGGAATATCATCTTCGACACCATCTTCATCAGCTCCAACACCTGTATTTGCAGTACCTGTCGTTACAGGTGTAACAGGACGTCTTTCAACACCCTGCACAATGTTCCACAATCCTTTTGCAACCAGTACATGTCGCATCATATAAGCCCATAATGGGTAGTTGGTACCATCCAACTTATCCTCAACAGCCAACATACGGAATACATCACTGCTTTCAGCCATGGCCGGTGACTAAAATACCTTGATGCAGAAAATTGACTGTATCTCAAAAAGTTGAACAGAACTGCCCACACGAGTTCTGCTAGACCTGTAGCAGACTTCGAGACGCTTAAACTGGCGAACAGAAACTGGTATATACCTTTGGCACAAAAGGACGAAATAGCCTGCACAAGCACTGCGATAGTGCGTTCGGAGGCCGAAACGAGCTCAGATCGCGATTTCGGCACCACAAAGCGAAGCAGTTTTGATCTCGGAAACACCCTGAGTATGCTCACCAAATTTTGTGCGAATCTGAGACTGCAAACGGAGGAGTGTCGACGGCGCCCTAGAAGTAGCAACAACCTGCTCTGATACCAATTGTTGGAGTTAGACGTCTGCGGAAGCACGCGAACAACACAAGGAAGAAGAAGAAGCTTTGAGCACAACACACAAGACTGAATGTATTACTAGAGAATGTACAAAGATAAGTAGCCCATTAGGGCAATAGGCGTATATACAAGCCGGGGGAAAAAAACCTCCTAAAGAGGGAAAAAAGTGCCCCGGCGGTGCTAGAGTGTTCACACACATCACTACCTAAATATATCAACAGTAATGACTGAGATATGAGCAATACAAGAACACTATTCTAAGTGACAATGACAGAGAGATCAATAGATAGAAGCAATGATCTATTGTATTATATGACAATGTTATACATGATCATTGGCATGATAATCAATGCCCAATGATAGTGAGAAGTGTAGGCTATGAGGTGAGCCACACACTCTCTACAATGTGATCAACTAAGGCACTAGAATGGAGTGGATGTTCCACGAGATTTTACAAGAGGTTTTTATAGATGCTTTCCCAATTTTGACTTTTGAATTCAAATTTGGTTCTCACTAGAAAAGTGATCCCTTAATTTAAGAGATATTCTCTCAAGCATGATTCATAACTATAGCTCTTCCAAACTCCACGATTTTGTAGGCTTTACAAGATTCCTTTAATGTGAATGCTTTTTTACAAAAGATAAAAGGTAACTATCCATAAGCAATGGTTCTCATGGGTCTTCAATCATTTGCACATAAAGACTTCTCATGCCAAGCCAAGTGTGTAGGCTTGGTAATTGCTTCAACAAATGTAATATAGAGAAATAGAATGAATCTATGAGCTTCTATTATGTGGTGGTTTTTATTGGTGATTCAACTAGTGATAAACAAAAGGAAGGCAACAGTGCACCCATTTTTGGCAAGGGAAGCCTAACAGAGAGAGCTAATAGAGAAGGGACTTTTGGCATTGAATTCTCAACATGGGTCATAGTGCAATTCTCTTGAAGAAGGGATAGTTTGGAGTTGCCCATAAAAAAAAGTACTGAAATGGAGGGGTTCTCAAGGAAGTATCACACTTCTCAAAGTAGCAAAGGTGATCTCCTTCAAGGACAAGAAAGTGTTGAAGATAGCAATTGCTGCTCATTTGATTGCGTGAAGGTAGGTTAATGAAGATATTTTGCATGTTTTTCATCTCTCTCTAGAAATTATGATTTTGCAAGCCCAATATATCCAAAACAATTTTTTTTTGAGATAAGGCATCTCTAACATGATTGTGCCGCTTGAAAAGATGAATGTTTTTATGTCTAAAAAGCTTAAGCTATTTCCTTACTTTTTGTGAGTTATAGGGCTTGGAAAAGTGCCATGTTTTGGTACTTGAAAAAAAACAGAAGCCATGATTCAACTTATTCATGATCACAAATTTAGAAAGTGCAGATTGGTATATATGTAGGTTATTTGGGGTGATCAATGTGTGTATGAGTGTGTTGTAGGCATTGCCTCTATTTTTGCAAGTTCAATTCTTGAAGTGGACATGTTAGTAAACGTGTGGCTGATGTGGGAGTCCAACATGAGACATGAAAAAAAGATGTTATCTTGGAGCATGCAAATTCCATGAGTGCATGTCTAGAAAGGCATGATTGTTCATGCAGTTCCGAAGTCTAGAGATGAAGTTTGTCAGACAACAACATGAAACTGAAGATGATGATGATGTCTATGAGTCTGCACTTAAGCAAGTGTTTTTAAGAGAAAAATTGAACGAATTTTATGGTGATAAGAAAATTGGAGAGGATCTTGAAGCATGGATCAAGAAGCTTGAGGATTTCTTTGATCTACGCATGTTTAGCAAGGAATCAAAAGCGAAGGCAACAATTCTACATCTAGGGGGAGTCTCCAAACTGTGGTGGAAATCATACATGCAGACAAGAGCACATGAAGGTCCGATTGTCTGGAAAGAGCTTTGAGAGCAACTAGAGAAGAATAATTGTTCTCCGTATTATTCAAAGGAAAAGAAAATCGAATTCTAATCCTTCAAGCAATAGGATCATGGAAAACATAACTTTTGTGTTGAAGAATATAAGGATGTTTTTTTTTTTTGTTTTTACATATACATGCATTAAAAGTTTCTGGAGAGGTCTTGAAGATCTAATATATTGAGGGTTTTCAAGAAGACCTTCCCCATCAAGTGAAGGGGTATGGATGTGTAGCTTTTCTTGATCCAATTGCAAATGCAGAAAACCTCGAGTAGATGGAGAATTTCACTATGAAAAAGGCATTCAAATCAACGTTTATCTCAATAGGACATCAACCCTGCAAGAACTATGTCAACAAATGAGAATGGATAGAGGTCGAGTAATTCTAGTAATCATTACGGAGGACAAAATTGAGCTGAATCTTAATACACCTAAGAAGCAAGAACATATGCATTGGCAACATGATTCTGATTTCTAGGAGCGGGCTAAAATATTGGAACTTTGTTTTTGATATGGAGAACAAAGACATTGCACTTTTGAATGTCCAAACAAGGCCATAAACCATTCTATGGAGGCCAAGATAGTTGACCTACAAGAGAAAACACAACCATTGAGGAAGCAGATGATAAAGATAAGTGTTCTAACACTAGTCTTGAATTATGAAAACTTCTTCTCATTCAAGGGTGTCACTCTATCACAATGGCAAGTACCAACGTGAGGAGATCCACCTCATAATTATCCATCTAGGAAGATGTGAGGGAGGTATGATGACCATGAGCAAGTGAAGTGCACAAGTGACTGAGTGAGAAGCACACAGACATGCACACACATACACACACATGCACATACAAGGTAAGAACAAAGAGTGGAACAATGGAATGCTTTTTGTTACAAACTAAATCTCTTACAAAAGCTTCAATCTCTACCAAGCCAACCTCAAAAATGATCTCTCTAGCTCTTTTTATAGTTTTTCACTAGCTTTTGGCCCTACTCAGACCTAGTGTTCAACCTAGTTAAACATTAGGTTCCAAGGCATATTTGAGGGCTCAAAGGGAATCTAAAAATTATGAAAATTGGTATGTATATACTTCTAATACTCCTCAAGGTTGATGAATCCTCAGCTTGAACAAAATGGAGATGCAAAAATGTGAAATGATGTTTACAATGGTTTTTAGTGATCAAAATCACTGTTTTTATAGGGATTTCTTCCGAAAACTTGAAATATACTTCTTGGAGCTCTCTACATGCTCCCTCTTCTTGTGTGGCTAGCCCCTTGATGTGTTCCCGCACCTTGTGCTTGACCTGGAGTGCCAACACTCCCCCCCTCTTGAGTCTATCGTCCCTAACAGATCCTTGTTGGAGTGGTTGTTCCATGTAGTGCTTTGAGAGGTAGTGTCCATCATGTATGAACAAGAGTGGTTTGCCTTCCAAATGTAGTAGGGTGAGTTGTTCTGTTGTTCATTTTATCACTACTAGCCTTTACTTCTTTCTTGGATTCCAGCATGATGGTGCATTTGTGAGCTTCCAAAAATTTCTAGTTGTTGAAAAGAGGTTGAAAATGTTGATTTTGAGGAGTTGTCGGCTGTGAATTTCTTCATATGTACTGATGTTGTAACCTTGATTTCCTCTAGATCTTTTAACTATGGGTTTCATAGTTATCATGCCAAGTACTCATAATCCATAATGAATGATGGGTAATTGTGTTGAAGAAAATATGTGCCTTGTGCATGGCCTTGTATTGTAGCCCTATGCATGCTCACTTGGGGAATGCATTATAAGAAGTATGGTGCAATGAATTGGGCCTTGAGATACGTGCTCAAGGGCATTTTGATGAAGAGGTTTCCTAATGTATCATTGTTATAGTGTTGCCAAGGTAGGGTATTCTTACCATGGTGAAAGGTCGATCGATATTCATCTCTTCGTGTTGTACTCCCATCATGGTGATTAATCATTGGCTTGAATTTGGTTTTTGACGGATGTCCTTATTGATAATTCACTGATGAGATTTGTCAAGTGCATGGTCTTGTCCTTTCCTTTTGTTCCTTTTCTCTTTTTTTTTTTTGGAACAATGTCACAAAACTATTGGAGTTAGACGTTTGTGGAAGCACGCGAAGAGCACAAGGGAAAAGAAGAAGCTTGGAGCACAACACACAATATTAAATGTATTACCACTAGAATTTACAAAGATAAGTAGCTCATTAGGTCAATAGGCATATATACAAGCCGAGGGGAAAAACCTCCTAAAGAGGGAAAAAAGTGCCCTGGCAGTCCTAGAGTATTCACACAAATCACTACCTAAATATATCAACCGATTCCCCCCCGGGAGTGATGCAGTGAACAAGGATCTGGCACTCATGTATAAGGAAGTGCCAAGATATGTGGAATCAATCCAAAAAAGGAAGTAAGCCCAAAGCTTTGCAAAAAGCTTCAAACTTCTCCCTAGGGAGAGCCTTCGTAAAAAGGTTTGGAATGTTCTCCTGCGTGGGCACATATGCCAAGCTAATCCCCCAAGCAGAGAACCTCTCCCTAACATAATTATAATGCACCTCAATGGGCTTAGTGCGAGCATGGAACACATGATTCCTCGCAACTATCAATGCGCTCTGACTTTCAGTGAAGATGATGGTGGCAGAAGACTGACCAACACCCAAATCAGCCATAAGGCATCAGAGCCACACACGCAACAGTCGTTGTGAAAGCTGCCCTATACTCAGCCTCACAACTGGAAGTGGCCACAGTAAGCTACTTCTTGCTCAACCAAGATATACATGAGCTACCAAGAATGAAGCAAAAGCCACTAGTGAACACATGAGTGTCATAACAACTAGCCCAATCACTATAAAAAAAAGCATGCAAATTTGGCGGTAGTGATCCACCCTTGGGATAAAACAATCCAAGTAGCTGGGTACCACTCAACTAGCAAAAGATACACTTAACCTGCTGCCAATGCTTGACACCTAGGCAATGCATAAACCTGCTCATCTGTGAGACAACAAACTGAATATGTGGTCGAGTAATGCATAAGTAAATCAAGCATCCAACAGACTACTGATAGACAACAACATCAAATGCATCTCCAACATCATGAAGACTCAATTGTAAACCTGTCTCCATAGGAATGGAAATAGGCTTACAATCTTCAAGGCCAAAATGCTACAATAATGTGTCAATATATTTTGTTTGACACAAAGCCATTCCACCATCAACTTGCATAAACTGAATGAGGCATGCAAATCAGCCTTAAAATAACCAATATGTGTGTCATGAGGACCAATGAGCAGCATGTCATCAACATACACCACAATGATTAGAAGCACGTCATTAGCATGCTTAACATATAAGGTGCTTTCAGTTGGATTGTTCTCAAAACCATGTGCAATGACATAGGCATGTATCTTTTCATAGCAAGCACGTGGTGCTTGCTTTAAACCATACAATGCCTTCTTTAACTTGCACACCTGGTTTTCATGCCCTTTCTGCACAAAGCTATTGAAGATAAATGTACAAGCTCATTTTCATATGAGCTATGCTTGGATAAATTTACCAAATATAAAGATAACGGAAAAGAAGATAAAAGAAAAAAACGTCTAGTCAAAATTGATGATGAGTAAAAGATACAATATCTACTTTGTAGTAAGTGGCATGTAGTGGGCAATCAAATGAAAGTGGTGAGTTAAGAAGGAGACACAAACTTCTTCACATGCTCATTGGTTATAAAATTGGAGTGGGTGCATGTTCTAAACAAGGAGAGAAAGAGGTAGGAGCTTCCAATAGTCGGATTTGGTCATTTTTTCATTTTTTCTTCCCATAGACTCCTTCCAGTCGCACATCATTTTGTACATAGCTCTGTTGTGAAGCTCATATCTCAGTGTATATGTAACCATTTCTTGCATTTAAGCACTCATTGGAAAGCTTATCTTGCTATTACTCTGTCTCAAATATCTCCTTCAAAGCTTATATATTACGTGAGATATCAATCAAAGAGTGAAGTCTAGTTTTTTAGCATACCTATGTAGACAAGTAGTCTATTTTGGTCGGTTACGTTTCCCTAGCAAAATGTATCCAAATTGCTTGGTTTTAGCTTGTTGGAAAGCCCTTTGAATGTATTTTTTGTCTCCCAAATATGTCATTCAAAGGATTTATATTTTGTGAGATAACTGCTAGAGAGTGAAGTCTAGTTTTTCTGTATACTTGTGTGTGCCGGTGGTCTATTTTGGTCAGTTGAGTTTCCTGACCAAACCTCATCCAAATTACTTGATTTTTAGCTTATTGGAAATCTACTTGGGTGTAATTTATTTGTCTCAAATATCTTCCTCAAAGGATATATATTCAGGAAGTTATCAGTCCGAGAGTGAAGTTCAATTCTTTAGCATATTTGTGTGGACAGGTAGTTCATCTTTGTGAGTCGCGTTTCCTAATCAAAACTTGTCAGAGTTTTTTATTGAGAGCAACAAGCTATCTAATGTGTAGTTATTTGTCCAAGTGCTGGACATACAAGAGTTCACTTGTTGCACATAGGAGAACTCATTCTCCACTGCTGGTATCAGAGGAAACTTAGTGTTGAAGCTTCTTCAATAGAGTTGGATTTAAATCAAAACAAAAGAGGAGCTACAAAACAAGGGGGAGCTTCACAAACACAAGAGCAAAGAACAATATAACTATTCGAGGTAACTCTCAAAGATTTTGATAGTCTTCAATGGCTGACTTGGTCAACAAGTAGAAAAATCGGATAAGGATAACTATCCCATGTGGAAGTTTAGAATGACCGACTACCTAATGGGCAAAGGCTTGTGGGGTATTGTGAGTGGGGATGATTCTCAACCTCAAATTAATCAAGTTATAGCCATCCAAGTCCAAAGGAGGCAAGCAAAAGAATGACAGAGGAATAGGAGAGTCATGTTCCTCATTTCACAAGTCATTACTAATGCCATGGTAGGGCATATTCAACATCTAGAAAACGCTAAGGATGCTTGGGAAGCTCTTGAAAGGATGTATTCAACAAATACCAAAGCTAGAAAACTTCAACTCAAGAATGAGTTGAACACAATCAGGAAAAGTTCGAATCAATCGATAGCTGAATATACATTGAAGATTAAGGAGCTAAGTGATGCTTTAGCTTCTATTGGCACAACGGTTGAAGACAAAGCTCTAGTGTGTTATACTCTCAATGGATTGAGAGAATATGAAAGATGGAAGCCTTTTATAACTTCCATTAACTTGAAAGATGCATATCGAGGTTTTGAATAACTAATCCCTCATCTTCTCACGAAAGATCTTAGCTTTGGTGGCCCCAAAGGAAAGGAAATCCACAACCAAATGTTATATGTAGGTCAAGGTAAAGGAAGGAACTAAAGAGGAGGCTCAAGAGGAAAAGAAAGAGGTCACAAAAACTCCAATTACAATCAAAACAATTCAAAAGACAACAAGGATGCATCAAATGCCAACACACAAGGAAGAGGTCGAGGTAGAAGTAGAGGAAGAGGCCGAGGCTCCTACAATTCTCATAAAGGTATAACATGCTATCATTGTGGTAAAGTAGGACACTATTCTAGTGATTGGTGGATGAAGAATGGAAGACCAAATGGAGGCAATCAAAAGAGCCAAAGCAACTATGCAAGCACCTCAAGTGAAGGAAGCAAGGACACACTACTTGCAATGAGACATGAGTATATAAGCTCTTTTGAAGATGACAAAAAATGGTACATTGATTCAAGTTGTAGTAACCATATGTCATGCCAAGGAAGTTTGTTCACTAATCTACAGGTACCAAGTGGAAAAGGATGTGTTGAAACAGGTGATGATACTCAACACATGATTGAACATATTGGAGATATAAGGCTTGGAGATACAAGTAGAGCAAAGGTAATATCTAATGTTCTTCATGTTCCTACAATTTCAAAGAACTTGATTTCAATAGGACAAATGGTAGAGAAGGTTTATCATGTCACATTCAATGAGAATGGGTGCTTCATGAAGAATCCAAAGGAAGGCTTCAGGGTCATTGCTCAAGGTAGAAGAGAAGGAAGGGTGTTCACTTTGGACGTCGAACATCCACATGGAAAGGTCATGTACATTCAATGTGGGAACAAGAATATTTTACAGCTGGACTTATGGCACAAAGGAATATGATACATCAACATCCCAAAGTTGAAGGACATGAGGAAACATGAAGTGGTAAGAGGTCTTCCAAAATTTAATAGCATTGGACTACATGAGTTATGTGAAGCTTGTAAACTAGGAAAGCAAACGAGGCAACCATTCAAGAGGAGCAATTATGTGGCCCCAAATGTCTTGGAATTGATACATACAGATGTATGGGGACCAACCCAAGAGGCATCAATGGCTGGTAATAGATTTGATTGTCATTGAGACATCTTGAAGGTAGATGGGAAGTTCCACCTTGCCCAAACAAGGAGGCTTTCACACAACCCAATCCTATGAAATAGGATCTATGGAATTGATGTTCAATTCTAGATCTTGGTAGTATGAGAATATAACTACACTAGTTGTTGCACATGAGCCAATCACGGCTCTCACAGTCCTTACACTCTTTCCTTGTCTCACCTCTATGGTCACAAAGGGATGTCGCTTGATCATTCCAAGAGTAATTGCACCCGATGTTTGGCACATGGCCATGTGATATCTTGTGGAATTGTGATTGACATCTAGGCCTTGTCGCCTTAACTTATTTCGCCTAATGCGCTCTAGCCTCTGCTTGTGCTTCTTCTCTAACCCTTAACTCTTCTTCTTTTTGCTTCTTTGCAGTGTTGAGTCTCATTAGCATATCCTTTATAAGATGTTCTTGATATAGCTTGACTTGACATCCACTAATATAACTTGGCAAGATGTCACCTTCTAGAGTGGCCAATTGAACCGCACTGCTAGTAGAAATTCTATTAATGACCATGGGTCCATATCCTCATTTTTCCAATTTATGGGCATGCTGCTTTAGTGTATAAACCAACATTAGGTCTCCCTCTTTCAATCCTTTATCCTTGATGTGTGCATCAAATTATGCCTTTTGTCTTTTCTTTGCAGCATAGATGCATGCTCCTGCTCGTAGCCTGGTGTCACCAAATCATTCTCGATCAAATATCCTGGAGGACAACTCATGTCCATTCCACTCATGATCTTGTGCTACTTTTAAAGTCTGGATCAGGAAACCTAATGGTAACACAACATTTTGTCCAAAGATAATTTGAAATGGGGTGGCATTGAGTACTATTTTGTAGGGAACTCAATAAGCCCAAATAGCATGATGAAGTTGTCTATCCCAATGAGAGCATTCACTATTTACCAGTTTTGTTAATACGTTACATAGGATCTTATTTGTGCTCTCGGCTTGTCCATTATCTTGTGGATGATAGGGGGTAGACTTCTTATGTATCACCAAGAACTCTTGGAGAAGGTTTTCAATGACTTCTTTCAAGAAGTGTGTACCTCTATCACTTACTAACTCTATTGGTAACCCGTATCTTGTGAACACATTCTCAAATAAAAATTTAGCCATCAGTTGACCACCATTCTTTGTTTTGGCTTTTATTCTACCCACTTTGTAAGGTAATTATGTGGCCACAATAATGTACTCTGCATGGGAGTTTCTAGTTGGGGGGTCAATAGGGCCTATAAAGTCTATACCCCACTTCGAGAATGTGCATCCTCCCATCATTGGCCTCAAAGGCATCTCATCTTTTTTGATTGGATATTGTGCACGTTGGCATGTGTCACATTTCTTCACATAGGTGTGTGCATCCATATGAAGAGTGGGCCACCATAGTCTTGAGAATAGAATGTTTTTAATTACCTGGTCAGGCCTAAAGTGTCCACACGCAACACCGTTATGTGCAGTTTCTAAGATTGTCAAATAGTCTGATTTGTGAATGCACAATCTTAAGTAACCATCTTTGCCTCTTTGGTATTGTCTCCTAACAAGGCATAGTCTTGAGCCTCTTGCTCCATGCTTCATTTTCTTGCTAGACTAGCCTTCTAGGTAGTGTTTCAGATGTCATAAATTCTAGCAATGGAGCACTCTATTCTGGAATTAATGACACGTGATAAAGGGTAGCATACTCTACTAGGGGTCTCTTCTGGCACATAGGAAAATTCTGAATCCTCTCATGTATTTCTCTATCCATACTAGGCTAATACAAGTCTAAATGTTTCAGATTTTGCAATGTTCATTGTTTAGAATAGTGCTTTCCTAGCAATCCCGCATGGGCTTGTTGCAACCAACTCTTATGTTCATCCTACTTGACACAACAAGCTAGTACACCCTCTGTATCTTGTTTGTACATACTTCCTTCCAATATTTGATATTTCTATGATTTTACAATTTCATCTTTGTTTATTTTCACATTCTTATTTGTTGGTCCAAAGGTTAGGATAGGTACCAAGTTATTTGCCCATTTAGGAGCAACTTCTAAATTGAATAGATAAGCGTCGGGTAGTTCATCAGAAACTCCTTGCGGGGACTCTCCTAAAGTGATGTGAGAAAGGTGATCCACCTTGAGGTGGGTCCTACCTTTCCTAGCAACCACTTCAAAGTCGTATTCCATTAGTCAAAGGAACCATCTTACTAAGCATCATGTATTGCAAGGTTTATTGACCAAATATAATAAAGCTTGAGGATTAGTGAAAAACTTGAACTTGTTGGCCAATAAATAGTATCTAAAACTTTCCACAATGTATACTATGCCTAAGCCTTCTCTTTTGATTGTTGTATAGTTTCATTCAACTGTGTTTAGCTATCTGCTAGCATATGCTATAGGAAAATCTAGGTTTCCTTCACCTCTGGGTTGTGCTAGCACATATCCTATTGCATAATTGGATGCGTCTACATGGACATGGAATGGTTTATTCTAATCAGGAGTGGTCAGCATTGGTGTTGTGCACAAATGTCTCTTCAGCTCATTGAAGGAATTTTTGCATTCTTTGTTCCACTCAAAATTTGTCAATAAAGCATAAAGAGGTTTAGCTATGATCCCATACATGTGGATAAATCTACAGTAATATCCACAATGACCCATAAAGGCTTGTGCCTCTTTAATGTTCCTTGGCCTCACCAACTCTGTTATGGCTCTTACTTTGTCCTCATCTGTTGATATTCCATTCTTAGAAACAATATGAACTAAGATCTTGCCTTGACATACCATGAACACACACTTTTCTGGTTTCAGACACACTCGATATTCTCTACACTTGTTGAAGATCTCTCTGAGCTCAAGGATGTGGCATCTTCTTTCTTGGGAATGGGTACATGAATCTTCCTCATATACTTCCAAGATCTTTTGCAAGAACTCTTTGAAGACATGACACATGAGCCTTTGGAATGTTGCAGGTGCATTGGTGAGCCCAAATGGCATCACATGAAATGCAAAGATTCCCCAGTCTGTGGCAAAGGCCGTTTTGTGTTGATCTTCTAGGGCAATGGCTACTTGGTTGTAACCTAAAATTCTATCAAGGACACTATAAATTTCCTTGCCTACAACATGCTTCAATAAATGTTTGGTGATTGGAAGCAGATAGCCTCTTATCATAGCAGCATTAATTGTTTTAAGGTTAATACAAACCCACAATTTTTCATTCTTCTTGGGCACCACAATGATGGGGGACACCTATTCATTATGCTCAATCTCATAGATAAATCGAGCTTCAATCACTCTATCAATTCTTTTTTTATTTTGGCTGCACAAGTATCATTATATGTGTAGGGCTTGTTTCTGGTGGGCTTGGCGACAGCTAACATGGGGATTGTATGAGAGAATATTGTCAGATCTACTCCCTTCATTTCTATATAGGTTCACACAAACACATCCTTATATTCCTTCAATAAAGATATAAGCTCTACTTCTTCCTCTGCACTTAGGTCTTTTGCTATGTACCTATAGTGCTCTTCGTTCTCTTCAATGGTTATTACAACTTTTTTGGTTTGTTCTTTATTATCATATGCTTCTCTTGTGATGGCCTCTCTCTTAGGCATTCGTACCAAAATTTTTTGATCTGCAACTTCATATTTCTTGAACTTTTTTGGTACTTCGAACAATGATTCCTCCTCTGCTTGTTTCATTGCTTTTCTTTTCTTTTTCTTTTGACTACCTTCACTTTCCTCCCTTGAATTTATAGTTTTAATGCTTGTGAGAGGTTATTCTTCATTTTGGGTAAATACTCCTACATTTTCTAAATAGTTCTCCTCTGAGTTGAAGAAACTATCCATCATGATGGACTCTAGATCACCACAATCCTCTTCTTCTTCTATGACCTCGTTAGAGTCACACTCTTCTAGCAAGGGTTCACACATGAACAAAGAGATATCATAACCCTCCTCATCACAATGAGGCATCCATTGTTCTTTATTGGCAGCAATGTCCATGGTGGCTAAGATTTCAGCTCAACCATGAGGCTCAAATTCCTCATTCGGAAAGATCATTGGTGTATAGATTGGGCCTCTAACTAGTCTGGCTCCTTGAGAAGTTCCTTCTTCTCTCGCTTTTAGGCATCTTTCCTCTTCCTCTACGAGCTTGCACAACCACAAGTGAGCATCTTCATGCATCAAAGATGGATCAAAAGAGCTTATAGAGTACATAGAGATTGAATCTTCTTGCACCTTGTGGATAGGTATAATCCTTCATATTGACCTTGGGCGTGATCCCTAAGTGTTGCAAGTACAAGGAGTTGGTTCCCAAATCTTGTACTATTTTCAGTTGTCATAGGAAGGGTCTTGCTAGGATCATTTCATAGATGTTATTTTTGCCAAAGTCACATATAGAAAAGGTGTGTTCAAACTCTACACCACAAGTGGTTAGAGTTATCCCTTCTAGCAATCCTAGAGGTCTTTCAACATGGCCCTTAGCCATTTGAAGCTTCATTCTGGTTGGTCTTAATGTAGCTTTGCCCCATTCTTCCACAAGGAGGTGGTCACAATCGCAACACCAACACCTAAATCAAAGATATCTTTGGTTGTGTAACCTTGGTACATAATTGGAAGATAAGTATTACCTTCTTCACCTTCACTCATGTCTCCTATTTTGTCTATAGGTATCTCTAGAACTTTCAGCTTAGAGCCTGCTTTTGACATATTGGAACCAAGTTCTGGAACTTGATTCACCACATGTTTCCAGAGCTCAAGTTTTACTTTGAGCAATTCTTCTAAGGTGAGATGACACTGCACCTTAGTGTTCTTTACAACTTCAGTGTTTCTTAGAACCACCGAGTCTTCATTGCTTATCACTATTGTGGGAGCTCTGATCTAAAGAGATTCAGATTCCCATGGGCCTATGAATTGTGGAAACTCTTGTAAAGAATTAGATTCAAAATATAATCTTTCATCTTCTTATTGCTCTACTTGGTCTCTGTAAATAGATGGAATGTCTTGGGGAAATTGATCATGAAGATCATCAATTTCAAGAATAGGAGGGGGATCACCCTTCTCCTTGGCCCATTTCTCTTCTTGTATTTCCCACAAGAACTCTTGAGAGTACTGTTCAATTGAAAGAGATGTTCCATAATCCATGGAATCACGAACATAAAATTTCATTGGTGGTGAGCTTTCTCTTTCAACAACTAGTTGAGCTTCTAGAGGTAAAGAAACCTGTGGCTTGTTTACCAAGTGATCTAATCTTTCTAATAAGCCCTGGAAGTGCAAACCCAATTTGATAGAATTTTTTTGATTGAACAATTGATTGACCTCAAGTATAGCCTGAGCTCGTTCTACCATTTTCATGCACATTTTTGTCCATTTGATCTCTAAATTTGCTCTAGCGTAGCTCTTGTCTAGGTTTGCAACTATTGGCCCCTCTTGAAGTCGAGCTTGGTAGGCCTTGAACATCATGTCCAAGCCTTCTAAGGTTGGGTCTGTGAGAATAGACCCTATTTGCAGTCTATTCACAATGCATGGTGGGTTTATGGAATGGTTTGGTGTGTATGGGGTGGGTGGGTTTTGCGAGTGCATTTGAGATGCAATTTCCGCTAACCTGGCTTTTTTTCTCTTAGGCTTTCCTCAAATTTTTTCATCTTCTTCAACCATTTCCTTTTCATTCTCTCAGGACTATCTTTCCATGCTCGTTTTCTTTTCTTATTTACGCTCTCTATCTCACTAACTTCATGATTTTTTTCCTGACCTAAGCCTTCGCTTGGTTGTAATATTTGAGCTCTAGTAATTACTTGTATGGGAGCATTGGGAGTCACACTTCCATCAGATTCTACTACCAATCCAATGATGCTAATAGGAGTGATATTAGGCACATTGTTTGGGTTCTTAGGAAATTCCCTTAGAAGGTGTTCCTTCCCACAATTCAGACAAAAACCTTGGATTGTCACTGATTGCAGTTGTCCAGGTGTCAACATAGGGCAATCACAAATAAATTGATCTCCTAGGCATTTATAGCATAGCCCTCTAGGTGCTTGGGGTCTTACTTATCTCAGTTGGGGCATCGGGTTATGATTTGTATACATGACATTGGAGTATTCTGATTCCCAATTTGTTTCCATAGTTGGTGCCTCATATTGATACAGATAAGTCTCAATGTGCTTGGGTGACTCTATGTACTAAGCTTGTGGACTATCTTCATGGGTGTAGTCAAAACTTTGAGCATGAGGGTCATTTTCTAAGACCAAAGGGGTCATCAACACCAATGATCTATTAGAGTTCTCCTCTATGATTGCATACTTAACTGGAATCACATTGGCAGGAGGTGGTGGTTGGTTTCCTAGGACTAGTTGTGGCCTATATGGTGCCTGGTATTGAGGTTGATATTGCAGTTGATGCCTATAATATGGTTGTTGGTATTGGTTTTGATACCTACCCTATTGATAAGGTGTTTGATAAGTTTTTCTCACAACCTACCTATTGTATGAACAATCTTGAGTTGTATGGTTGGTGTATTTTCTCTCAATAATGCAATATGAAGCATTCAGTTCTCTCATGTTCGGGTTTTGAATTGGACATATGTTAGCCATGTGGTCACCTCCACAAGTATAGCATTGCTTTGATGAGGTGACCCTTGGTGTATATCTATTTTAAACTCCTAGCTTCTTGGCAACCTGCTCAGCTAGCTCATCTATCGGAGTGGAGGGTCTGGAAGTATGACTAGTGGAACTTTCAGAATCCTTATAGAGTTTGGACAACTCTATATCCTCACCCAATTTAGTATGACTAGTGGAACTTTTAGAATCCTTATAGAGTTTGGACAACTCTATATCCTCACCCAAGTTGTCTTCTATGTCAATACACATTCTCAAACATTGATCTAGTGTGATTGGCTCCTTGAGATATACATAAGATCTAAGTTTTTGGATTAGAAGTCCATCTAAAAACAGGGATTTGTTTCACTTATGTAGGTAATTTGGGTATGGTACATCTTTCCACATATTTTTTAAATCTACATCCATCTAGTTGAACTATTTCTTGGGGTGTCTACTGGAAGCTATGGATCAAGGATGATGTGTTATGTCTAATGCCAGCTTGGAAAATTCTACGATGAATGCTTCTAGCATTTGACTTATATTCTAGTAATTGTGACTATTTAGGGGTTGAAACCAAGCTAAGGCAATACCCTTGAGGGTCAAATCAAATGCCTCAAATAGGGTGAATAAGTCCTCCACCTGTTGAGCTCTCAACACTTGTTTGAACTTGACCACATGATCATAAGAATCTCCTGACCCATCAAAGTATTTTTTCATTGTCTTGAACACTTGAGAGGGTCTAAAGGTTCTTGGGTACTCTTGGGGCCTAGGCAATGGAAAATCATGTTCCTCTCTTTGATGCCTATGTGCTCTATGTCTCTCTCTTTCATGTCTTTCACTTTCAAGTCTTGATCTATCTTTGCCCATAGTGTATGCAAAGCTTACCTCAAGTCTCTCTCTATCTCTTTCCCTTTGGGTTTCATGAGCTTAGGATGATCCTACACATTGGAGGCCATGGGAGACATTAGATCGTGGTGGAGAAAAAAAATCAGTTTGCCCTTCTCTACCATGCTCTTTTACCAAGAATATTCTCTCCAACGTGTTATCCAGATAGACAACTTTGCCTAGTATCTTGATCATTTCAGAATCTTTGGGTGTGTTGCTTATGTGCATATCCCATCTCAAATCAAAGGTAAGCTAGACCCTAACACAGAGAAGTGCATCTTCATAGGGTATCACTTGAACCAGAAAGGATATAGGTTCTATAATCCATCCAACAAAGGATTTATGGTCAGTAGAGATGTTGTGTTTGATGAGAATGACTCTTGGTTTGAAAGTGAATGCAAGAAAATTAAGTTGCCATATGACTTGGAAGAGGAGTTTCCAAGCCTCACCAAGGAGGAGCCAAACTGGATTGAAGACATCAAATCAGATAATGAGGACATCATCAACCTAGAAGAATTCAAGGCATGGAAATCCAAGGGCAAAGCCAAAATGAAGAAGTTGGAGGACATATCTGAAGCATCCAACCAAGTAATCAGAAGATCACAAAGGGAGAGCAAGAAGCCAATCAGATATAGGTATGCCACTTCTTTAGTTACTAAGCATTCTATTTATCTTGCCAAAGACTTATCACTTGAAGAGCCATCATCATATGAAGAGGCAAAGACCAAGGCAGAATGGAAGGAAGCTATGGATGAAGAAATTGAAGCACTCAAGGAGAATGATACTTGGGAGCTAGTGCCAAAGAAGGAGTCTATGAAGGTAATTGGTTCCAGATGGATCTACAAGATCAAGAGAAATTCAGATGAATCAATAAGCAAGTACAAAGCTAGACTTGTGGCTTAGGGTTTTGCACAAACCCAAGGAGTTGACTATGAAGAAGCCTTCTCACCTCTGACCAAAATTCCAACCATCAGGGTATTGGTGAGTGTGGCTGCATCAAAGAATTGGAACATGTACCAATTGGATGTAAAAAATGCATTTCTTAATGGTTGTATTTCAGAGGAGGTTTACATGGCTCAACCTCCTGGCTATGAGGACCCAAACAAGGTAAATCATGTGTGTAAACTGAACAAAGCTCTTTATGGATCGAAGCAGGCACCTAGGGCATGGAACCATAGGTTGACTACATACTTTTAAGATTAATGATTCATCATGAGTAAAGCAGATACTTCTCTATTTGTTAAGAGAAGTAATTCAGAGGTGATATACCTATGTGTGTATGTTGATGATATCATACTTATAGTTAATGATGTTAATGGCATCAAACAGATCAATAATCAAATGATGCAAGAGTTCAAAATAAGTGATCTAGGGTCACTAAAGTATTTTCTTGGACTTGAGTCAGTCCATATAAATTTTGGAATTTATATCACTCAAAGAAAGTATGTGCAGGATATGTTGAAGAAATTTTGACTTGGAGGATGCCAAGATAGCAAGCACTCCTATGGACGGAAACAAAAAATTAAGTGCTCATGAGGGTCATGTTCTTGAAAATATTACAGGATACCAAAGCATAGTGTGAAGCCTAAACTATGCTACATTAACAAGGATTGACATTGCTTATGGAGTAAGTGTCTTAAGTCAATTTATGCCCAAACCTAGAGCACCTCACTTGGAAGATGCCAAGAGGATTTTGAAGTACCTTAAAGGCACTCAAAATCAAGGTTTATACTTTCCTTATACTTCAAATTTGGACATTAAGATGTATTTAGATGCAGATTGGGTAGGTTGCAAAGATGATAGGAGGAGTACCTCAGGTTATCTCTCTTTTGTAGGTGACAAGCCTATTTCATGTTCTTCCAAGAAGCAACCTACTGTTGCTTTATTTTCAACAGAGGCTGAATATAGAGGACTAGCCAATGCTACTCAAGAAGCCATATGGATTAGATTGCTATATGCAGATTTGGGATTACATGCTAACTGTCCAATGATTTTTGGAGACAATACAAGTCCTTTACATCTTGCAGCAAATCCTATCTATCATGCTAGGGCCAAGCATATTGAGGTCCAATATCATTATGTGAGAGAGAAGCTATTGAGCAAGGAAATTCATTTGGCATATGTATCAACTAATATGCAATGTGCAGACTTATTGATGAAAGCACTTGATGGTACTAAACTTTGCAGGTTTAAAGCTATGATTGGATTGCCTGTAGGACATTCAAGAGGATTGATGGAAGAAGACCAAGCCAAGATGTTTGGCTTGAGTGGGAGCTGTTGGTGCAAGTACCAAGCCTACAAACTTGGCTAGGCATGAGAAGTCTTTATGTGCAAATGATTGAAGATCCATGAGAACCATTGCTTATGGATAGTTACCTTTTATCTTTTGTAGAAAAACATTCACATCAAAAGAATCTTGTAAAGCCTACAAAATCATGGAGTTTGGAACAGCTATATTTACGAATCATGATCGAGAGAATATCCCCTAAATTAAAGGATCACTTTTCTAGTGAGAGCCAAATTTGAATTCAAAATTCAAAATTGGGAAAGCATCTATAAAAACCTCTTGTAAAATCTCGCGGTACATCCACTCCATTCTAGTGCCTTAATTGATCACATTGTAGAGAGTGAGTGGCTCACCTTATAGCCTACACTTCTCACTATCGTTGGGCATTGATTATCATGCCAATGATCATGTATAAAATTTTCATATAATATAATAGATCATTGCTTATATCTATTGATCTCTTTGTCATTGTCACTCAAAATAGTGTTCTTGTATTGCTCATATCACAGTCATTACTCGACCATTTTTAATGTTCTATGGCTCATTGGATTTAACTCTAAGTCTATTACGTGCTGACAAAGTTTGAAGACATTCCATTTTGTGGATTGGGAGAAAAGGGGCTCGAAGTGGTCACTAGTCATTCTCTATAGAGGTCCTAAAAAATCGGGCGTAATATTACACTTGCTAAATTGATTCTTGTGTGTATAGTCAATCATTTTATGTGATTCCACTTGGAATCATTAGCTATCTAAGCTAATTAGATATCTCTAGAAGGGATCTTTCTAATTCCTACTGTACTGGGAGCACTGAGCTTAATAAGCAACAGATGTGTGAACCAAAATAGAAGTTTTTTTGATGATTGGTGAATTGTGAAGTTATCTGTTTTGGATTAATCATTACATGGATCATCTCCAAAGTACATAGGCACTTATTTAGTGTCATTGGAAAGCTAAAAGGGCCTAAAACTCAACTCTGAAGTCAAAGAGGGCTGGTACAGAGCAGGAATTTGCAGTACCAATGCATTTCTTGAAGTGTCCATCCATCGTTCCCAACAACATTCACCTCCTCCACAGGATAGAAACCCCGCTTTCTCTTACTGTCTCAACTCATTCCCTCTATGGTATGCACATCCTTCCTCCTACTTTCTCGAATTCTCCTTGTTGATGATCCCTCGAACAACAATTGTTCCCCCCCCCCTCCCCTCCTTTTACTCAGAATGTCCTCTCCCTTCCCCAACATCAACAATGTTATTTCCCTTCATAGTACCATAATTTGAATCAGCAGGCTTCATAAACAAATCCTACCAACTATGGAATTGGATATAACATAGTCAATCAAACCCTCAAAGAAAATTTTCTCAAGCAAATCTACATAGAGTGGCAATGCAAACAAGCCATTGATTTGAAGAAAATTCAAATCTTACAAAAAAGGAATCATTTCTCTTCAAATCAAGATTACCAACCTATTGCAGATCCAACATGCCAACAGCTGTAGGGTAAGGTGCATCCATACCTCCCTATCCTTCCATGACCACCCCAAACAACTGAATGAAGTATTTTGTTTTTAGGCCCCATTGAACCAATTTTGTTTTTATTCATTAGCAAAAAATATGCTCTCTCTGAATGTGGAACTGTATCATCAGTCATAAAGAGCTCAAGAGCCAACAAATCAATGAACCCCTGGAACTCAATCAGCTCATTGTTGTTTATATCATCTCTATGGAGATGTGCTTCCATAATCAATTAGAAGACTATATAGCACAATAGATCCATTATCCATAATATCAACTTAATACTATGTCATTTTGACTAATGTCTTCGATGGTGCTATTGGCAGTTATAGAACAATGTTTGAGTACATGCTCACACACAAAATTATTTGCAAACATATACAAGTTTAAAATAGAGAAAAATGTACTCAATTATACTCCCTTCATGGTCTCGTTAGAGCACATCGTCATCTTCTTCTGGCTACAAGTACTAAAGAGAGAGATTATAAAATCACATGGAAGATATCTTGAAAGGTTTAGAGATCACTAGGTTTTTAAGGTGATTTTAATTTTTCTAAATTTCACTTCTCTGTCAGGTACCCGACTTTTTTACTCATCTTGTTAGAGTTGTTTCTCAGTGTGTACTTACCCAAATTCAATGATTTAAAGCTTGTTGGATTCAAAGTACTGTCTAGTATAAGCATAAAAATTGTCATAATCATTAGATTCGTAAATCTTGAGTTATGTTCATTTTTCTGCTCACTCGTCTCATTACTGTAGCAGCCCGTGAAAATCGGGATGATGTCATCACTTGTTAAACATCATTCTCAGTGTGTGGTTCATTATTTTTTATGAGATTACTCGTGAAAGTTAGCTCTTTAAGTTAACTAGACTTCCCCAAGAGGAATTAAGCTAAATGCTTCTATGCTCAGAGAATTATGCAAAACACTCGACAGGTGTATGAACCAAAATAGCAAGTTCTCCACCTTTGAGCTAACTCCAACTTATCTGTTTTGATCTATCTTTTTGAGAGTGATCTTCCAAGGTATATAGGGTGTCTAATACATCCATTGGAAAGCTAAAAGGGCCCACCACATACTCCTGGAGTTCATTTGGCTGGTGTAGATCAAGGATTTTGCAACACTTCTTCATCTTCAAGCACATACCTATCCATCTCTTCACAGTGGTATCAGAGCAAGGTTGGACAACATGGCAGATGGATTTCCTTCATCAATTGACAAATTGGACAGAGGTAACTACTCAGCTTGGTCACTAAGAATGGAAGCTTATCTCCAAGGTAGAATTTTATATGGTTATGTGGCTGGAGATGAAGTTATGCCAAGTTTCAGGAACAAAAGTCAACCAACACAAGAAGAGCAAGAAAGATTGAGCACATGGTGCTCCAAGGATGCACTTGCAAGGTCTTATCTCCTCAACTGTATCTCAGATTTTTTGTTGCCTCACATTAGAAGTTGTAATACATCTCAGGAAGTGTGGGATGCACTTGAAGCCTTCTTCTCTTCAAGTACTAAAGCTAGGAAGCATCAACTATGGCTGGATTTCACAACTCTCAAGAAGGCTCCCAAACAAAATGTGACTGATTTTGTCACAAAGCTCAAGGAAATAGCATATCAGTTGGGAAGCATTGGAGAGGTAATAGATGAAGAGCAAATTGTAAGGCAGGTCATCAATGGCTTGAAGGTAGATGACACATGGGAAGCATTCACCACAGCTATGGATTTGTACATGGACATGCATGTACCTGATTTCAATACACTCATTGGACAACTACTTACTCAAGAGGCAAAGCTTATCAAAATGGAGAAAGCTCTAAAGGTAATCAATCTTCAGCTTTATACACTCATAAAAGCAAGTCCAAAGATAACAAAGGAAAGGCAAAGAAAGTGGATGATGAAGCAGGAACATATGAAGCTAATTATGTAGGTAGAGGAAGACATGGCAGAGGTAGAGGAAGAGGAGGTAGACAAGGCAGGGGGAGATCCCAAGACTCCAACTCATGTTCTATTTGTTTCAGATTAACTAATCATACAACTGAAAATTGCTTTAGGAATTCCAGGAATCAAAGAGGCAGAGGATACAATAGAGGAAGTTATGGCTACTCAAGAGGAAGGTTCAACAATTATCATGGCAACTACAACAACTACAATCATTCAAATTATCAAGGAGGCTACAAAGGAAGGAGAGACTTCAATAACTACACAGAAGACTCAAACAAAGAGGATTCATTATTGATCATGAACATGGCTATGCCACAAGGTAAATCTGATGAGCATGTTTTCTACATAGATTCAGGTTGTTCAAATCATGTGGCAAGAAATGTGGCACTCCTATCAGATTTAGAAGATCCAAGGAATAAGCATGAGGTACAAACAGGAGATGATACAAGACATCTTGTGGAGAAAATAGGCAATGTCAAAGCACCTGATGGAAACATCAACCTACTCAGTAAGGTACTCTATGTCCCTACCATTACAAAGAATTTGATTAGTGTTGGGCAGATAGTAGAGAAAGGGTTGCAAGTCAGGTTCACAAAAATAGGTGCATTTGTTGAAGATCCAAGTCAAGGATTCAGAAGAATTGCAAAAGGTGAAAAGACAGGTAGAGAAGTTTTTTCATGTTTCAAAAGATATTTGGCTCTTGTGGAGAATCAAACAGGTAAATAACTAAAAAAAGCTAAGGTCAGATGGAGGGGGAGAATACTTCTCCCATGAGTTTGATTCTTTTCTTCAAGAAAGAGGAATCAAAAGAGAGGTAACTACAAGGTACACTCCAAAGCAAAATGGAGTGGCAGAAAGGAGGAATAGGACAATTGTTGAAGTTGCAAGGTCCATGTTAAATGAAAAGCATTTGCCTAATTATCTATGGGTTGAGGCTGTATCTACAGCCACTTACTTGATTAACACGTTGCCTTCAAAATCCCTTGATGGGATGACTCCATATGAGGCTTGGAATGGAAGAAGACCAAGCTTAGATCATTGTAAAATTTTTGGATGTATTACTTTTGCTCATGTTCCTTCACATGTTAAAGGCAAGATGGATCCAAAGGCAGAAAGGTGTGTATTTATTGGATATGACAACAATCAAAAGGGTTACAGGTTATACAATCCTACCAACAAAGGATTCTTGGTAAGCAGAGATGTAGTTTTTGATAAAAACAGTTCATGGTATGAAGATTCATGCAGGAAGGTCAATTTACCATATGATCTTGAAGAAGATTTTCCAAAGCTTGGTAGAGAACGACCAAAGATTGAAGAACAAGACACCTCGGAGGATGATGAAGAATCTCAGATGGAAAAAATCAAAGCATGGAAGTCTAAAGGTAAAGCAAAATTGCAAGAACTTGGACATGAGGCAAAATCATCACATCATGGCCTAAGAAGATCTATGAGGGAAAAGAAAAAACCAGAAAGGTATGGGTTTGACACCTCATTAGTAACTAAACATTCTATCTACATAGCACAGGACATAAACTAAGAGGAGCCATCATCATTTGAAGAGGCCAAAGCAAAAACAGAATGGAAGCATGCAATGGAGGAAGAGATTGAAGCACTTGAGGAAAACAACACCTGGGATTTGGTGCCCAAGACTTCATCCATGAAGGTAATAGGCTCAAGATGGGTCTATAAACTCAAGAAGAATTCTGATGGTTCCATTAACAGGTATAAAGCAAGGCTTGTAGCGAAAGGCTTTGCACAAGCTTAGGGAATTGATTATGAGGAGACCTTCTTTCCTATGGCAAAGATGCCTACTATTAGGGTTTTGCTTAGTATTGCCTCTTCCAAGAATTGGAAGATACTTCAACTAGATGTAAAGAATGCATTCTTGAATGGTTAGATAACAGAAGAGGTATATATGGCACAACCACCTGGTTTTGAGAATCAAGTTTATCCTGATTATGTGTGTAAACTTAACAAAGCATTGTATGGTCTCAAGCAAGCCCCAAGAGCTTGGAATTTCAGACTTGTTTCATTCTTGCAGGACAAAGGCTTTCAACCAAGCAAGGCAGATCCTTCACTCTTTATTAAAAAGAGTAATTCTGAGATCATCTACCTATGTGTATATGTAGATGATATTATATTGACAGGAAATGATGTAGATGGTATGAAGAAGATCAAAGATCAGATGACAGAAGAGTTCAAGATAAGTGATTTGGGTTCACTTACCTACTTCCTAGGTTTGGAAGTTGTCTACAAAGATCATGGTTTGTTTCTCACTCAAAGAAAGTACATTAAGGACATGTTGGCGAACTTCAAGATGCAAGATTGTAAGATTGCAGGTACTCCAATGGAGGTCAATCACAAATTGAGCTCACATGAAGGTTAACTGATAGAGGACATCACATCATATCAAAGTCTAGTGGTAGTCTCAACTATGCCACATTGACAAGAGTAGATATATGTTACAGTGTGAGTGTTCTAAGTCAATTTATGCACACACCAAGGAAACCACACATGGATGTTGCCAAAAGGATTCTCAAGTATCTCAAAGGAACCATAAATGAAGGACTTTATTATCCTTATGTATCTGACTTAGGTTTGAAGCTATTTTCTGATGCAGATTGGGCTGGCTCCAAAGAAGATAGAAGGAGCACTTCAGGTTATCTTACCTTTGCAGGTTGAAAGCTTATTTCATGGTCATCCAAGAAGCAACCCACAGTTGCTCTCTCTTCTACAAAAGCTGAATATAGAGGTCTTGCCATAGCTACACAAGAATCTATGTGGATGAAGACATTATTCAAGGATCTTGGATTGGAGTTTGGAACTCCAACTATTTATGGTGACAATATGAGTTCTATTCATTTGGCTGATAATCCTATTTTTCATGCAAGGACTAAACATATTGAATTTCATTATCACTATGTAAGAGAGAAGGTTCTAAGCAAAGAGATTCAAATATCATATGTGTCCACTCATCAACAATGTGCAGATATTCTAACCAAAGCATTGGATGGTACAAAGCTTTGCAAATTCAAGGCTATGATTGGTTTACAGGAAATCTTGGAAGATTGAAGACCTCAAGCATACTTGGCTTGAGGGGGAGCTATTGGAGCAAGTCTATGACAAGCCTAAGTATTGGCTTGAGTTCCGCAAAGTCATAGAAGAAGCCTTAAAATGAAGACAATGTAAAGTTCACTTGTGAATTACCTCTTGTAACTTTTGAAGAGTTTACTTAATGTAAAAGTGAAAGAATCTTAAATGGTTGAGCCCACTTGATCAAAAAGGGAACGAGGAGCCACAAATTCTTGATTTGTGGTAGATATAGAATCAAATCAATCACTAATTGATTAGAGAGTGATCGAGCGAAGTTAGCCTCCCAAGATCAACTATAAATACATGGTAGTCTTAGTCGTGGTTATGTGAAGACCTCCAACAGCTGAGCTTTATGCCATATCAAGGTGTGATTCCAAGGCACACATATGTATCAGTAAGTCCATTGTATTGTACAATCAATATACTTTCATTTTCATGATCATTTGAGTTCATATTTCTATGTTCTTGTGAAGTGTATTACTCACTGCCATATCTCTTAGTTTTCTCACTCAGATTGCAGAGATGGTTTCTCTGAGCTTGGTGCATCATTTTGAGTGATTTAACTTGATAAAGTTAGCTCTATATGTCTATGATATGCTCAACAATTTTCATTTCATTTGGCTGTTTCAATCTTCAGTTATATTCAGTTCAAGTCAACCCTGTCTGTTCATTTTCACTTCTCTGTCAGGTACCCGACTTTTTTACTCATCTTGTCAAAGCTGTTTCTCAGTGTGTACTTACCCAAATGCAATGATTTAAAGCTTGTTGGATTCATATTACTATCTAGTATAAGCATAAAAATTTCCATAATCATTGGATTCCTAAATCGTGAGTTATGTTCATTTTGCGGCTCACTAGTCTCATTACTATAGCAGCCCATGAAAATCGGGATGATGTCATAACTTGTTAAACATCATTCTCAGTGTGTGGTTCATTATTTTTTATGAGATTACTCTTGAAAGTTAGCTCTTTAAGTTAACTAGACTTCCCCAAGAGGAATTAAGCTAAATATTGCTGTGCTCAGAGAATTATGCAAAACACTCGACAGGTGTATGAACCAAAATAGCAAGTTCTTCACCTCTGAGCTAACTCCAACTTATCTGTTTTGATCTATCTTTTTTAGAGTGATCTTCCGAGGTACATAGGGTGTCTAATACATCCATTGGAAAGCTAAAAGGGCCCACCACATACTCCTGGAGTTCATTTGGCTGGTGCATATCAAGGATTTTGCAACACCTCTTCATCTTCAAGCACATACCTATCCATCTCTTCACACTAACTATTGCAATCTCACACATAATAGCTCCTCTTTGGCATATTATGATTCCAAGCAAGTGTTTTCCAAGTAAAAATTTGAGTTTGAATGGGAAAAATTGGCTTTTGGGAGTACATGAGTTCAACAAGCATATACTATGAGGAGATGGAGAAATAGGTTCCAACAATGAGCTGGTGCTACACAAAACTTGCTCTACACCTATCAATGTAACTCCAGGGATGCTTAGTGTACTCTTTAGCTTTAAATTGATGCATTTGAAACCACAAATTTCTTTGGAGAATCAATCTCAATTGTTTGCATCAAAATAGATAACTAGAATATCCATGAAATGTGAAGAACCTTCTATTTTGGGAATAGAAGGTCTCAATATTATACTCAGGTCTCTTAACCTGGTATGAATTGATCAGAGAGCTTTTGCAAACATCTAACTGGAGTGTATATCTAAACAAAGAAATTTATTTCATCAATTTATCTATACCATACACTAAGAAATGAATCTAACAAATCAGGGGGGTCATCCCGAATTTTCAGGATTTATAAGGGATGCAGACACAGTCACCTTCCTCACTTCAGATCTCGTTATCTAGAAAACCTAACTTGATGAAAATGGATATGCACACATTAGACACGTCAATCTAACTATCCCAAGTTAAAGTATAGCAAATGATTAAGTACACATAGACAAATCAATTCCACCAGATCACTATAATGAAGAAGATGTAACAATAAAGAGTAGGCAGAAATATACTTGGAAGAATGTATCAAAATGCAAATGGTATTGAACATATGATGCAAGGGAAGTGTAGTGGACTACACATAGGTGGTGCGAACTCAATTGATGCTCAAGGTTGTAGCTCAATGCCTCTCAGAATGGCTCACATATCCTGTGAGTAAAAGTATGTGTATTTATTTACATGTTACGAGATTGAATTTGAATTTTACCTCACCTAAAGGTGATCCCACACTTTAGGCATGATTTGAATTGATTATACCTACCACATGAATCATGGGTTTAGCTCCCTAACTTCATGAGATTCTTTATTCTCTTGGTTGTTACAATTATCCAAAGTAAATGTACTCAATTTGACACGCATGAGTTCAGATGTGGTTCTCTATGTGAGAGATGAAAAATAGATGTGTAGTCTTCAATAATTAGAAAAGCTCTTACGCTTTCTAATTGTACCAACATATACCCTATGGTATGTGTGCACATCATTCTATCTGCCCAAAGTGCAAAAGATAAGTATCTAGGCCATTGTTTAATATCACCGTTACATGCTTTAGCTATGGCTTTTACAATAGCCGGATGTCCTCTCTCAATTTTACCATTGGACTCTGGATTATATGCAGTGCTGAGAGACAAAAAAATACCATGATGTTCAAAGAATTCTTTAGCTTCTTTTTCATATAAATCGCCATGATCAACAACTATTTTCTCTATATATCCAAAGTAACTTATGACATCTTCAAGCAAGAATTCGCAAACATCGTAAGTGGTCTTAGAGCGTAGTGCATGTACCTCTACATGATTAGTTAAGTCCTCTCATGCAAGTACAATGTAACTTATTTTTTTAGTTCCTTTAGGCATAGTGACAAGATCTACTACCCACTTGTACTGAATACAAGGTGGATACGTAGGATGCAAAGGATCTCTATGTTTGAAGGATAATGAATTTTGCATGTAGAACATGTAGAAACATAGTTACTAATGTTCAACATACATCCTACACCAATAATAGGTGTAGCGGGGTACTCTGATATGCCCCTTAAATAATGTATTTTATGTTTTTCTTTTTGAGATGTAGAAGGCAAGTACAAGAAAACAAAGTTGACCATTTTTATAAATTTATTCTACCTATTTCAAAACCTATCCATTTTTTGTAAAGTAGTCTAATTTTTTAAGAAAATGGTCTACTTCTGATTTAGTCTACTATTTCACTTGAAAAAATGATAAAATTTCCCAGATCTTCACATGGACTAAATTTGTAGCCACCTGCACATGGAGGATTCATGGAAGGTGGACGACATCGAATACCCAAATTTGAAAGATAGTGATGGTGAGAAAAGTGGACCAAGAAGCAAGTTTCCAGAGTACCAGAATCAATGAGCTTGTCAATGAAGAAACTAATTTTGTCCCTTTTTCTACCGTTTAGTTACTACCAGTCCCAAAAAAACTATATAATGAGACCTCTCCATCAAAGAAAACACAAGCTCATAGATAAACATAAGAGAAACAGACACAAGCCCTCTACATAGTGTGTAGAGGGGGGAGTCCCTTCATGCTTGTCCCAAGGGTGGATGTCAAATTGAAGCATGGAATTGGGAGTTTTGTGAAGGAGGATTGGATTGGGCACTTGACTACAACAAGTGGAGTTGAGCAAGGGTAGCTAGCACTGCATGCCTTACAAGTTGTCAAGTTCCTAAGCTGAAAAGATGTCTTCCTTTTCTTGCAGAGCAGTGAGATGGGACTCTCCCCCTCAATTGTCCATCTCTTTAGGTTATGCTATAGTGTCTTGTCCATGTAATTAGTCATCAGATTATATTGTATTGGAAGAAGTGTCCTATTCTTGTGTATGTAATGTTGCTTTCATTTCAAGTCATTGTGTATTCTTGTTAGAATGGTTTCAGCGAATAAGTTGGTATCATCTCATGTGATGTTTTTTTTTTGAAGGAGTCCTATAATCCATGTTGTTCTAAATCTTCAATAATCTATGCTATTCTAAACTAGCCAACTATTATTTTTTTTATGTGTGTCTAAGAGAGCATAGGGTATACTTCCCTAAGGAGAACCCCTTGAATAGAAGGTGACCTTGGAGATTAAGCATTCGTTTCTTCCTCTTCAAAATGGAATCCACGGGCCTCCCTTCTTCATATGGTATGCCCGCTGGGACCTTTCTCTCTCAGCTACACATGATTGAAGCAGCAAGAACAAAACCTTGAAAATGCATGGTTATATTTTGGGGAGCTGTTGTACATCCAATTCCAAGGATTGATACATGCATTGATTGAAGAGATTTCGGAGAGAAGATAGTTATTTAAAGAGCTTACATCAGATTATTAAAGAGCCAATGGACTTTAACAAAACTAAAAAGTCGACTAGACTCAAATAATGAAGGGACGAAAGTGGAAGAAAATGGATGAGTCTCAAATCTTGAAGAAGAAAGTGAAAGAAATTCGACCAAAATTTCACCCATTTTTAAAAATCATATGAAGTTTCCCATTTAGTAGTAGTAGTCAAATTTCTTCCACAATCAAAAAGGTCAATTTTTTTTTGTCTACTCTTTAGGTTGATTTTTTTTATCTATTTTTTATGGTGGATTTAGGGTTTTGGTAAATGTTTTTAGGCTAATTTTTTTAGGTCGATTTGTTTTGGTCTAATTTTTTTTGGGTCGATTTTGATTTTTGGTCTATTTTTTAGTTTTTTTTTTAGTCCATTTTTTTGGGCCAAATTTTTTGGTCGATTTTGATTTTTGGTCTATTTGTTTTAGGCTATCTTTTTTTAGGTTGATTTTTTTTTCTAGTTTTTGGGATGATTTTTTTGGGTCTAATTTTGATGGTCGATTTTGGGTTTTTTGGGTCGATTTGTTTTTAACATCTGATCGAAGGCAATTCTCGATCAATTTTTTTTGTGTGAGCAATCCAAGTGATCTATTTTTTTGGGAGCAACAAGATGATTTTTACTACAAAGAGACCAGCAAGTGAAGTATTTTTACCAACAAGAGACCAGCAAATCAACATTTTTAAGCAGTAAGTTGATTTTCACCAGCAAGAGACAAGCAAGTCGACATTTCTAAGTGGAAAGTCAATTTTTTTTTACATGACTAAGAAGTCGATGTTTGACATCGCTAAGTCGCAAGAACAACAAGTCAACTTTTTCTAAAAAAAGTCAATTTCTTTTTGAGATATCACTTGCATGCCCAGCAAATTGACTTTCTACTTCATGCCCATCCAATCGACTTCTCAAACATGCCCAACAATCGACTTTGAAAAATGCCCAATAGTCAACAGTGGCTCAATGATTACTCTTCATAATGGAAATTGATCCTACACAGATTAGTGGATTACTTCATTGTGTGAGGAACTCAAGCTGGTTGATGATTCCTCAAGTCTAATACAGATCACTTGGCTTGAGATTGATCAGGTCGACTTTAAGTCACACTACATAAAGATTATCCAAGTTAAGCAGAGCAATGAGAAATTATGCTTAAAATACTAAAAAGTTACTAAGAAGAAGAGGGGCTCTCAAATTCTATCTTTTTTGAAGTCTACAATCCCACAACAACCAACAAGGCAGGAATTCAGCAAGAAGGATAAGCATCCAACCATTGAACAATCAATAAATAGTAACATGTCAGAATCATCTTTAAGAAATTCAATGAGCAGCAATAACCTTGACTCAATTGACTATATCAGCAAGGCTGATGTCAAGAAGAAAAAGAAGAGAAAGGAAAAGAAAAAGAGAAGGAGGTACTTTATTTCTCTCTGAGGATGAAGAATGTCTAAGTGGCGGGCAACCTGTAGCGAGGTACTCTAATATGCCCCTTAAATAATGTATTTTATGTTTTGCTTTTTGAGATGAAAAAGGCAAGTACAAGAAAATTTACCCCAATTTCAAGCAAGATGAGAAGCAAAAGAAGCAAAAAAAGCAAAGAGGACTAAGACGAAGAAAAGAGGATCCAACTCATCAGTTCATCAAGGAGGAAAAATTCTCAATCTCCTAAGTTGCCTAATTTCCCACTTCACCAATTTCCTAAGTTTCCTAATTTCCCATTTCACCAATTTCCTAAGTTGCCTAATTTTCCATTCACCAATTTCCTAAGTTGCCTAATTTCCCATTTCACCAATTTCCTAAGTTGTCTAAATTCCTAAGTTGGCCAATTTCTCCAAAAAGTTGTCTATTTTTTTAATCGACTATTTTTCCCAACTCTTATAAGTTGACCATTTTTATAAATTTACTCGATTTATCTTAAAAGTTGATCATTTTTATAAATTTATTCAACTTATTTAAAAGTTGCCCATTTTTTGTAAAGTAATCTATTTAAAGAAAATGGTCTACTTCTGATTTAGTCTACTATTTCACTTGAAAAAGTGACTAAATTTCCCAGATATGCACATGGAATAATTTTTTAGCCACTTGCACAAGGAGGATTCATGGACAATGGAGGGTGCTCAATACCCGAATTCGGAAGATAATGAGGGCAGGAAAAGTGGACCAAGAAGGAAGTTTCCAAAGTACCAGAATCACTGAGCTTGTCAAGGAAGAAACTAATTTTGTCCCTTTTTCTACCCTTCAGTTACTACCAATCCTAGAAAAACTATATAAGGAGACCTCTCCATCAAAGAAAACACAAGATCATAGACAGATAGAAGAGACACAGACACAATACCTCTACATGGTGTGTAGAGGGGGGAGTCCCTTCCTGCTTCTCTGAGGGGTGGATGGAAGATTGAAGCATAGAATTGGGAGTTTTGTGAAGGAGGAGTGGGTTGAGCACTTGACTACAATAGGTGGAGTTGAGCAAGGGTAGCTACCACTGCCTACCTTACAAGTTCTCAAGTTCCTAAGCTGAAAAGATTCCTTTTCTTAGAAAGTAGTGAGATGGGACTCTCCCCCTCAATTGTCCATCTCTTTATGTTATGCTATAGTGTCTTTGTCCATGTAATTAGTCATCAGATTATCTTGTATTGGAAGAAGTGTCCTATTCTTGTCTATGTAGTGTTGCTTTCATTTCAATTCATTGTTTGTTCTTGTTAAATTGGTTTCTACAAATAAGCTGGTAGCATCTCATGTGATGTTTTTTTTTTGAAGGAGTCCTAGAATCCATGCTATTCTAAATCTTCAATAATCTATGCTATTCTAAACTAGACAACTATTGTTTTTTTTATGCATGTCTGAGAGAGCATAGGGTATACTTCCCTAAGGAGAACCCCCTTGAGTAGAAGGGGTCATGGGAGATTAAGCATTCATTTCTTCCTCTTCAAAATGGACCCCAGGGGTCTCCCTTCTTCAATAGGTACTTCTCATATGTTCCATAAAACCCTTTATGACCTTCCCATAATGTTTCATGCATTTTCTTCATTACTTGCAACTGAAGATCTCATTTTCTTAAGACTCACTGTGGATTTTTAACCTTACGCTTACCATGTCTCCAAAGATAACCATTACATAGGAAAAAAAGGTAAGCTCTTTTCCTAATGTTTTGGAATCTAGTCATAGTCAAGCTAGGTAATGGTCACAATGTACTTAGATATTTTCCTATGTCTTTCCATTCATGTTCATACTCAGACTCATAGATATGTGGAACATAGTCAACTAAGTTCATATTCTGTATTAGTTCACTTTCAAGATCATCATCAAAACTAGCTCTTGATAACATATCAACAACTGAATTTGTCTTACCTAAAATATGAACTAACTTAGGATTTATGTACTTAATATATGAGATCCATCTAATCATGGCTATATCAGGAGATGAAAAACTGGCTATTAGTCCAATGAGAGGCAAACAATCAGTCTCAACTTTGACATTTGCACCTATGAAGTATTCCTTATCTATTTTCAAAGCTATTACCATACCCCATAGTTCCCATTCGATTTGAGGATACTTTCATTGTGTTTCATGTAAAATTATAGCCCCAAACAAAATTGCATATCTTTTCCCTTCACTATCATCTTGACTTATGACCCAACCTATACCAATAGGACTAGTGTCAATAGTCAATATGATAGGTTTATTCATAGAGTAGTCTACATGCTTAAGGATGGGAGCTTCAAGCAACAATCTCTTCAATTTTTGTATAGCTTGAGTGTGTTTTCCAATCAAAATAAGTTTTCATTTCTTTCTCAACAAGTCATAGAGACAATCAACAACATGAGAAAAGTGTGGGATCCAAATAACATAAAAGATGCAAGCACCAAGAAATGTATGTACCTCACTCACATTGTGACATGTTTTTGATATCTTGCTAATGGCATCAACTTTTTGTGGGTATGGATTTTGACCATAGTAACCATAAATGTGTCCAATGATTAGAACTTCATTAATACCAAAAACAGATTTCTCTATTGATAAAGTTAAGCTTACTTCAATAAATCATTGAAAATTCTTTTGACAATCAAGAATGTGGGCTTTAACAAACTGAAAACATCCATCTTTATTCAAAGTATACTTTTTTTGTCTCTAGATAACCCTTGATGGGAATATCATCTATGGAAGGCATAGCAATGTGTGGAATAAAATTTTGCAATACCAAATTCATTGCATTCATCATATGAGCAACGGAATTGGTTGCACCTTGAGGTAGTGTACACATTCTAATCAAAGCAAGAGGTGTTTTCGTAGTGGTTATATCTCTCATTTCCATCACCAATTGAAATTGTTCATAACCGAAAGATCTCCCATCGAGTAAATAGAATACCCCAAAAATGCTTTTGCAAATTCATCAACAATTGGTCCAGTACCAACATTTTTTATGGTTACTTTGTTGACTGGTTGAAGATCTTGGATAAAATAAAGTTTTCCATTCTTCTTTGGCATAGTAAACCAACGGTTTGAATAAGGAGCAGATAAGGACTCAAGAATATGCATATTTATCTTTTCTTTAAGCAATCACATCAATTTAGAAAGATGATCTTTAGGCACATGAATAGGCCGCAAGTTCCAAGGGATATGTAGAATTGTGAAAATGATCATTAGAGAAATAATCCTAGGATCAACACAACCTATTTTGGAGGGATCTAGAGAAATCTTTTCCATGTTCTTGTATGATCTTCAAAAAATATTGTTTATCTACAGAAAGAAGAAAACCACTTGAATCTATTTTGACTAGGTTTAGTGTTTCCTCAATAAATTCATGTCCGATTTTGGATGGATCCCGAAGAATTGGTTCATGAATTACTTTTCTAATGATTTCCTTATTAAGTTTGGGAAGTGGTTGTGCTACTGGCTTCACTTTCTTGTTTACTGTTTTGTATTTTGTTTAAACTAAAACATCATATGTTTGGTTCAATTTTATGCATTTATCAACATTGAGAGCATACTCTTGGATTAGAACATACTCATCAAGGGAATAAAGAAGAATATGGGAATAAGAATTGTGTTGAAGACATAATTCTAACTCCTTAAGAGTAGAGAAATAATGAGATGTCTCAATTACATGCTCAATGTTCTCATCTTGTAACATGTATCCTTTAGTTTTTAGGTATTTTCATGGTTTTTAATGATTTTTTAGGTATGTTTTTATTATGCAAGACATTCAATGTTGAAGTAAACTAAATAGAAAAAAATTCAGCATTGTGTACAAGGGTTTGCGAGACATCAATCCAAGATCCATTGTTATCCTACTCAACAGTGGCGCTTACTCCAAATCCTGTTCCATACACATCAGAGGGGTTTATCTCAATAACCATCGATTTCATGGGTGATCTATGCAAATTGTCATAAATTGCACAGACTTCAAACCATCGTGAGAACAAATCCTAGCAAATGCACTACTGTTATCTAGCACCTTAGTTTCCATTCTTTGCTCAATGATAAATGGTTGACCTAAGATAATTGGATACGAACAATCATCATGAACAAAGAAATTATATGCTTCTTAAACACCACCAACAGTAATTGACACATTTGCACATGCATCAAGTAGGTATCCAGGGGCATTATTTATCGCCTTCATTTTCCACCCATGGTCACGATCAATTGGACAGTTCTCTTCATTATATAATTTCTTTGATACTACATTAATTTCGGATCCTGAGTCAGTTAAAGCTATATGTGGTTTGTTGCCATCTCCAATTTTTACAATACTTTTAGTCGTACCTCATGCCCGATGTTTTTGTGTAAAATGAATTTTTGTGTTTCCATTAGTTTTCTCTATATGTCCTATCATAGCTCCCAAATAGTTCTTTTTAGCATAAAGCTAATCATATTAAGCTTAATTTACCTTAATTTTCCAACCACGAAGGATCAAACCCTCCAGAAAGCATCCGAACATGATGCAGCCAATCGAGACCACCAAGCAGTCGAGGACGAGTCTCAAATGGATCCCCACAAAGAGGAAGGATGAGTTGTCATTCAACCATCACATGCTTACATCAATTCAAGATGTGATGGATACCTCCAACAAAAGCCACATCAGCATCTGGAAGCAACATTGATAGCCTCGACTTGCGATAACCCTGTGCTCCTTGCACAACCCTGTCTTTTGCACCATCCAGGTCACGCACTTCCAAAGTATGCATTAATATAGGGCCACATTACATGGCCGTGCATAGACACATTTGAGAGTCCCATGCACAAGAGCACATTGACATATGTCAACTATTTTTTCTGATGCTAACATCTGCCTTCTTGTTTGGTGACATTGTCTCTTTAAAAAAAAAAAAAAAAAAGAAGAGAAAGTACTTGTTCCCAGGTTTGGCTCATGAAACATGAAAGAGTCATGCTTAGTTGAAGGTGGAAGTCTTGATTACTGAGCATTTATCAGTTTGGATAGAAGTATGTCTCGGCTAGCAGATGATATAATTGCTGCCTTATCTGGTAGATGTCAAGAACTTGGCATGAACATGGCATCCACAACTATGGGTTTCTTTTACCATGGTAGGAGTGAAGAGCTTTAAGGTCCGCAACTTGAGTGATGCTTAACTACTGCATGTACGAGAGCATCCAGGGAGATATCTGCAAGGGATAGTTGCAAATCTTTGTATGTATATTGGATGAGAAGACTCCTGATTATGTATTTGGCAAATGATGCCTTGAAAAGAGGAGACAGGATCAACCACTCAAAAGATCTCATCAGTGGACCATCAATACGAACATTCATCAACAATGTTCCATCCCAAAGACCGAGTGTATAACACAAAGAGATGCACATCGGTCGACCTTCTCCATGGTAAGTATCTTCTCTTTGGAAACATCATAACCATGATAGCTTAGGAAACCTCTTCGTCGGCATACCCTTGAGCACTTAGCTCAACACCCCAATTTATTGCACCATACGTCTTCCAGTGCATTTTCCAAGTAAGCATGCATAGGGCTACATTACAAGGCCGTGCACAAGGCACATATTTTCCTCAACCCATGCATGCACACACTTACCCATCATCCATTATGGGTTATGTGTACTTGGCGCGACTACTATGAACATCAACTTTGGAAGAATTAGAGGACATCAACGGAGCCTCACAAGGAAGAAAGCACATACCAAAGGACTACAACTTGCAAAGGATTAGAGTGACAAATGAGGAACCGGACAACCAACCCTGCCACATCTGGAAGCTAGACGACTTTTGTTCATACAGAAGGGACACTCCCTCTCAAAGCACTACTTGGAACAGCCACTACAATAAGGGTCTGTCAGGGACGATAGACTCAAGAGAGGGGGGAGTGTTGGAACTCAAGGTCAAGAACAAGTACAAGAGCACATCAAAGAGGAGGACACACAAGAAGAAGGAGCAAGTAGGAAGCTCCAAGAAGTGTATGTCAAATCTTCAGAAGAATCCCCTACAAAAATAGTGATTTTGATCACTCAAACCATTGTAAATATCATTTCACCTTTTTGTAACTCCATTTTGTTCAAGCCGAGGATTCCTTGAGCTTGAGGAGTATTAGAAGTACCATCGTATCAATTTTCATAATTTTTAGACTCCGTTTGAGCCCTCAAATAGGCTCTAGAACCTAATTTTTAACTAGGCCGCACACTAGGTCTGGACAAGGCCAAAGCTAGTGAGAAAACTATAAAAAGAGCTAGAGAGCTCATTTTTGAGGTTAGATTGTTTGTGAATTGAGCTTATGTAAGAGACTTTTTGACTAATGCAAAGAACTCCATTGTTCCTCTCCTTGTTCTTGCCTTGTGTGTGTGTGTGTGTATGTGTGTGCATGCTTGTGTGCTTCTCACTCACACACTTGTGCCTTCACTTGCTCATAGTCTTCATACTAGTCCTCACGTCTCCACGGATTGACAATTATGAGGTGAATCTTCTCACGTTGGTACTCACCATTGTGCTAGAGTGACACCTCGCAGCGCAGTTTCTTCTCTTCACTCGAGCCTGCCCCTACAGGGAATACTATTACATGTGCCAACAACTCCTCTTATCCTGTTATGAGAGTTGGTAAGATCATTTTGCCTACTGCTAATGGTAGTTCTTTCACTTTGTTAGATGCTTTATTTATGCCAGGGATCAAGAAGAATCTGTTATCAGTTTCTGCATTAGCCAAGATTGGCTTGGTTGTGAAATTTGTTGATGACAGATGTACATTTCATGATCCGTCAAATGGCGATGTTATTATTGCTTCTGGCATTTTATGTCGTGGGTTGTATAAGCTCATAGACTATGAAAGATCTGTTAATGATTCGGCATGTGCAGTTCATGATTCTCAGGCTATCTCAGATGCAAAGCTTTGGCATGCATGCTTTGGTCATCTGAATTTTGTTAGTTTGCTACACCTGCAAAAATCTGATATGGTGTCTTCTTTGCCCAAGCTTGAGGAACCTGGAAAACATGTATGTGAAGGCTATATTTTGGGCAAAATGCAGCATTCCTCCTTTCCAAAAGATGGTTCAGTTCGGGCTATGTAGAAATTGCATCTTGTACATATTGATGTCTGTGGTCCTATGCAGACACCCTCTTTTGGAAATTACCTTTACTTCGTGACTTTCATTGATGATTTTTCTAGTCATGCATGGGTATATCCATTGAAGGCAAAGTCCAAAGTGTTCATGTGCTTCAAACAGTTTTTGGTTTTGGCTGAAAATCTGTCAGCATGTAAACTGGGCACCCTCCATTTTGATCGAGGGGGGTAATATATGTCTTCTGATTTTAATGCATTTCTGGCTAAACGTGGGATAAAACACCAGTGTACAGTGTCGTATACACCTCAACAGAATGGAGTTGCTGAAAGAAAGAATAGGTCACTCATGGAGATGGTGAGGTGTATGGTCAAGAGTCAGGCTTTACCACATAGTTTCTGGCTTGAGGTTGTCATGTGTGCAGCATATGTACTTAACAGGTGTCCCACTAAAGCGCTACAGTCTATCACTCCATATGAGGCTTGGCATGACCGCAAGCCGTCTGTTGCTCATCTGCGTGTTTTTGGTTGTTTGGCATATGCATTAATGCATGAACAATATCGCAGAAAATTGGATGATAAGGCAGTAAAATGTATTTTTGTTGGGTACAATTCTGAAAGTAAAGGCTATCGTCTGTATCATCCACAGACTAAATGCATTCTGGTTAGCCGTGATGTTGTTTTTGTGGAAGATGTTATTCAGCCATTGCTTTCATGTACCAAGGAGACATCTGTTAGCTCCAAAGACATGTATGCTACTTTGATGCCTCTTTTTACAGGTGGACAGTCTAGTGTTGGTCCTAATGAGGCAACTTCTCAGCCTTTGCAGGTTTCATGTGATGATGCAGATAATTCCATTTCTGATGCAGATGTACATGATGCACTTATTGATGAGAGAGCTGATATTGAGCAGGCAAGAACTATGCCAAAATGGATGGTGCAGACTTTGCGTGACAGTGAATTAGATGCACCTCTGTCATATCGTACTCGTTCAAGATCTCATAGTGCCTCTTTTGCATCAGATTGCTATGCTATGGCTACATCTAGTCTCTGTGATGAGAATGAGCCTGTTTTGTTTGATGAAGCACAAAATTCAAAAAATTGGATGGCTGCTATGCAATCTGAATATGATGCTATAATGAAGAATAGTACTTGGTCTTTATGTGACTTGCCTCCTGGCAAGAAGGCCATTGGCACTAAGTGAGTATACAAGCTAAAGCGTAAACCCGATGGTACAATTGACAGATATAAGGCTAGGCTTGTTGCAAAGGGTTATGCACAGGAAAGAGGCATTGATTTTGATGAGACTTTTGCACCAACATGTCGTATGACTACTGTTCGGAGCATCTGTGCACTTGCAGCTCATCATGGTTGGAATGTGCATCAGTTGGACATTAAAACTGCATTTCTAAATGGTGACTTGCATGAAGAAGTGTATGTTTTTTCAACCTCGTGGCTTTGTGCAGAAAGGGCATGAAAACCAGGTGTGAAGGTTAAAGAAGGCATTATATGGTTTAAAGCAAGCACCACGTACTTTCTATGAGAAGATACATGCCTATCTTATTGCACATGGTTTTGAGAACAGTCCAACTGAAAGCACCTTATATCTTAAGCGTGCTAATGATATTCTTCTTATCATTGTTGTGTATGTTGACGGCATGCTGCTCACTGGTCCTATTTAGAGGCATATTGCTGATTTTAAGGCTGATTTGCATGCCTCATTTGAGATGTCTAATTTGGGGCATTTGCATCACTATTTGGGCATTCAGTTTATGCAAGTTGATGGTGGAATGGCTTTGTGTCAAACGAAATATATTGACACATTAGTGCAGCGTTTTGGCCTTGAAGATTGTAAGCCTATTGCCACTCCTATGGAGACAAGTTTATGATTGAGTCTTCATGATGCTGGAGATGCATTTGATGTTGTCCTCTATCAGCAGGCTGTTGGATGCCTGATTTACTTATGCATTACTCGGCCAGATATTCAGTTTGTTGTCTCACAGATGAGCAGGTTTATGCATTGCCCAGGTGTCAAGCATTGGCAGGTGGTTAAGCGCATCTTTCGCTACTTGAGTGGTACTCGGCTACTTGGGTTGTTTTATCCCAAGGGGGGATCACTACCGCCAGATTTGCATGCTTTTTCTGACTCAGACGGGGCTGGTTGCTATGACACTCGTGTGTCCACTAGTGGCTTTTGCTTCATGCTTGGTAGCTCATTTATATCTTGGTTGAGCAAGAAGCAGCCTACTGTGGCCACTTCCAGTTGTGAGGCTAAGTATAGGGCAGCTTTCACAGCTACTGTTGAGTGTGTGTGGCTCAGACGCCTTATGGCTGATTTGGGTGTTGGTCAGACTTCTGCCACCACCATCTTCACTGACAGTCAGAGCGCATTGGCAGTTGCGAGGAACCCTATGTTCCATGCTCGCACTAAGCACATTGAGGTGCATTATCACTATGTCAGGGAGAGGTTCTCTGCCAGGGAGATCAGCTTGGCATATGTGCCCACGCAGGAGAACATTGCGGACCTTTTCACGAAGGCTCTGCCTAGGGAGAAGTTTGAAGCTTTCCGCAAAGCTTTGGGCTTACTTCCTTTTGTGGAGTGATTTCCACATAGCTTGGCACTTCCTTATACATGAGTGCCAGCTCCTTGTTCACCGCATCACTCCTAGGGGGGATTTGTTGATATATTTAGGTAATGATGTGTGTGAACACACTAGGACCGCCGGGGCACTTTTTTCCCTCTTTAGGAGGTTTTTTTCCCCTGGCTTGTATATACGCCTATTGCCCTAATGGGCTACTTATCTTTGTACATTCTCTAGTAATACATTCAGCCTTGTGTGTTGTGCTCCAAGCTTCTTCTTCTTCCCTGTGTTGTTCGCGTGCTTCCGCAGACATCTAACTCCAACATCTAGTAGTAAGCAAAAATGTGCAAATTTTTCACAATCAAAGAAGGATGACAGAGACGAGAAGAAAACAGAAAAGAAGAAATTGTTTTGCAAATACTATAAAGGAAATGATCATGTCATAAAGAGTTGTCCAAAACTAGATTCAAAAGAGGCAAAGAAGAAAGAGGTTGGAATGGTTGTTGCAAAGGCCTCTACACCCAAAATAGAGTCTGCTACTCTAGTGAGAATAGGCATTTACCACTGTTTGCAATTATGACCCATCTTCTCATGAATAGTGTGTCTGTAGTACACTCAAATGTTTCATAATTTAATAGTGGGGAAACCAAACATATTACATCGCAGCGTAGTTTCTTCACTTCACTTGAGCCTACCCCTATAGGGAATAATGTCACATGCGCCAATACATCCTCTTATTCTATCATGGGAGTTGGTAAAATCATTCTGACTACTACTGATGGTAATTCTTTTACATTGCCAGATGCTTTATTTTTGCCACGGATCAAGAAGAATTTGTTATCAGTTTCAGCATTAGCCAAGATTGGCTTGGTTGTGAAATTTATTGATGACAGATGTACAACCCATGATCTCTCAAATCACAACATCATTATTACTTCTGGCATTTTATGTCATGGCTCATAAATTATTCAAAATCTGTGAATGATTTTGTTGGATTTTGAGGTTTGCAAAAGCACGCAAACAGCACAAGGAAGAAGAAGAAGCTTTGAGCACAACACATAATACTTAACGTATTACCACTAGAATGTACAAAGATAAGTGACCCATTAGGCTTATAAGCATATATACAAGCTGGGGGGAAAAACCTCCTAAAGAGGGACAAAAGTTTCGGTGGTCCTAGTGTGTTCACACATATCAATACCTAAATATAGCAACATATCCCCCTGGGAGTGATGTGATGAACAAGGAGCTAGCACTCATGTATAAGGAAGTGCCAAGCTATGTGGAATCAATCCACAAAAGGAAGTAAGCCTAAAGATTTGCGGAAAGCTTCAAAATTATCCCTAGGAAGAGCATTAAAATTAGAAGACATATATTCCCCCCCTCGATCAGAATGGAGGGTGCCCATTTTACATGTTGATAGACTTTTCAGCCAAAACCAGAAACTATTTGAAGCACATAAACACTTCAGACTTTTTTTTCAATGGACATACCTATGCATGCCTGGAAAAATCATCAATGAAAGTCATGAAGTAAAGATAGTTCCCAAAAGAAGATTTCTGCACAGGGCTAGAGACATCACTATGAACAAGTTGCACTTTCTGAGTAGCTCAAATTGAACCATCTTTTGGGAAGGAGGAATGCTACATTTTTCCCAAAATGCAACCTTCACATACATGTTTACCAGGTGCCTCAAGTTTGGGCACAGAGGACACCATTTTAGATTTTTGCGGGCATAGCAAACTAGCAAAATTCAGATGACCAAAACGTGCATGCCAAAGCTTTGCATCTGACATAGCGTGAGAATCATGTACTACACATGTTGAATCATTCATTGATTTTTCATAGTCTATGAGCTTATATAGCGCACAATTTAAAATGTCGGAAGCAATAATGACATTGCCATTTGGTAGATCATGAATTGATCTATCATCAACGAATTTCACAACCAAGCCAATCTTGGCTAAAGCTGAAACTGATAACAGATTCTTCTTGATCCCTGTCACAAATAAAGCATCTAACAATGTAAAATAACTACCATCAAGAGTAGCCACAATGATCTTACCAAATCCCATGACAGGATAATAAGAGTTTTTGGCACATGTGATAGTATTCCCTATATGGGTAGGCTCGAGTGAAGTGAAGAAATTATGCTATGAGGTAATATTTTTGGTTGCCCCACTATCAAAGTACCAAACATCTGAGTCTACTGCAGACATACGTTGTTGATGAGAAGATGGGTCATAACTTTAAACAGTGGTAAATGCACATTCTTCATTTTGCACAAGATTAGAAGGCTCTGTTTTTTGTGTAGAGACCTCTGCAACAACCATTCTAGCCTCTTTCTTCCATCATACAAACACATAGTCTCACGTACACTCAGACATACAACAGTTGACATCACTCTCACACACACATACACGTACACTCAGACACACATGTTTAACAAAAAGTCCATTCAAACATTAACTAATTTATACACGAAAAAATATGCGCTCACATTTTGTTTTATTTATATTTAGTTTTCTTTTATTTTGATTTTGCATCATTGAGCACACATAAGTTCTCATAAATTTACATAACACATAAGTTCTTATCAATAGATATACACACACAATCACATATAATAAACACATTGGCACATAAACACATACATAGTTAAGATTTCACACATATATTTAAATGCACATATACCCATATTCGGTATACATAATCACTCAAAACATACATTTAATTATATATATCACACATATTTGCTCATACATACATAGATCCACACACATCCACATTCATACATTTAAGCACATAGATAGACATACAAATCCATTCACATTTAAACACATTTATGTCTATCAAGCACGGCATATTCACTATCAACTAACACTTAGATTCACTTAAACCCATAGAAACATAGAAGCATCACTTACTTATACTTAGAAGAACACACATATACAAGAAAAACATACACATTTACAAACACACCCACATAGGAACAATGCATATAGGCATCTAAGCACATATAAACACATAACACTTAAGGATACAAAAAACATACATAACACAAACACACAAGGTAAAACTCAGAAACCCATAGGCACATGTAGGGTAAATAACACATACATTTAAGTTCAAAAAACATAGGGACGCTTAAGGGTACACACACATACCATAAGTTAGTGTTGGAAAACAATGTCACATCAGTCCAAAATCCATTTAGGGCAAAAACCCTAATTTTGGTACTTATTCATTTTTGGCACAAAAATGGGTAAAATTTATATGAGTCTATCTTATAGAGCTTGAAGAGAGATTTCCAATGGTATATGACATTCAGTCATTAGAGATCAGATTTGGGAGAAAACCCTAACCCTAATTTTTTGCCGATTTAGAGTTTTGACCTCATATGATAACTCTCGGCATGAGGAACATAAAAATGTTGTCAGATCATTCATCAGGTAGTAAGAAGTGTGAAAAAGCATTTCAAGAAGTTATTTTTAAAGTTAGCTAAAAGCAACTTTAAAAAGAAAGCAAACTCACTTAAAATAAAGCAAAAGCAATTTGAAAAGCAATGTGATTAAAATAAAGTGCTTTTTTGTGAGTTTTTTGCATGGAGCTTTAAAACCTATATACGAGAGTCTTGGGTCACTTTGTTAGACATCACATACCAATTGGCAATGCCAATTCTTGGTCCCTCAGTAGAGGTGGTGCTCTAACACACATGGGGCAGCCATGGTGCACTCTAGGAGCATGTTGAGGAGCAACTATGGAGTTCTTCTTGGAGAAGAGTGTGCTCACACTATTGCTTATGGAGAGGACTTACCCATCAACAGCTTGGTGGTGAGGATCAACCATCTACATTATGTATTTGAAGATTGTCTTCTACATGAAGATTTTGGTGTACTTCAAAGACATTGGATGGAGGTTAACATAAGATTTGCATCTGATGTTAAGAATTCAGGTACATATTCTCTTTATGCACACAGGTACTACTTGGAGTTTATGGAGGCATTGGCATCCATATTAGGAGGAGCCCTATTTCGCATAGGTACAAGAGAATCAGTACATGTATGCTTTATGCATATTTGGATGAGGTGTTCGAGAAGGTATGTTCATACGAGTTTGAGGATTTCTGTCAGCAAACTTGTTAGCATTCTTTGCTACTTTTGTAAGTATGTGATCTTTTCACACACGTATCTGACTTAGGGTCTTCCATAGCCTAAAGTTAGATGAGGGTTTGTTGATTATCAGTTTCACACTGACATTGGATGGAGGTTGACATAAGATTTGCATCTTATGTTAATAATTCAGGTACATATTCTCTTTATGCACGCAAGTACTACTTGGAGTTTATGGAGGCATTGGCATCCATATTAGGAGGAGTCCTATTTCGCATAGGTACAAGAGAATCAGTACATGTATGCTTTATGTATATTTGGATGAGGTGTTCGAGAAGGGATGTTCATATGAGTTTGAGGATTTATGGCAGCAAACTTGTTAGCATTCTTTGCTACTTTTGTAAGTATGTGATCTTTTCACACACGTATTTGACTTAGGGTCTTCCATAGCGTAAAGTTAGATGAGGGTTTGTTGGTTATCAATTTCACACTGATCCTTCCTCTTTCTGTCACTCATATTCACTCTTTTACAACCTATCAGGTCATACATCTCATACATATTCAGATTTTTGTCCCTACGTTTGAATATTCTTGTAAATTATGTGCATACACTCATCCATCTATTTTTGTTTACATAGAGTGGTTAAGAGTTTTGCTCTCACATTGTAATTTGACATTTGTATATATGATAGTGTGAGTAAGCAATGGCTTATGTAACACTTTACACATGTTGTCTAATCTCTCTCTATCTTTGTCTCATCATTTGTATGATTAAGTGTGGTATGTTCATGTTTTGTCAATATTGGAAGATTGTTGAATTCTATGTTGTAGATCTGTTAACGTATTACAGAAATAGTAACGCTGACCAGCCGAAATTGTTACCGAACAAATGTTAAACATGAAACAGTGTTTTACCGAAAAATGGGTTAAACTTTTAGTATCATTACCAAAAAAAAAAATGTTACCAGACCAACGTGGGTTCTTGGGAGTGGTAGGGGTCTGTTAGACAGAGGCCCTGTACTAATTTCCCAAACCTTCTTTACAATCAACAACAACACTACTGCGTGTCTTAGCTCAAATCATTAACATTAACTGGGCGAGACTGGCTTTCTATATTCCTGGGTACCGTACTTCTTCAGACTACCCTGCTATTGGAACAGAGCAGTAGTCTGGACTACAATCTTAACAGTAGTAATCAACCGGAGATACTACTTTAACCGATAGATTCGTTCGTCACAACACTTACAGCTATATCAATTTTACGTTTACCGAAAGTAATAATTCGTCTTCGTCACCGAATGCAATAAGTTCAGTAAAACAAACAGAACATACTCCACAGTGTATTAAGTTGTCAAATCAAATCACGCAGTACTATAACGACTCAAACTGACTCAAAGTACTTCAACGACCGAAGAGCATACAGCAATACTATGCGGAAACAGTACTCAGACACACAATCCGTCACTTAACAGTCATCACAGTGAACTTCAGTGTAAGCAGACGATGCAAACAGAACAGAGATCAACATTAACAATACTCAGAACTTCACAATAGTGTAACAATACTCTAACAAATATCAAGGCGGACAATCTGACAATTCCAGGAAAAACATCTCTCTCGACCATTCTCTTTTCATTACTTTATATAGAATTACAAGATGCACGTACCAACTTTTCGCGCGTAATTCAAGGAACTCCGTTACATCCGGCATACATTTGTCCTACTCCGGCGGCCGTCTAACACTGGCACGCACGGTGGACTCGAACCCACAAGTGATTTTGATTACAAAACTCATTGTTCATCTATGATTCCTTCTAGATACATATTTTTGGCTAATCTAAATGTGCGGGCTATTTTTTTCTTAAGGGTTTCTAATAATTGTTTAAGGGTATCGGGTTCTAAAATCTGCACATCTACTCTAACGGAACTAAGTGCGATGGCTTCAGTAAGCAAAATTTCGGCCTGTGTTTGCAAAAAGGCCTCTTGTAAATAAAAATCGTTTGATAATGCCGCATCTCTTGCTGTCTTCATGTTCGTTACTTGTTTCTGCATCTCATTGATTCTGTCTTTCTGGTTTCGTACCTGATTATCCAGTCTTTCAAACTGTTGATTCTGGAACTGTATGGTTTTATGGTAGGCATCTCGTTCTTTGCGGACATTCACTAATTCTTTTTTATGTTTAGCTTCCCTAAGTAATTGATGTTTAAGGATAGAGTTCACCTCATCCAATGATACTTTCGTTCTTTGTAGCTCTTCTACTGCCTGCTTTGCTTCTCTCTGCTGCTCTTGGTATTTCTGTATTGTGTCTTGCAACTGGAGTCTTGTTTCTTCCAGTAGGTTTCCTAGTGCTATTCTTGTATCGTCTGTATCTTTGATTGTTTGATTTAACTTTATTATTTCGGTGTCGGCAGCTGTCAGTAGTTCGTCTTTTTCAGCCAGTGCCTTATCTCTCTGGTTTGAGTGTTCTTCTTGTGCTTGGAGTGTAGCCTGTAGTTGCTTGATCTACTCATGTAGTGCATGATTTTCCGCTCTTGTTGCTTGTAATTCTTCCTGAAGAGGGGTGATATCCGCCTCCATTATTTCCAATTTCCTTTGGAATTCTTCTCGTGCATCGTCTGTGGCTTGCTTTAGGTGTAGCGGCAGTTGTTGGGATAGATTAATTAATAGGCGACCCATGGCTTCTAATTCTAAAAAAACTGGAATGGAGTGGGGTGGCAGAGGAGGGCGAGATTGCGACAAGGTTTCGGTGAGGAGTTGTTGTGAATTCGGTGGTGAATAGTTGAGGGATGGTGTCGAGGTTTCGGTAGTTCCGGTGGGGTGATTGGGCTTGATGGGGTTGCGGGGTGGTTCCGGTTGGGAAATGGGGTTAACAGGCGGTGTTTTGGGGAGGGCAGAGTCAGTAGTTGTTACCTTGTTTGTTTGTTCCGTTTCTGCATTGTGCGCTTCTGTAGATTCCGTTGCCCTCAGTAGCTTGTCTAGTGCATCTTGATTAGATTGTTGCTCATTTTCCTGTTGCTCTTATTCTTTTTCGGTCGAGATGGATTCTGTTTCTGCTTGATCCTGTTGTTCTTGTTGCTCTGCCGATGATTCATTGTGCATTGAAGTTGCTGTATCATGGAAGGTTTCTTCTTCGTTCTTCTCTTCGTCTTTATCATCATCGTTAACTTTGCCAGCTGAGCCTTGTGCTTCACTTTCTGAGGAGCTAATTCTGATACGTTTCCTGATTGAGCTCTTCTTCATCTTCTTCTTCCTCATCTTCTAGTAGTTGAACTGACTCTTCGTGCCTTAAGATTGGTCCTCGTGGTGGTGGTTGAGCGGCGAGTATGGTTGGGAAGAGGAAAGAAAGGATGTGGGGAAGTCTGGATCGAGGGGTGGTTCCTTTGTTGACTTGTTTCACTATGGCGACGCACTCCTTATGGATTTGGTGAAAGAAAAATGAGGCGAAATTAACAGGTTCTTGTGCGGCAAGGTCGATGGCGGAATAGAATGGGCGGGAGATACCGTATGTGCGTTTTTGGAGGTTAAGGATCGCAACTAAGAACTGCAATGCGGTTTTTTCAGGTTCGGGGCAGCAGAGAATGGCGTATTCATTTGATGAAAATCGAGGAAAAAGTTCTACCATTCGAGCTACAGGGATGCTTGGGCCATTTTCGCGGCCTTGTGGGGTGAGACAGAAGGCTTCGGCAAAGGCCTGGAAGGTTATGACGCTTCTAGATGGTAGGGAGGGGAAGAGCCATTGTCGTTCAGCGATGGGGGATTGGGCGATGGCAGGGATGATTTGTGCGAAGAAGGGATGGGCTTCCACTGAGTGCCAAGGCAGCTCAACGAAGTTGGCCAACCCTCGAATACGCAGGTAATCTCCTACCTCGGTAGGGATACCATCATGGAAAGCTGCAAAATTCGCCAATGCTTCCATTTCGCACGTGAACACGAATACACAGATCACAACACACGAATACACAGTACACAGAAGACACGAGCACAATCACAAGAACACAATAGCGTTTTTTTGGCACAACCGAAGAGCTTAAGTACATACATTACGGTGGGGGGGGTAGGAAGTGATGGTTATCATTGTGCGGTGCTAGAATGATATTGCTTTTAATTTGGCATGCATACTTGAGTAATTGGTAAGGAGGGCGGCTTATGACAAAACACGGCTATAAAAAAGAGAAAAGAAAGAACAGAATGCAAAGTAAAAAACAAAAGCTAAAAAATGCGGTCCACCGCCGAATGATTTAATGCGGACTAGTAGCGCTTTGATACGCCCGCAGCTTCGAGCCGTTGATTGCTTTTGGAAGTGGATTTCCGGTCAACCTAGTCAACCGAAAAGTTGCTGGACCGATTTGCTCTGAGATCTTGTAAGGGACGAACCACCGTAATTTGAATTTGCCTGCGGATCTATTTGACTTTGCATTATAAAAAAGTACAAGCTGTCCTACCGAAAATACAGGAGTCTTCAGGTTTCGATCGTGCGTCCTTGCTTGTCTTAGTTGAACTTCGTGCATGGTTAAAAAACTAAGCCATCGGTGCTCATCTAACTCTCTAAGAGTGTCCAACCGAATTGATAGTGAGTCTTCCGGTAGAAGTTTCTGAGTGATTGCTACGCGTAAACTTGGTATGACTATCTCCATTGGTGCTATTGCTTCTAAGCCATAAGCTAATTTGAAAGGAGTCACACCTGTTGTTACCTTATATGTAGTCCGGTAAGCCCATAATACTGCAGGTAACAGTTGATCCCATTTTTCCGGTGATTCTATGATCAATTTTCGAAGGATATTCAGCAGGGATTTGTTTGTACTTTCGGCCAATCCATTGGCACGAGGATAATAAGGAGAACTAAATCTATGTGTGACCTGGAACGACTGTGTAAGTGCCTTCATTAAATTGTTTACAAAATGAGTGCCTTGATCTGAGACAATTTCCAGTGGTAAGCCAAAACGTGGAAAGACATCGGTTAGCAGACACTTTGCTACCGTAACTGCTGTAGCAGACCGTAAAGCCCAGGCTTCTGCCCATCTGGTTGCATAGTCTGTGCAGGTCAGTATGTAACGGTTGTTACTGGAGACTGCTGGAGGTGTAATTGGACCGATAAAATCTAGACCCCATTTCTGGAAAGGTTCCAATGGTAAGATGGGTTGCAGAGGAAAGAGATGACGTTGCAGAGGCTGTCCAGCTCTTTGGCAAGTATCACATTGTCTGACAAACTGTAATATATCTCTGTACATCGTTGGCCACCAGAGACCACTCTGCAGAATTTTCTGGTGAGTTAGATCTGCCGCAAAGTGTCCACCGGAAGGAATCGAGTGAGCCAAAGTGATAACTGAGTTAACTTCATGTGGTGGAATACAGCGAAGTAGGATTCCGGTGTGATCTACATAATATAATTCTCCAGCAATTAACCAAAATCGGCAGCTAAAGACTGCAATTTTCTTGCGTACTGCTTTAGAAGTCTGAGATGGAAGGCAACCATCGGTAAGAAAGGTCAAGATCTTATCATAATATGAAAATGGGATAGGTGGGTCTGCAGATTCTTCATTAATTGGTTCTGATACATAAATCGTGGGTGTCGTGTCATCTATGCCCACCGGAGCTTCACCGGAATCTAAGCGGGATAAGAAATCTGCTAAGGCATGTGAACTGCCTAGCTGGTGAATGACTTCGTAGTCAAATTCCTGCAAGAGTAAGACCCATCGCGCTAATCGACCACCTAGATGTTGTTGCCGAACTAAATAGACAAGTGCAGCGTGATCTACATGAAATGTGAATTTACGGCCTAGCAAGTAATATCTGAACTTCTTGACCGAATATACTAGCCCTAGACATTCCCTTTCTGTTACAGAGTAATTTTTCTTAGCAGGCGCTAGTCTTCGACTTGCATAATACACTGGTCTGAACCATTTATCAATTTGTTGCATCAACACACTTCCTATTGCTATATCTGAAGCATCAACAAATACATGAAATGGGTGATCCCAGTCCGGTGGTTGTAAGATAGGAACTTGTGTTAATAAATGCTTTAAACGATCAAAGGCTATGTGGCATTCCTGGGTCCATTCAAATTGTCGAGGTGTTTTGCTGATTAGCTTGTTTAGTGGTATAGCCAAATGAGCAAGCCACCGTAAGTGCCTTCCATGCCACCGTACTTGACCCATAAAGCGCATAACTTCTTTCGGTGTAGTGGGCACCGGAGCTTCTAATACTGCCGAAATTTTATCTGGATCTACTTGGATACCTTGTGCAGATACAATGTTGCCAAGTAATTTGCCACATGATATCGCAAACACTGATTTGTTTGGGTTCAAGCAGAGTCTATACTCTCTGCATTTCTGAAAGCATCACCGTAAATGGAACAGGTGTGCTATCATCTTACCGATTGAAAAATCGTCGAGATATACTTGCATAAATGAAGTGAGATAAGGAGAAAATATCTCCTGCATACATCTTTGAAATGTGCTTGGTGCGTTTCTTAATCCAAACCACATTACCGTACAAGCAAAGACACCCCAGTTGGTAATAAATGCAGTTTTTGGTATATCTTCTTCAGCCATTCTAACTTGGTTGTAGCCACTGTATCCATCTAGGAATGAATACATCTCGTGACCTGCTACTCTATCAAGCATAGTATGCAAAAAGGGAATTGGAAAGGGCTCCAGTACGATTGCTGCATTTAATTTCCGGGAATCTACACAGATTCTCAATTGCTTGTTTTTCTTAGGCACAATCACAATTGGAGAGATCCATTCAACATGCTCTATTGGCACGATGAATCCGACTTCAAGTTCTGCCTTTACCTGAGATGCATAATGGGGATTCATCCGGTAGCTGGTTTGCTTTATCGGCCTTGCTTCTGGCTTCAGCATGACCCTGTGCTGGTAGATACGGGGGTCCAATCCTTTCATGTCTTTGTAGTCCCATGCAAAGACGTCGGTGAATTCTCGGAGTAGCTGGATTAAGCTTGCTTGAAATGTTTCCGGTAAGTTTTGCTTTATCTTTACAGGACGCGGATGATCTTCATCTCCTAAATTGTAAGTGATCAGCTGATCTTCGGGGACATAGAACTGTTGATGTTTCTCTGTGTTGTCTGTTGGTTTAAAGAGTTGCTATAGTTCGTTGTCATTTGTCGAGATAGTGTCTTCCTTCTTAGCCTCTTCTGTGACGGGTATTACTGTACAAACTGAAGCATTCCAATTATCTACAACGGTTTGTAGATCAACAGTTCCTAAGGAAATTAAATCAGCGTTATTCTTCAGAAACTCTTCTTCTTCATCGTCTGACAATCCATCTAGCATATGGACTGGTTCAGCAAAATACGGTCTAGCATGTAGCTCGCAAGGTTGTATAGCATCTAATTTTACCACATATCTTCGATTGGCATCTTTAAACGTAAGCTCTTGTGCAGACCAGTCCTGTATTACCTTCGCATGCTTCAGCCAAGGTCGGCCGAAAAGAAGGTTGTAATCCAAAGTGGATTCCGACAGATCTAGTATAACAAAGGTCATTTTAAAGGTCGTACCTTGTAAAGTGATGGGTACATTTCACACAAGTCCTATGGGATGGACTCTTGATTGATCTGCCATTCTGACAAAAAATTGAACTGGTTCGATTTCGGTCCATCCTAATCTTTTGCATAATGCCGTAGTCGCAATGTTAACACCAGAGCCTCCATCAATCAATACTTGCGTAATCTTATGATTCTTATACCATACTGTAATCAAGGGGACTGAATGATCAACCGTAGAATCAGGTTCCGATTGAACTGCTACTGTCGTCGGAATACAAGAAGGTACCGGACTGAACTGTTGTTGGAACTGTTGTCGAATTCCAGGTACTAATGCCAGTAGTTGGCCCAGAGGCAGAGTGATAGATGCCTTAGATAGGATTTCCCAGGCCTGTTGAGATTGATTGACAGACTCTACTGATGTTGAAGTTGATGCTTCTGCTGATGCGGAGGTGTCTACGCTTGGTAATGTATCTGCTGCTGATGATGTTCCTGCTGCTGACTCCCTTTGTTGTGTTCCTTCCTTTGTTAACGAGGGCTGGGTTATCGGAATAGGCTCTGGAAAGACTGGTGATTCTGATGTGGTCCATTGACTAGCCTTGTTGTACATTCTGTGTTGTTCACGTATCCCTGGTTCAAATATTTCTGCTGCCGTTTGTAGTTGTTTACCGGAACGGGTCTGGATTGCAGCAGCCTGTGTCTCCACCGGTGTGATTTTTACCATGTTGACCATTGGATTTTGACGTTCCTTCTTCCTTTGATCATACTCAGCTGCATCCTTGCAAAATCTCCTAATATGTCCAAATTCACCACAAAAATGGTAGTGTGGTGGTGGTAAATTGGGATTTTTTGGTGATGGTCCATTTTGCCAGCGGTTTGGATTATAATTGTTATTCCTCTGTCCTCGGTAATTTCGATATCCTTGATGCTGGTTGTTTCTCAATTGTGGAGGCACATAGTGGTTGGCTGGCTGCCCTTGTTCCTGGATAATTGCATTGACAGTCGCTGTTCCCTGTACTCTAGCGTTGTATGCGCAGTTTTCGGTGGTGTGTCCGGCAATATTGCAGATAGCGCAGAATGTCTGATTAAGTGCGCAATTGGCATTGGTATGTCCTGAATTTTTGCATATGTTGCAGTATACCTGTCTAGTCATATCTTCTGCAACATTCTTGTTTGCTTTTAACCATTCTAAATCTTCTGTAAATCCACCGACTTTGTGTTCCAATTGCAGAGTCATTGCAATGACTGCATCGAGGGACCTGGCTCCGACACATCTTATGATCATGATCTGCTTAAGTTATGGAACCAAGCCATTGATGAACCATTGAGTGATAACGTCATCTGGCAAGTTAGCATGGGCTGGTGGTAGCTTCCTTAAGTGCGTCCTGAATAGAGTAGCATACTCCTGTACGGTTTTGCCTTCTGTCTATTATTCTACAGATAATCAAAAATTTCGGCTGGATTCTTTTTTAATCTGAATCGCTGCAGAAAAGCATCTCGTACTGCTTCGTAGGTGCCGAAATGATTAATATCATATTCTGTAAGCCATCTAGCTGCTTCATTGACAAGCGTAGATTGGAAGACAATGGCTTTGTAGGCCGGATCCTGTGGATGGTTGAGAACTGCGTAGCTTATCTCGAAAGTGTGTACGTGAGCATCCGGATCATCTCCTGGAAATCCACCAAACTTCGTGTATGTCACTCCTGTTGGAGGTGGCCTGGGTGGACATAACTGTTGTTGTTGTTGTTGTTGTTGTTGTCCGTTCATCGTGAGTGTATTATACCTTCCTTCTATATCTCGGACCTGAATATCTGAACTACCGGAATTTGTATCGTCGGATGGCGCACTTTCCGGTGTGATTATCTTGCTTGATATGCTTCGAATCTCTGTTTCGAACAGCCTTCCTTCCTCCTTGATGTCCAGTGTATGGGAACTTGCTTTCGAGCACGGTGATTGGGCTGAGGATTCAGCAGAAAATGCTAAATCGTCACCGAAAAACTATGATTCTCTTACCGAAATTTCACCGGAATGAACCGAAATTATGCCCGAATTCGGTGTTTTTTTGCCATCGCCGATTTCTTTGACTAAAGTGTTTCTAATCGTAGATGAATCTGAATCTTTTTCCAAGAGTGTTAAACTAGATTCCAACTGCGTCTTGGTAGGTTCTGGAATTACTATATTTTCGACAGACTGTGCCGAAATAGTACCGGAATGTACCAGAGGCATACCAGGTTCCACCGGAATATGACCGGAATCACTTTTAACGTTCTTAACTTTCTTGACAATTGGGTCAGTCCTAGTTGTACTTCCACCTCCCAAAGTTGGCTTTAGTACTCCAGACTGATGGTTCTTGGGATACGTTTCACCGGATCGAGTAATCGGCATGTATCATCTTTTGTACTAACCGCGTAGTATTACTAACGGAACAGTTTGCAACAATCTGGTTCTATTGCTACTGCCAATCGAACGATAATCTAATTCTGACAGATGACTGGCAATCTTGATGCCACCTTCCCACAGACGGCGCCAAGTGTTAACGTATTACAAAAATAGTAACGCTGACCAGCCGAAATCGTTACCGAACAAATGTTAAACGTGAAACAGTGTTTTATCGAAAAATGGGTTAAACTTTCAGTATCATTACCAAAAAAAAATGTTACCAGACCAGCATGGGTTCTTGGGAGTGGTAGGGGTCTGTTAGACAGAGGCCCTGTACTAATTTCCCAAACCTTCTTTACAATCAACAACACTACTGCGTGTCTTAGCTCAAATCATTAACATTAACTGGGCGAGACTGGCTTTTTATATTCCTGGGTACCGTACTTCTTCAGACTACCCTGCTATTGGAACAGAGCAGTATTCTGGACTACAATCTTAACAGTAGTAATCAACCGGAGATACTACTTTAACCGATAGATTCGTTCGTCACAACACTTACAGCTATATCAATTTTACGTGTATCGAAAGTAATAATTCGTCTTCGTCACCGAATGCAATAAGTTCAGTAAAACAAACAGAACATACTCCACAGTGTATTAAGTTGTCAAATCAAATCACGCAGTACTATAACGACTCAGACTGACTCAAAGTACTTCAACGACCGAAGAGCATACAGCAATACTATGCGGAAACAGTACTCAGACACACAATCCGTCACTTAACAATCATCACAGTGAACTTCAGTGTAAGCAGACGATGCAGACAGAACAGAGATCAACATTAACAATACTCAGAACTTCACAATAGTGTAACAATACTCTAATAAATATCAAGGCGGACAATCTGACAATTCCAAGAAAAACATCTCTCTCGACCATTCTCTTTTCATTACTTTATATAGAATTACAAGATGCACGTACCAACTTTTCGCGCGTAATTCAAGGAACTCCGTTACATCCGGCATACATTTGTCCTACTCCGGCGGCCGTCTAACAGATCCTAGACCTATGGAACTATGGACCTGTGATATTAGTTATGGGTCTACTAAATTTCCAACACTTAGGATAATACTCATAAACATATCTCCAAACATACATAGACATACACATATCCTCACTAATGCACATTCATACATATGGCATATCTCAAACGAAATGTGCAATTGTAAGCTCATAGTAATCAATGACAAAACTATATAGCACAATAGATCCATTATCCATAATATCAACTCAATACTATGCCATTTTGACTAATGTCTTCGATGGTGCTATTGGTGCTTATAGAACAGAGTTTGAGTACATGTTCACACACACAATTATTTGCAAACATATACAAGTTTAAAACACAAAAAAATGTACTCAATTATACTCCCTTCATGGTCTATTTAGAGCACATCTTCATATTCTTCTTGCAGGTACTAAAGAGAGAGATTAGAAAATCACATGGAACATATGTTGAGAGGTTTATAGATCACCAAGTTTTTAAGGTGATTTTAATTTTTCTAAATGTAAGTCGGAGTGTAGAAATCCTTTCTACAATGTTTTCTCCCATCCCTTTGCTTTTCACCTCTAATAATTGTAAGCTACAACCAACTTTAAGCAAATCCTAGTACTATTCTATACTTAGGGCAAATATAGCTCAAATTTTCTCATGAGGCCCTCTTTCTCTAGTCTTTATTTCTCCTCCATTGGTAGATATCAACTTCTTGACAGTTGGGTGGGAAGAGACTTGGATCTGCACCCGATCCGATTTAAGACCAATGGTGATAAACCCTCTGTGCCAATCGTGCACACACTTGGCCTATATCAACAATGGCCTTCCAAGGAGTATGGAAAAGATGGATTCTGTAGTCCTAAGTGTAACTACGAGATAATCACCGGAATACTCTAACCCCCTGAATTTACTTATATTCTTTAAAATTCCTACTTGCTTGACTTGAGTTTGATCGACCATGCAGAGAGACATGGGAGTTTCCTCTAATTGGGTGAGCCCTAGTACTTTCATCATATGTTCTATCATTAAATTCACTATTGTCGTACTGTCCAACTGGGCACCTAGAACTGCATACCCCTTGATCTCTACAGTTAGCATGGGAGCATTTGAGTCGATTTGTGTAGTGATGATTTGTATTGTGCCTTTGATCTCTTTCTCACATTTCTTTTTGTCTTGAGATTTTGGGGGCTTCTTGATGTATTCGTTATAGAACTGCTTCCTACATATAGGGGAGGATTTCAACAGAGTACCAAGGTCTAAGATGATCTTCATTCTAGCCAATCCCCACACAATATAAATTTGTCCTTCACTTTGCTTTTTCTTTTGACATTCCATGGCTTTCAACCTCTTAGGGAATGGGAGAATGCCATGTACAAATTTCTTGGTGGTAATATTTCTACTTCATCTCTTTCTTCTAGCTTCCTTTGTTCAAAAAATTTCTCCTTCTTCTTCCACTTCCAATTCACTATGCTCAGGTCTCTTTTCCTTAGCTGCAATTGCACTCTTGTTTATTGGATCATCCTTGGTGTATTCTTGGGTTCGTGTAACCACTGCTACATTATGTTCTCTTTGAGCTTTGTTCCCTTGGTATGCTTCTACAAAATCTGTAGAGCAACTTGGTCCTTCTCTAGATTTTGGTGTTCTAAATACCACCCCAATAGAAGGGACCTGTTCTTGTACCTTAGGAGTGGGTTGTGTTCTAATTTCAATGTAGTTTGATGATTCAACTAGCCTCTTCCATTTGTCATTGTTGGCTCTCTTTTTTGGACAATCTTCCTCATAGTGTCCTTCTCCACTACAATACTTGCATAACAGAGTGAATCCAACAGGATTCTTTTCATTTGGACACACAGCTTGAATATGTCCACCACCTCTGCATCTCCAACATTGAATTAATTCAGCTCCTCTCCATTCTTGTGATGCCCTCCTAGGATAGCCACCTCCCTGGCCCTGAGCTCTATGCCCATAGGGTTGTCTTGTTACCCAGCACGGTATAGGTAGTTCACTCTGAGATGGTAGCCCTATGTAAGGATGCTCCCTTGTGTTTACACATCACATGGTCTCTTCCTCATAAGCTACTTTTATATAGAATTTGTCCTCAATGTGGTTCGATCTGTTGCAAAAAGTATAGAATCTTCTAGGTGGTGGTTTGTTAGTTGGTTGTTATCTGGGGCCTCATCAAGCTTTACACTATATGTCTCTAGAGTAAGAGTGGTTGCCTGTATTGCCTGGGTCACAAGTTCCATTATTTGTTCCTCTATTAATGTAGTTTTAGTTTCTCCTCGTGTACTCGTGGTCATGAAAAAAGTCGGTGTAGTCAAAGTTGGGCTTTCATAGGTTGGATTCCTCAAAGTTGCACCTTCTAGTTCTTACCGCGGCCCATATAGAAGATCTCTCTGCCTTTGTTGGCTTTGTTGTACTTCTTTCGAAACTCTAGCTTCTTCTTTTGTGGCTGTTAAGTTTGCTGGCCATTGAAGACTTATATTTTGCTGCACCACAGGGCCTCTCAGTCTTGTGGTAAACCTTCTTTTCAAGTTTTCATCGTTTGGAACGTTCATAGCCATTTTCCTAAATGGCGTTTCCATGCACTGTATGTAATGTTATATGCTTTCGTTCACCCCCTGTTGTAGAGATTCCATCTGTTGGGCGAGTCAATCTTGAAATCCTTGCCTCTAGAAATTTGTCAAAAAGGCATCCTTAAGCATCTGAATGTTCCTCTATCTTGAGCCTCATCTCTGAGTGTTGCAAGAAAAATTCGTAACTTCTGCCCCATAGTCTACAATTTCATTTGCATTGCAAGTTACTTCAAAAAGCTATATGAAGTTGTCTGAGCCTCATCCCAAAGACCCGAGGATCTAGGAAAGTCTCTCAAATGAATGGAGATTTTGTGCACCATCTCAAATAAAGAGGTTATTTTGATATCGCTTCGTTCCCAAAAATTCAGAGATCTTGGTTTGAGAACCCCTTCAAACCTCTTAACCTAGGATGCTACCCTTCTACTGTAATGTGCCTTTCCTATTGAATTCTTTTGACCACTCGAGGTTTCCTCTTGCTTCATTTGATTGAGCTCTTCTCAAGCTTCTACTCATTTCACTGCTCATTGCTCCCTCTGCATTCTAGACCCTTTTGAGGAAGAACTTAGCTCGCTCATGTATTGCTAACCACTTGATCGTGTGCGTTGAGCCAACTACTGGTGCTAGGAAAACATATGGCAACCTCTTATAATACCAAGCCACTCCCCAATAGGATCGCCAAAATGAAGGCTCCTAAAAGTTCTTAGAATTCTTCTTCTTTAGCCTATTTCCAAAGTCTTTATATGGACAAGTTGGGGGAAGGATCCTATTTATGGTCTCACAACTATTGTTCTATCATGCTTATGTCCCTTTCTTTTGCTTCTCTTCTCTTGGATTTCTTTCTTCTACTCCCACCTCCTCGTTCTCTCCTCAAGTCTAATTCACTTTCCCTTCATTTTTAGTTTTCACTATCCCTCTTTCTCACATAGGCACACAGAGCCCTAATTCATTCCCTTGTACAAAACGCCCTTGAGTCCTTAAACACATGGACCTCTTCCTTGACTCCCCTTACTCCTAGGAATTTCTTTTTTTTTTTTTGAAGAGAAGCACATTAAATTGAGACTATGCTAAACAGAATGTTGCACAAGGCAACACAAGTATCCAATCATTAGTGCTGACATGAATACAATCCACACATTGGAAACAAAAGCTCATACTTCTTTGTAAAATTTTTAAAAGTAACATAAAGTTTCATGTCAGCACACACCTTTTGCTTAGGTCTCAAGCATGGAGAAGATTCCCTCTATCATGGCACACACATACTTTTATAGCAATGGCGTATCCTTTCTCATGGAAATCCAATTCTCTCCTTGATTCATTTTACTTTCAGCTTTGCGTCCCCTCCAACCATGTAGTCACGCATGCTTCCATCTTCTTATTGCCTATGACTACTGTTTGTAGCATGTATGCACTTGATGCCCATCATGGTTGGAATGTACATCAGTTGGAAATTAAAACTACATTTCTAAATGGTGACTTGCATGAAGAAGTGTATGTTTTTCAGCCCCATGGATTTGTCCAAAAAGGGCATGAAAACTAGGTTTGCAGGTTAAAAAAGGCATTATATGGTTTAAAGCAAGCACCACATGCGTGGTATGAAAAGATACATGCCTATCTGATTGCACATGGTTTTGAGAAAAGTCCAAGTGAAAGCACCTTATATGTTAAAGTGAAAGTCCATGTAGTGGGCAAAGTGGTGAGTTAAGAAGGAGGCACAAACTTCTTCATATGCTCGCTGGTTATAAAAGTGGAGTGGGAGCATGTTCTAAAAAAGGATAGAAAGAGGCAAGAGCTCTCAATAGTCGGATCTAGTCATTTTGTCATTTTGTCTTCCCATAGACTCCTTCCAGCCGCATGTCATTTTGTACATAGCTCTGTTGTGAAGCTCATATTGCAATGTATATGTAATCATTTCTTGCGTTTAACACTCATTGGAAAGCTTATCTCGCCTACGTTCTTTATTTCAAATATCTCCTTCAAAGCTTGTAGATTTTGTGAGATATCAGTCAAAGAGTGAAGTCCAGTTTTTTAGCATACCTATGTAGATAGGTACTATAGTTTGGCTGGTTAAGTTTGTCAATCAAACGTATCCAAATTGCTTTATTTTTTGCTTGTTGGAAAGCTCTTTGCATGTACTTTCTGTCTATCAAATATCTCATTCAAAGGATTTATATTCTGTGAGATATCTATCAGAGAGTGAAGTCTAGTTTTTTAGTATACTTGTATGCTCATGTGGTCTATTTTGGTCGGTTGAATTTCCTAACCAAAACTCATCCAAATTACTTGCTTTTTAGCTTCTTGGAAAGAAATTTTTGTGTACTTTCTCTATTGCAAATATCTTCCTCAAAGACTATATATACAGGGATTTATCAATCCGAGAGTGAAGTTTTGTTCTTCAGCATACTTGTGTGGACAAGTAGTTGACCTTTATTAGTTGTGTTTCCTAGTCAAAACTTCTTCAAATTAAGTTATTTATAGCTTTTAAAAATTGCTCTTTGTCTAATTTGATTGACTAAAGGCACAAGTCCATTTGAGTTTTGTATTGAGAGCAGCAAGCTATCTAAGGTGCAGCTATTTGTACAAGCGCTCAACATATAAGGGCTAGGTTGCATTAGTCATTATTCGACAATTCGTTTATTCGTGAATAATTACGGAATTTTATGGCAACCCCCCATTATTCGACCAAATTATTCGGTGCCACATCAGCTTATTCGGAGATGAGCGAATACTTTTTGCATGGTAATTCGACAATTTTCAATCAAACGCGCTTTCGATCGAAAATTTTATTGATCGAAAATTCTTCGATCGAATTAAATTTTGATCGTAAGAAATTCAATCAAAAATTTTCTTATAAAACAACACAAGTAGACTCATTTTTCATAGGAGTTACTTTGTTTTTATGAACTTACAGTGTCGTAGATAGAACAAAGTATAAACTCTTGCTATACATATTAACTTTCGTACTTAAAGCATAAAGAAAAATATATTTGTTTGCGAATTAAAAACTATTGTGATTGTTTGACTCAACATTGATTCTTACTTCACAATAGTATATGTATGTGTGTGTATGATTGTGAGTAATATGTATTGTGATTGTTTGAATCAATATTGATTCTTACTTCATAATAGTATATGTATGTGTATTTGAGTGTATAATTGTGAATGAAATCTATTGTGATTGTTTGATTCAACATTGATTCTTACTTCACAATAGTATATGTGTGTGTGTATGATTGTGAATAAAAATTTATTGTGATTGTTTGAATCAATATTGATTCTTACTTCACAATACTATGTGTATGTGTATGTGTATGTGTATGTGTATGTGTATGTGTATGTGTATGTGTATGTGTATGTGTATGTGTATGTGTATGTGTATGTTGTTACATAAAAACAAGCTCTAAAGTAGTCTTGTGGATTTTATTAATTATTAAAAATGGTATATGAAAGCTTATGGATCTTATTAGTTATGGAAAATAACATGTGGAGGAGTTCACATCTCCAAATTTAGAGCAAAAGTAGATAAAAGTAATAAGGAAAGGAGAGGTGTCTATTTTTAGACAAGGAAGGCGCTTCTGTTGACAGCCTCTCAATAAAAAGAGTGGTTCTCTTAGTGTAGGTGGCCAAATTGAGTTATTCTTGTTGTGTTGTGAAGTTTACAACTTGTACTATATAAATAGATCAGTGTTTGTACAATTTTCAATGAGAAAACTGCACGCAAGTAGGCATTTTTGCAGATCTTCTTTCTTGTGTCTATCCGGTGTCTCATCAGTGACATACCTCTCTTCAAACTTTCATATCTCAGTCGTTATGAGGTCTTTTTGAGTGATTTCACTTGGACGAGTTTCCTTAGCTCTCACAGTTTTTATTCATATCGAAATTTCTCATAAATCTTGAAGTTTTATTGCTTTTGTACATCAGTTTTCAATTCAGATAGTTAGTCATACCTTGCTGTTGCAGGCTTCTTCTTATCTTGACTTCAAGCTGTTGGTTTGGGAGCTATACTCCACCTTTTTTGACATTTTTTGTTTCTAAAGCATGCTACTCAGAGTCTACTTTCAGAATATATGATTAGTTTTTTCAAATTATGTTCAAAAGTTTTTGGTGGTCATTTTGCTACAGTGACCTATTTCTATTTTTTAGAAAGTTTGGTGGAAAGTTTGTTTTTGAATTTTGGAAATATTTGGTTGGTGTTTTGATGATCTTGGGAGCTCTCATCATGTTTCGTTGTGTACTTTGATGTTTACAAGTTTGTAAACACGACATTGTGGTATCAGAGCTTTTGTTTTTTTTTATCATATCTTTCGTACAACTTATTACATTCTGTTCTTTGTTTCCAACAATTCAACATGGCAGATTTGAGTGCATCGATTGAGAAGTTATCAGATGGGAGAAATTATCCCATGTGGCAATTTAGAATGGAGTCTTATCTCATGTCTAAAGGTCTTTGGGGTTTGATAACACGCACAGAAGTGAAGCCGATATTACCAGAAGCTCCTACACAAGCGGATCGAGCAAGAGAGCAAGAATGGATCGAAAGAGACAGAAGAGTTATGTTTATTATATCATAAACAATTTCCAATACTATGCTTGGGCATATAAGAGGTTTGAATACTAGTAGAGAGGCTTGGGAGTCTCTAAAAAGATTATTTGCAACTACCAACAGAGCGAGGCAAACACAACTTATAGGTGAGCTGACAAGAGTAAAAAAGAAGCCACGACAATCAGTTAATGATTATGTTCTTGAGGCTTAATGAACATGTAACTCTTAGAGATATTTTGTTTGTTCCTACTATTATAAGAAATTTGATTTCAGTTGGACAGATGGAGAACAATGGAGTAAAGTTCGATTTTGACAATAATCAGTGGCAAGCTTATCATAAGAAGGATGGGTATTTTTTTATAAAAGGACAAAATGTAAACAGATTATATACTTATGAAGTTGAAGTTCCAGATTATGCAGGTTATACAATGGTTAATGGGACTCAAGTAAGACAATTGGATTTATGGCATAAAAGATTAAACAGCGAGTCGTAACAAACGAGAACTATGTCGTAAAAAGAGAACACTCTCGTCAAAAATTACATGTTTTCACCTCATTTTTGGAATTCCTTTACACCAGTATACATATATTACAAAAATGAGGTGAAAACAAGTAATTTTTGACATTTTTTGTCATTTTCTCAAAAAAAATGAGCTCAAAATGTAGTCAAAATTTCACTATATTAGGCATTGACGTGTCCCAAAATGTAATGATAAGACATTGACATGTCCAAAATCTATATGATAAGACATTGACATGTCTAAAATATATATAAGAATGTAGAAATCAATAGTTTTTACACAAAAATAACATTTTAGACATATCTTTAATGGGTGGATATCTGATTGTTATTCAAAATTGCTACAAAACATGGTTTCATTAACCAAACTACTTTGAGGCATTTACATAAGCACTAAAAATGTCTGAGAGCTTCAATGCAACTCACAACTTTGTCGATCTATGTCTACACCCTCATCATCTGATGCACTTGATTCAGTCTCATACTGTTGAGAGCTCTCTTCTTCTTCTTCTATATCCACAAGAGCTCTATCTTCATCCACGTACATACCAAATTCTGCAGGATCATGCACAACTCTTCTTGTTTTCCTATGATTTCCTGTACCACATACATCTGGAAGCTTTTGTTTTATCATGTTGATGGTTGCTTTCCTCAAGTGACCAGTTTTTGTCAAGGAAAAATCATAAACAAGAATATCTACATCATCCATTTTAAGAGTGGATGTGCTTCGAATATTCTTTTTCCTTTTTGAACGTGTTCGTTTAGTATCACACACCATTTCTAAGTTATATTTTCCTGTGAATGCATTACTACTTTTAGTGTAATACCAATGCACCACCAAAGCCTCTATTATTCTCTGATCAATATCTTTAGTTATCTCTAAAACCTTTGCAATCCAAAATGGTCTGGTAGCCTCATCACCATCAGCAAGTACTGCAATAAGCGTTCCAACATTTATCTCTATTAAATTTCCTTGCCATCTTGCTTCTGCCTGTTTTGTCATCCTTGGGCCTACATAAATATTTCTTTCTGGTGGATGTATAAAACTTTGAAGTGCATCTGCATTACATGCTTGGGCCACATTCACGGATCTTTGTGTACAAAAATCCCATGTGAATGGAACATCAACTGGCCAGTGACCTGCAATTGTATACTGTATAATCTCTTCTTGATGATTGAAAAAGTCCTCCCACCAAGATACATCTTGATCTCCAGCATATTTTTTTGCACGCTCAATATGTCTCTTCTTTTCAATGAGTGCATGCATCCAGCTTTTACTTTGATCAACCACACTTCCACATCTTTCTGTATTGTTTTTATCTTCATATGGTGATTGTTCTGCACCATACACTGTTACAGTAGACAAATTAGGCACCTGCAATAAGAATCTGCATCCCTCTTTAGGCTCCCACCCAAGAGAAGATGAATACTGCTTTGCAAATAAAAGGGTTATTTCATCTACCCTCCTCATCAAGAATACATGGTTGAAACTAATATTGTGCAATGGAGCCAAAACCTTAGCACTGTTATCAAGGCCCATTGAGCAAAAGTGCTTAAAGTCATAAATCTGTGTGAGGTGTTGAACTTCTGGTTTTGGAGTATATGCTTCTGAAATCAGCTCAGATAAAATCGGAAGAGTAAAAGCATTGTTACGTGCCAACTTCTTAGAGAAAGTACTGAACATTTGATCAATGTGATCATGAGTGTGGCCAACCAGAAGAAAATTTACCTTAACCTTCTGAAATACCTGTTTTTCAACAAGCATGCTTAAATATCCAAAGACTGTAGAATTTTTATTCTCTCTTGCAGTATTATCTAGTTGCAAATATAGAGTTGGTGGCAAAAGACCCCTTCCATGATTGCAAAACACGATGAATGACAGTAACTGTAAGGTTTGGATCATTATGCACATTCGGATATGTGAAGAAAACCTTGGATATTACAGTTCCATTGTATACCAAAGCACCAACCAAATGCATTTGCACAAGGACTTCATCTCCAATGTCCTTAGGGATGCGATAAAAATGTGGCAAACAAGTTTTTTTTTGATCCATACCATCGATCAACAAACACATATAACGCTCCGGATTTCTGAGTGCCTTACTTCGATGATGAATTGCTTTCTTTCTCTCTAATGCTTGACTGTCACGATGGTTGTTAAGAAGGTTCTTAAATTTATGCTTTTCCTGTGGTGTTGTAGCCCCTTTTGCCATGTTTTTCAAAGTGGCGCAAACTGAACATTCACCCATTCTAACTTTACGAGGAATAGAAACATTGTTAAACTCTTCCTTCCATAATCGAGCAAAGTGACGATACAACACATACTTCTCATTTCTATTTTCCATGTCTTCTCTATATATTTGAAATACCTCTCGACGAGTAAAGTTATCTGACAAGTGCAACCTTCCAGTTGTAGGCATAACTTCACAATGCAAGCTAAAATAGTTCATCATCCAATTCATTGCATGACGTCCAACATATCCTTTGGTCCCAACATGGAACGTATCCAAAATGAGATCCCCATTCAAAAACCCTTGTTGAACCCTATGTATTCTAAAATTTCCTACACCCATTGCAATTTTAAATGCAGCCCTACAGCATGGCATCCCTTGAGTAAAGAAATATTCAAAACCAACACGCGTTACTGACATGTTATCCTCAATCATTTGCATGCAAGAAACAAGGTATATATCTTGCCTTTCACTATCTAAATGGAGGAATTTTTCTCTTATGTGCTTTAGTTTCTTCATTCCTAAATTATACAAACATTTCAAACCACAACAATGCTTCACAATATCCAATGCAATCTGTCTATCTGAAGTAAGAAATTTAAATCTTTTTCGACTTACTTCACGAGACCTTCTTTTAAATCGTAGATTGAGCTTGCTTTGCTTTTCCGTTGCTCCACATGCACTTGAGTCAGAAGGGAGATCAATGGTTGGATCAGATGGGAGATCAAGAGGTGCATTTGGTTGAGCAGCATTGCACTGTGAATTGGATAACTTAAATGACTCAACAAAAAACATGGAATCATCAGCACGTTCTAAATCATAGGGATCATCACTTCTCTGGAAAGGTTCAACTGAGAACAATGAATCAATATGAGCAGAGGAAGCTGATGCCCAAGCATCCACTGAAAAGATTGAGCTCATCTTCACTGAGTTCACAGAAGACTGAAGATGAATGACCTTTTTAAATAAGTAGAAATCCGAGATCAAGTGAAGATGTCACATCAAATGTCACATCAAGAAGATATGAAATCAAAAGCTTATTAAAGTACATTAAATAATATTAAACATCAAATTACATCAAATCACTTAATTACTCACATATACACTAATAAGGGAACCAAAGATTTGATTCACTTTTGATTCAAATGAGAAACACAGTTGATTTCTAACTACATATGAGTCATTGAGTCTAATCATTGTGAATGAATCAAAATATATCCAAGTTGAGTTCCAACAGGAATATATAATAAAATTGTTTGGAGAAATTTTACAAGAAGAAATTTTACAACTGGAATATATCCAAGTTGAGTTCCAACTGGAATATGCTATGCCATTGAACACTATACAAGAAGAAATTTTACATTTGGTTAAGATTTCAAGGATTAGGTTTTATTGTGGTCTTGGCTAGATATCAAAGAGGTAGATGAAAGTATATTAAAAAAGAATTATGTGTAAAAGAGGTACACAGAAAGTTTATTCATACATTGATTTTCCATTTCAACAATGTGTTACAAGATAAATGTGAATATGAACTAAAGTGTGGAGGATAACACTATAAAGATGTCATTAATCTCACAACTTAGACCTGATTTTCTCCCAAGCAACAGACTCTAAGAAAAAACTTCTACATGAGATTAGAAATCCTCATGTACATACCATACTGTTGCCATTGAAGTTTAATTTCCATGCAAATGTATATAAATAGTTGCAAGGTTCTGTACTTGAATGTTTATTCATACATTGATTTTCCATTTCAACAGTGAGTTACAAGATAAATGTGAATATGAACTAAAGTGAGGAGCGTAATACTATAAAGATGTTATTAGTCTCCCACATTTAAGACAACTTTGACTTGATTTTCTCCCAAGAAAGAGATTCTAAGAAAAAAATCTCTACATGAGTTTAGACATCCTCATGGACATACCATACTCTTGCCATTGAAATGTAATTTCTATGCAAATGTATATAAATAGTTGCAAGGGTCTATGAATATTTCATTAAAGTGGCTCTGAAACAGCCTATTTGTGTGGGTGCTATTCCCTGGTTAGATAAGTTGACAGATTTAGTTAGCAACTGGACTCATTCAGTTAGATCCAGTTAGTCTCTGGTTCAAGTTACCCAATTGCCTATAAATACCAGAGGAGGAGATCATTCGCATTTTCAAAATCCACGAGCAAGAGAGAGCAGCAGAGCACAGACAGCCATGGAGCACAGAGCTCAGCATACCAGCAAGCCAAGTCTGATGGAGAAGAAGAATGTTGGCAAAAGTACCAAGAGGTAGACAAAATCATAACATAAATAAAGATTCCAAAAAGATTCCCTCTGTATGTCTGTGTAAAAAGTCTGATTTCTAGGTATTTATTTTTCTTACCTCTAGAAATATGGATCCAAAGCATGTACAGCTCGATGCCTGGCATCGACTTTAAGGTGTAAGTCGATGCCAGGCATCGACTTAGGATTGCAAGTCGATGCCAGGCATCGACTTGGGCCCAAAAGTCGATGCCAAGCATCGACTTGCCGGCATCAACATGCACTGAAAAGTCGATGCCAGGCATCGACTTTAGGGTCCAAAGTCGATGCTTGGCATCGGCTTTTGGGCCCAAGTCGATGCTTGGCATCGACTTTTGGGCCCAAGTTGATGCCAGGCATCGACTTTGTGCAAGTCAATGCCAGGCATCGACTTGAGGGTAAAAGTCGATGCCAGGCATCGACTTGGCCCAAAAGTCGATGCCAAGCATCGACTTGGGCCCAAAAGTCGATGCCAAGCATCGACTTGGGCCCAAAAGTCGATGCCAAGCATCGACTCTTGCACCGTAAAGTCGATGCCTGGCATCGACTTTCACCCTCAAGTCGATGCCGGGCATCGACTTGCACACAAAGTCGATGCCTGGCATCGACATGCACTTAAACATCGATGCCTGGCATCGACCTGAAGCTCAAAATCGATGCCTGGCATGGACTTGGGCCTTTGAAAACCACATTTACGTTTGATCTGATATTTCCAAGTGCCTTCAGGGATGCGGAGTACAAGGATGAAAGGCCCATCAAGAAGCTCAGAGTCACCATGGGCTCTGGTGACCAGCAACGTGACAAAGGCAGTGGTCACCAAGCAAAACCAAAGAAAATTATTGCACCATTATCCTCTGAGAAGGCCAGCAACCCACTAGGAATATCCTCAGGTGGACAGAGTAGCATAAAAATTCCTGTGGAGGATCCAAATATGAAGGAAAGGTCTAGGGAGACAGAGGTCATGAGGACAGATCGTCCACTTCGGGACATGACAAATCTCGAGTGGTGTCTTCAGTACGTTGAAGAGAAGAATGCAGTCCTCCTTGTGTTCGCAGGGGCTTATGGCAGAGGAAAGATCACGACAACACAAGGTTTTCAGTATGGCCTTGTTTACAAACTGGATTATGAAGATGAAGATTCTGACAACCTGCTTTTCTTGGTGGAGACATCGAAAGGATTAAGAAATGTCATATGCAAGATGGATTTCTTGTGCCCAGAGTGCTGTGTTCCAGAAGGGCTAGCTCAGATATGCAGAGACTCAGTGAATTTCATCAAGGACCTGATGCCATGGATCCAGGGCAATATCATGCCAACACAACAGAAGAAGACGACCCCTGTAAAGGCAAGGGGTAAGCAGAGCGTGCAGAAAAAGCTCCAAAAGAAAAAGAAGATAATTTCAGAAGAGGAGTTTTCTGACTCAAGCTCTAGCTCTGGGGACATAATTGTTGCACCTGGTGGAGAGCTTGCATCTGGTGTTCTTGGTACTGAGCAGAATAAGATGAGGGAGGACATAGCTAGAAGAAAAGTTGTGAAGAAGGGGCAGTTGTTCCACCTGCCAATCAATATCATCCACAGGCCACCCGTAGATCCAGTCACAGGGAGGAGGCCCCTTGAGATCAGGGAGCCACATAATTTGCACCTCCAGAATCTTAAGAAGAAAATGAAAATAAATCCTCATGCTACTGTTGTTCCATTCCTTGTCATGGTGGATCCGAATGAGTGCAGCTGTGTGGACGATTTCAATGAGGGTTTGTTTGAGGATTACACTTATTATGTGATTGGAGGTTCACACTCTGCAGAGGCTCGTAGACAGTTAGTGAAGGAGCACCCTACTACATTTTTCTTTAGGTATGCAGAGTGTAAGATATATGCTGGTCTTACAACTGAGGAAGCCAAGCTTCTTGCTTGGGATCACAACAACGACAATGACTACAGGCAGAAAATGTCCTCCATAGAGAGAATTCGGTTCTTCCACCATGAATATGAAGATTGTCTTGTGAAGGAAGCTGGAAGAATACATCCCAATCTACGAAAGCAATGCCTTATTGAGGTTGGAATTGCATTGGATGAGAATAGAAAGTCTGATGCTTTGAGGAAATATGATCCATGGTTTCAACTGGCATTCAGATCAGGTGAGATCTGGGATCTACAGGATAGAATTTTCACAATGTGGGAGCACAAGGAGGTCAAGGGCCAGAAGCAACGAAAGTCGAGGCCAGACCCACAAGTTGATCTGAAGGGAAAGGGAAGGAAAGTTGACCTTTCAATTGAAGAGGCTCCTGAGGACATGAAGCTGACCCCATGGAGGGCCCTTCAAGGAATCAAGGATGATACATTGATCATATCAACTTTGTCAAGGGTAATCTCGAAGGAGTTAAGCCTGGAGGAGATGGTGACTGAGCTCAATAAGTATGTATGTTATTCTCAGATCCTTTTTCCCTCCCCCCATGCTTCTGGTCTAACCTAGTCTCTTTTATATTTCTGTGTCTGTAGTCATAAAGTGTACATGAAGATTCAGGAGGTGATGATGAAGAGGCTGGGTTGCTTTTCTTGGACAGAGGTCCAAGCAGACTATCCAACCACATCATCCTACAAAGCCTTATCAGAATATTTCATCCTGTTTCGTGATTGGGTAGGTTCTCTTATCAGAATATTTCATCCTAAACAATTTGATGCCTTGCATGGCATCGACTTACAGCTAAATTCGATGCCTGGCATCAGTCTGCAGGCAAAAGTCGATGCCTGGCATCGACCTGCAGGTAGAAGTCGATGCCTAGCATCGACTTGGGGGCATAAGTCGATGCCTGGCATCGACTTGCAGCATAAGTCGATGCCTGGCATCGACCTGCAACATAAGTCGATGCCTGGCATCGACCTCGTGGCAAAAGTCGATGCCAGGCATCGACTTAGGTCCCAAAGTCGATGCCAAGCATCGATTTTCAGTAGAAGGTCGATGCCTAGCATCTACCCCAACAAGAAATCGATGCCATGAATCCGTTCCTTATGTTCTGTTTGCTGTATTGTCTTTTAATTGTCTTTCCAATTTTTTCTGCAGAAACCAAGGAAAAGTAAGTCTACAGAGGTACTAGATGATTGCCCCCCTGCATTCCTTGCTCACATTCAAAGAGCAAGGCATGAGAAATCTAGACTGAAAGCGAAGGAGATGGATTTTGATGATGAACCTGATCTTAAATGTTTCTCCAATCCCCTAGACCCCCTTAGGCCTGTATATTACAATGTGTTCTGTAGTGATGTAAATAATATTTGTTCTGTTGTGCCTAGAAAACATTTCTCCCTTCTCATAGCGGACATACCCTATGGATTTAGGATGTTAGGATCAGTTAATGATGATGAACCCTTCAAACACCCTCAGATTCGGAAGATGGTCACTGATTTTGCAGAGTTGACTATGTCTCCTCTTTGGAGGATAGTAATTTTCCATAGCAGAGACCAGTCTTTCTCTGTTTCAACTGCTCTGAAGGCAAGATGTCATGCTGTGGAGTGCCTCACTTGGTAAGTAATCTTCTTTCTATCTCCATGGCTTTAATGATGCTCTCTGTGACTCATAGTTCTTTTTTGCAGGGTGAAGACAAACGTAAATCACACTCCTTTGCATCGGTTTGTGAGCGCCACTGAATGCATTACAGTTGGCTATTATGATGAAGTAAGCAAAAGGAGAGTCAGGGAGCATTGCAATGAGAATGGGATCTCAAATGTGCTCATGTTCCCAGCCGTTACCAAGAAACTTCGTCATGTAGCTGGGGACATGACATTGGTTAACCCTTATCAGAAGCCACAAAAACTCATAATGAGATTGCTTCAGCTATTCTCCAATGATGATAACTGGGTCCTAGACCTTTTTTCGGGAACAGGTAACTTCAATTTTCACAATTTTCATTAGTCATGGTTGATTGAAGCCTCTAAGTGGTTTTCTGCTGTTTCAGGAACGACTCTGGCTTGCTCCTTAAAGATGTTCAGGCACTGCATAGCTGTGGAGAAGGATGATGCTCAAGTGAGCTTCATTAGAATGAGAATCAATGGGCTGAATGAATGCCCAGATGAAGACCAAGAGGTTGGAAGGAAGCACATTGCAGATACGGAGAGATTCCAACCAGCTTCAAGGGAGCCTGTTCCCCCACTTGCAGATGAACCGGGGGACATGGCTGACCTTGAAGAGCCAATCTTGGAGTAAGAGAGGCAAGATAGGTGTTCTAATGTGCCAGAGGATCCCAATATCCTTGAGCCTAAGGAAAGCTATGATCAGCTTCTATTGTAGATTCACATTACTCTTGTAGAACACATGAAATGTAAAAGATCATTTTAATGGAAATATAATTTGGAGTTCTGCTTCCACTTTGTGTTCAGCTTGATTTATCTTGAGCATTTCTCTGATCATGTGTGAATGTTTCTTAGTATAATTTTGTTGAATATTATCTTCTCTTGGGAATGCTTTTGTGAAATGTATTTCATATTCTGTTAATATGGCCAGGCATTCAATGGGGATCTTAACCATACAAAGGGGATGATCTTAATTGCCTTGTTAAAATGCTCTGATTTTTGCAACACATGTACTCTAATTTTCGAGTAACTTTTAATTAGCTATCATCTGTGCTTGTTGAGGTTATAGATGTAATGAAGGAGCTTCGCGAATTCTTACTTGTACCTTTTCAACTCTAATCTATTGTCCAAGATCATGATGTGGGATTCTTGGTCATGCTCAACAACTAGTTTTCATGGCAGCAAGAATTTTAGTATATCTATCTTGACTACTTGGGATATGAGATCAAGCTTCTAGTGACAATATTTACAAGCAAGACTCGTGATGCTTTCTAGATATTGTAAAATGCCCACTTTTTTGCTTCATATAATGGTCTTTAGGTAAAAAGAAAAAGAGAACATGTCTTTGTTCTCCTTTGTTGTGACTCAGTGTTATTAGGACACATCAGTGTTGGCAGGTTAAAAGATATTGCAAAGAAATCATTGGTTGAAGGTTTACCACAATTACCTAAGCAAGATTTGGATTTTGTTTGCGAGGCATGTCAGTTTGGAAAACAGGTACGAAGTCCTTTTTCAAAAGGAGGATTGCAAAGCAGAGGTATTTTGGACTTGATTCATACTGATGTATGGGGTCCATCTCAAGAAGAGTCCATGGCAGGTGGCAAGTACTTTGTCACATTTATTGATGACTTCTCAAATTTTACATTCATTTATTTTATGAAATACAAATCCGAAGTCAAAAAGTTTAAATCATTGATTGAAAAGCAAACAGGTCGAAGCATAAGAAGGTTGAGATCAGATGGAGGAGGTGAATATTTTTCTAATCAATTTCTTGCATTTTTGGAGGAAGAAGGAATTAAAAAGGAGACTACAAACAGATACACACCTCAACAAAATGGTGTGGCCGAAAGAATAAACAGGTCTATCTTGGAGATGGGTACGTGCATGTTAAATGAAAAGGACTTACCACTTATTTATTGGGCTGAAGCATGCAATATGGCAGTTTATGTGATGAACAGGTTATCACCTACTCAAAGTCATGTACAGAAAGCACCTTATGAATTGTTGTATGGATCGAAACCAGATATTGCTAATTGTAGAATTTTTGGAAGCATATGTTTTGTTCATGTTCCACAATAGTTAAGGTCAAAGTTGGATCCAAGGTCACAAAAAATGGTTTTCATTGGTATGGCAGAAGAGCAACCGGGATATAGATGTGTGAACCCAGATACGGGAGAGGTAGATGAAGAAGAAACTACAAGAAGTCACAAAGAAGAGCCAAGCTCTCCAAGTTCACCAGAGAGACAAATTACACATGAAGAGGCAACTCCCCCCAATCAGAAGTTGAAGAAAATTCTCGATTTGATTTCAAAGGAAATTGAGTCAGAGGAAGAAGAAAGTGAAGGTTCTACATCAAGAAGAACTCAAACTTGAAGGCAAGAAAAGCATGGTAGAACAAGAAGCCAATCAAGGTATCCAGTAAGAGAAAGAAGGCAACCGCAAAGATTTTCTCATGAAGCTTATATTGCAAAACTTCTTGAGGAGCAGGAACCAACAACTTTTAAAGAAGCATCAAAGGTAAAGAAATGGGTTAAAGCAATGGATGAAGAAATGACAGCTTTGTATGAGAACAATACATAGAGTTTAGTTCCAAGGCAACCTAACATGAAGGTAATTGGTAACAAATGGGTGTACAGGATAAAGAGACACAGTGATGGTTCAGTAAGTAGATATAAGGCAAGGCTTGTTTGTAAAGGTTATGCACAGAGTTATGGCATCGATTATGAGGAGACATTTTCTCCTGTTGCCAAGATATCAACAATAAGGACATTAATAAGTGTTGCTACAAGCAAGGTATGGAATCTTTATCAATTAGATATAAAAAATGCATTTCTCAATGGTGATTTAAAAGAAGATGTGTACATGGAGCAACCAACAGGTTATGAAGATTCCAAGAAGCCTACTCATGTATGTAAACTCTTGAAAGCATTATATGGTCTTAAGCAAGCTCCAAGGGCTTGGAATTTTAGATTGGTAAAGTTTCTTGAAAAAGCAGGGATACAGGTGTTCAAATGCAGATACTTCTTTGTATGTTAAGGTTGAAGGATCATTGATTGTTTATATCTCAATTTATGTGGATGACTTGATAATAACATGAAACAATGAAGGTGATATAGCCAGGATCAAAGCAGAGCTTGGATCTGAATTTAAAATTTCAGATTTAGGAGAACTGATGTACATTCTTGGAATCGAAGTTATGAAGAAGGAAGATGGTGTATATCTTCTACAAAGAAAGTATATTTCAGATTTGTTAAAGAAATATGGCATGGAGCATTGCAAGAGTATCAGTAATCCGATGGAACCCAATGTGAAGTACAGTGTTGAAGATGATGAACCTTTAGAAGATCCACTTATCTAGAGGTCTTTGATTGGTTCTCTTATATATGCAACTTTAACAAGGCCGGATATTACATTTAGTGTAAGTACATTGTCTCAATTCATGAACAAACCCACAGATGTTCATATGCAAGCAGCAAAAAGGGTCTTGAGATATTTGAAGGGTACATTAAATGAAGGTCTGGGCTATAAATATCATGAAGGTTTGAATTTGAAAGCATATTGTGATGCAGATTGGGCTGGAAATAAGGATGATAGAAGGAGTATAGGTGGATATCTGATATTTGCAGGTAATAATTTGGTTTCATGGAGTTCTAAAAAACAGCCGACAGTAGCACTTTCAAGCACAGAAGCTGAATATAGAAGTCTTACAAATGCAACATGTGAGATTATGTGGTATTTGAAGCTTTATGAAGATATGAATCTATCTACAACACGTCCACTACTCTTTGGAGATAATGTAAGTTCATTACAGCTCGCGTCTAATCCAGTGTACCATGTAAGAACAAAACACATTGAAGTGCACTATCACTATATCCGAGAGAAGGTGGTGAATGAAGATATTGATATTCAACATGTTGGAACTAAAGATCAATTAGCAGACATACTCACAAAAGCAGTGGATGCTCAGAAGCTTAAGCGAATCAAAGTACTACTTGGAGTCAAAGCTTTGGAATTGAGCTTGAGAGGGGCAATGTTACATAAAAACAAGCTCTAAAATAGTCTTGTGGATTTTATTAATTATTAAAAATGGTATATGAAAGCTTGTGGATCTTATTAGTTATGGAAAATAACATGTGGAGGCGTTCACATCTCCAAATTTAGAGCAAAAGTAGATAAAAGTAGATAAAAGTAGATAAAAGTAATAAGGAAAGGAGAGGTGTCTATTTTTAGACAAGGAAGGCGCTTCTGTTGACAGCCTCTCAATAAAAAGAGTGGTTCTCTTAGTGTAGGTGGCCAAATTGAGTGATTCTTGTTGCGTTGCGAAGCTTACAACTTGTACTATATAAGTAAATCAGTTTCTGTACAATTTTCAATGAGAAAACTCCGTGCAAGTAGGTGTTTTTGCAGATCTTCTTTCTTGTGTCTATCCGGTGTCTCATCAGTGACATACCTCTCTTCAAACTTTCATATCTTAGTCGTTATGAGGTCTTTTTGAGTGATTTCACTTGGAGGAGTTTCCTTAACTCTCATAATTTTTATTCATATCAAAATTTCTCATAGACCTTGAAGTTTTATTGCTTCTGTACATCAGTTTTCAATTCAGACAGTTAGTCATACCTTGTTGTTGCAGGCTTCTTCTTACCTTGACTTCAAGCTATTGGTTTGGGAGCTATACTCCATCTTTTTTTATCTTTTTTGTTTTTATGCTACTCAAGTCTACTTTTAGAATATATGATTAGTTTTGTCAAATTCTGCTCAAAGAGTTTCTGGTGGTCATTTTGCTACAGTGACCTATTTCTGTTTTTTGGAAAGTTTGGTGGAAAGTTTGTTTTTGAAGTTTGGAAATATTTGGTTGGTGTTTTGATGATCTTGAGAGGTCTCATCATGTTTCGTTGTGTACTTTGATGTTTACAAGTTTTTAAACACAACATATGTGTATGTGTATGTGTATGTGTATGTGTATGTGTATGCGTATGCGTATGTGTATGTGTATGTGTATGTGTATGTGTATGTGTATGTGTATGTGTATGGGTATGCGTATGCGTATGCGTATGCGTACGCGTATGCGTACGCGTATGCGTATGCGTATGCATATGTGTATGCGTATGTGTATGTTGTATGTGTATGTGTATGTGTATGTGTATGTGTATGTGTATGTGTATGTGTATGTGTATGTGTATGTGTATGTGTATGTGCGTGTATGTTATATGCATGTGAGTATATGTGTATGTGTGGCCATGTGTGTATGTATATGTGCAAGTATATATATATATATATATATATATATATATATATATATATATATATATATATATATATATATATATATATATATATATATATATATATATATATATATATATATATATGTGTGTGTGTGTGTGTGTGTGTGTGTGTGTGTGTGTGTGTGTATGTGTGCATGAAAGTATGTGTATGCATGTGTGTATGTATGTGCGCATGAAAGTATGTGTATGCAAGTGTGTATGTGTATGTGCGTGTATGTTATATGATTGCAAGTGAAAATCAAATATGATTGTGTATGTGCATGTGTGTGTATGATTGGGAACTAAAAACTATTGTAATTGTTGAAACAGGTTTTGTGTTGTTTTTTATAATTCAAGGGTTGAGAAGGTATCAACAAGTGAAGATCAATGACATCTTGGACAATGTATTTCAGCTAATAGAAGTTTCATGTTGTATTAATAGAATACAGCTTCACATATCCATAGATCTTCTTTAAGAAGTTGTATTGCATTGATACAACACGAACCTTCTGTTAGCTGAGATATTGGCATCAAGACAATCACAACAAGAGGGACTTGTTGGGAAGAAAGAAATAGGCTTATTGAGATAATAGCATCAAGAGGGACTTGTTATGGCCAAGTTTTGATAGAAATCGACTTATGCACTCAAACTTTCGATACTTACGACAAAAGAGATATAAACAGGTAATAAAATATTTTACTTTTTAAGATATAGTTCAATATTTTTTCAAGCACATAATAATGAATTTTTACTTTTTTATATTTGTATAGGTTATTTTGAAGGTTGATTGATTTTGAGCTGAGTATAAAGGTAGAAATTTCCCATAAAAAAGGGATCGTTATCAATTGTTAACTTGAATCATTTGAATCGTTAACTTCGTTTTTTTTTAGGCTCAAGTTGATTTATTGTGTGTATGTGCTTGTTTCGATCGAAAGACATTTCGATCAAAAATGTTTCGACCAAAATCTTTTTCTTTGAAAAAACTTTCGATCGAAAGCTTTTCGATCAAAAGTCTATCCCTGTCTTTTTTTTTCAGTGTTTATTCGGACAACCCCGAATAAAATGAACATATTCGGTATTTTTTAATTATTCGATCAAATAAATGCAACCTAATACAAGGGTTCACTACACATCTTCATTGCGCATAGGAGAACTCATTCTCCACAGTTGGTATCAGAGCGAACTTGGTGCTCAAGCTCCATCAACAGAGCTAGAGTTAAAGCAAAGCAAACGAGGAGCTACCAAACAAGGGGGAGCTTCACAAAAGCAATAGCAAAGGACAACATAACTATTCAAGGTGACTCTCAAAGTTTTTGATAGCCTTCAATGGCTGACTTGGGTCAACAAGTAGAGAAATTGGATAAGGATAACTATCCCGTGTGGAAGTTTAGAATGAACAACTACTTAATGGGCAAAGGTGTGTGGGGTATTGTGAGTGGTGATGATGATCAACCTCAAATCAATCAAGCTATGGCCACCGAAGTCCAAAGGAGGCAAGCAAAAGATTGGGAAGAGAGGAATAGGAGAGTCATGTTCCTCATTTCACAAGTCATTACTAATGCCATGGTAGGGCATATTCAGCATCTAGAGAAAGCTAAGGATGCTTGGGAATCTCTTGAAAGGATGTATTCAACAAATACCAAAGCTAGGAAACTTCAACTCAAGAATGAGTTGAACACAATCAAGAAAAGTTTGAGTCAATCCATAGCTGAATATACTTTGAAGATTAAGGAGCTACAAGAGAATGGGATCAAAAGGCAGTTCACTTGTAGGTATACACCACAACAAAATGGAGTAGCTGAGAGGAAAAATAGGCAAATTGCTAAAATTTCAAGATGCATGCTCAACAAGATGAAGGTACCATTGTCCTATTGGGTTGAAGCTACCACAACTGCCATTTACTTGATGAATACGTGCACAACATCAGGAATACATCACTTGACTCCAAAGGAGGTATATTCCAGTAAGAAACCCCATCTTGCACACCTCAAAGTGTTTGGATGTGTTTGTTGTGTTCACATTCCACAAGAAGTTAGAACAAAGATGGAAGTAAGGTCAGAAAAATGCATTTTCATCGGCTAATCGACGGAGCAAAAAGGATACAAGTGTTACAACCATAGAACAAAGGAAATAAGAGTCTCGCGAGATGTGTTCTTTGATGAACTAAGACCATGGTATGAAGATAAAGGAAAGGAAAATATTCTTGACGAAGATTGTGATGATTATGCAGGAACAAATCAAAGAGAAGTTTCAGGTCCAGCGGCATCTACATCAAATGAAGAATGTTCAACATGGAGGGGAAGTCATTCTTTGTCTCCAAATTCAGCTCATAGTAGAGCCGAAGAAGCAAGTGCTACTCCAAACAGTGAGATAGATGCAAGTGAAGAAGAATATGATCACTCCAAAGGTAAAGGTGAATAGGTTAAAGAAGCAACTTTCTAAAGGCAATGAAAGAAGATCTTCAAGGACAAGGTATCCAACTCAAAGGCTGAGTTATGATAGTTTCATGGCGAAACATTTTGCATACATGATGGAGGTTATCAAAGACAAAGAGCCTTAGACATATGAAGAAGCTTGCACACAAAAGGAATGGAAGCAAGCTATGAAAGAGGAGATCAAAGCTATCAAAGATAATCACATATGGGAGCTAGTGCCAAAGAAAGAAGGTATGAAGATTGTTCCAAAAAAATGGGTGTTTAAAGTAAAGAGGAATGTTGATGGTTCACTAGCTACATATAAAGCTAGATTAGTTGCCAAAGGATTTAAACAAACACAAGGCATAGATTATATTCAGTTTTCAGCCATGTTGCAAAGATGGGAATAATCAGAACATTAATAGCAATTGGTGCTTCAAGGGCCATTATATCAACTCGACATCAAAAATGCTTTTCTGAATGGAGAACTACAAGAAGAGGTATATGAGAGTCAACCGGTTGGATTTGAAGATGAAAACCATCCAGACTTTGTTTGCAGGTTGAAAAAGGCACTTTATGGCTTGAAGCAAGCACCAAGAGCATGGAATCAGAGATTGGTAGAATATCTAAGTGTGGATACAACCCAAGTAGTGCAGATCCTTCATTGTACATGAAGACGGAAGAAAATAGAGAGGTATATAGTTTCATATACATTGATGACCTCATCATAACAGGAAATGATGTTATAGGCATTAAAGATATCAAAAGGAAGCTTGGTAAGGAATTTAAAATTTCAGATCTTGGAGAGTTGAAATATTTTTTAGGAATTGAAGTTGTTTATGGAAAAAGTGGCATCTACTTGATGCAAAGGAAGTACTTGTTGGATGTTCTTTTCATATTTGGAATCAGTGAATGCAAACCACTCACTCAACCCATGGACACAAATACAAAGATTTGCTCAAATGATGGAGAACTATTGGAAGATGGAATGACATACAGAAGCATTGTAGGATCATGAATCTATGCAAACATTACAAGACCTGATTTACCTTATGTTGTTGGTGTACTTTCTCAATTTATGCAAGCCCCGACAAGTGAACATTTAAATTCAGCCAAGAGAGTGTTGAGATACATAAAGCATACAGTTAATCATGCTTTGTTTTACACATTTGATGAAAAATTGCAGGTCAAAAGCTTTAGCGATGCTGATTGGGCAGGTTCAAAGGAAGATAGGAGATCAACCTCACGTTATGTGTTCATGATAGGAAGCAAACCTATGACATGGAGCTCAAAGAAACAACCTACTATTGCACTTTCATCCATGGAGGCTGAATATAAAGGACTAGCATTTGCCACATGTGAAGCAATGTGGATTAAAAAGCTTTTGGCTAATCTTGAAGTGCAAGCTGGAACCAACCCTATATACGGTGATAACATGTCAAGTATTTACTTGGAAAGCAATCCTATGTTTCATGCAAGTAGCAAGCTCATAGAGGTCCACTACCATTATGTAAGGGAGAAGGTATTGAGCAAAGATGTGGAGATAAAGTTCATCAAACCAAAGAGCAGGTTGCAGATATGTTTACAAAGTTCTTGGATGCTTCTAAACTGAAAGGTTTCAAGGATGTGATAAATTTGCAGGACATGGTTGAAGATAACTCCCAAATGAGCTTGAGGAGGAGTGTTGAAGATAAATGTACAAGCTCATTTTCACATGAGATATGCTTGGATAAATTTACCAAATATAAAGATAAAGGAAAAGAAGAGAAAAGAAAAAAAAGAAAAAAAAAAGTCTAGTCAAAATTCATGATGAGTAAAAGATACAATATCTGCCTTGTAGTCACTAGCATGTAGTGGGCAAAGTGGTAAGTTAAGAAGGAGGCACAAAATTCTTCACATTCTCATTGGCTCTAAAAGTGGAGTGGGAGCATCTTCTAAACAAGGTGAGAAAGAGGCAAGAGCTCCCAATAATCAGATCTAATCATTTTGTCATTTTTTCTTCCCATAGACTCCTTCTAGCCGCACGTCATTTTGTACACATCTCTGTTGTGAAGCTCATACCTCAGTGTATATGTAACATTTTCTTGTGTTTAAACACTCATTGGAAATTTTATCTTGTTTACTTTATCTGTCTTAAATATCTCCTTCAAAGCTTATATATTCTATGAGATATCAGTCAAAGAGTGAAGTCCAATTTTTTAGCATACCTATGTAGACAGGTAGTATAGTTTGATTGGTTAAATTTCTCAACCCAAAAATATCCAAATTTATTGATTTTTGGCTTGTTATAAATCTCTTTGCATTTAATTCCTCTAACTCAAATATCGTATTCAAAGGATTTATATTCTATGAGATACTGGTCAAAGAGTGAAGTCTCATTTTTCAGTATACTTGTGTGCTCAAGTGGTCTATTTGTGTGAGTTGAGTTTCCTGACCAAAACTCGTCCAAATTACTTGAATTTTAGGTTGTTGGAAAGTTATTTGTGTGTACTCTATCCCAAATATCTTTGTCAAAGGATATATATTTAAGGACTTATTAGTCTAAGAGTGAAGTTTAGTGCTTCAACATACTTGTGTGGACAAGTAGTTGAGCTTTGTTAGTTGTGTTTCCTAGCCAAAAACTTGTCCAAATTAAGTTATTTATAGCTTGTTAGAAAGTTCTCTTTGTCTACTTTGATTGACTAAAGGCACAAGTCCATTTGAGTTTTGTATTGAGAGCAGCAAGCTATCTAAGGTGTAGCTATTTGTCCAAGTGCTTGACATACAAGGGTTCACTACACATTTTCATTGCACATAGGAGAACTCATTCTCCACATTCATGATGTTGAAGATGCATTTGATGTTGTCCTCTATCAGAAGGCTATTGCATGCTTGATTTACTAATGCATTACTCAGCTAGATATTCAGTTTGTTGTCTCAAAGATGAGCAGGTTTTTGTATTGCCTAGGTGTCAAGCATTTGCACGCGGTTAAGCGCATCTTTCGCTACTTGAGTGGTACCTGGGTACTTGGATTGTTTTATCGCAAGGGGGGATCACTACCACCAAATTTGCATGCTTTTTCTGATAGTGATTGGGCTGGTTGCTATGAAACTCCTGTGTCCACTAGTGGCTTTTGCTTCATACTTGGTAGCTCATGTATGTCTTGGTTGAGCAAGAAGCGGCCTATTGTGGCCACTTCCAGTTGTGAGGCTGAGTATAGGGTAGCTTTCACAGTGACTGTTGAGTGTGTGTGGCTCAGACACCTTATGGTTGATTTGGGTGTTGGTCAGTCTTCTGCCACCACCATCTTCACTGAGAGTCAGAGCGCATTCGTAGTTGCGATGAGCCTTGTGTTCCATGCTCGCACTAAAGAAGCAATGGAGGAAGTGATACGAGCAATCCAAGAGAATTAGACTTGGGACCTAGTTCCCAAATTGAGGTGCATTATCATTATGTCAGGGAGAGGTTCTCTACTGGAGAGATCAGCTTGGCATATGTGCCCACGAAGGAGAACATTGCAGACTTTTTCACGAAGGCTCTATCTAGGAAGAAGTTTGAAGCTTTTCGCAAAGCTTTAGGCTTACTTGCTTTTGTGAATTGATTCCACATAGCTTGTCACTTCCTTATACATGACTGCCAGCTCCTTGTTCATCGCATCACTCCCAGGGGGGATTTGTTGATATATTTTGGTAGTGATGTGTGTGAACATACTAGGACCTGTTGACAACATGATTGCTTCTACTTCATCTACATTTGTATCCGCATGAGTGCATCTCCATTTTGTATCCAGGAGGCACTCCATTTCTAGTCTATTTCAATTTTATATTGTATTTTCTTTGTATTTGGGTACCTTGCCATGTGCTTCTACCAGTTGTATTCATTCTCCTTTCAGGAGACTTATCCCACATATGATGTACTTTTGAGAGCCCCTCCCAAATCTATATAAGGAGGGCCTCTCCCCTCATTTGTACTTGGTTAGAAGCTTGAGGAACCTGCTCTTGGCAAGCTCATTTCTAATTCACATGAGTTTACCCATTTCATGATCTACTCATTTTGTGACTTCACACATTCTTTGTTTTGTGAGAGTACTTTACTTTTCATTTTGCTTCCGCATGCATACTCTCTACATGGTATCAGAGCGCTAGGTGGAGGTCTTGGTGGTGCGTTTGGTGGTGGTTTTGGTGGCGGTGGTGATTGAGTGTTGGTGGTCTTGCTTTCTCATCATTGAGAGAAGCTTTTGCCATCAGTTTTATACTCTTTGGGTCTCGTTTTTCCCATTTGCCCACACTCCCACCCTTATCATTTATCCATTTTGTAGCCATTTAACCCCATTTTCCCTCCCACCCACCCTCTTTTGTGCCGCATGTTGCTGGTCGATTTCATGGTTGCACATCTTCTCATAAAGATGCTAGCATATCTGAAGTTCATGGAGTGTTTATGAACACACTTGGTATTCGTAACAGTTTTCTTGCTCGATAATATTTCATCCTCATTATCATTCTTTGATGCATGTTTGTGGAAACTCACCTCGTTTGAATTCAATATTGCTCTTATATCATGGGAGGATCTTTACCAGAACTTTGAATCTTCATTAAACCCATGATTTGATGTACCTGCATATCTCTGCCATCAGTTGAGCGACATTTTTTGCATTCTAGTACTTGCATTGTTCACATTTGTCACGTGCAGCAATACCAAAGCCAACCAAGTGTTGACAAACTCCTTACCGAATAACTACAGTGATGCTAGCTCATGAACGGGGGTGCAGCGCAAATGCTGATGATATGTGAGTGATTATCGTTTGTGCAGAGGAAAACTTTTGCAGCACATCATTCACGAAGGCATGGTGTCATCAATCTCGTGTGTGCCCAACATAGAGAGAAGGCGAACTCTCACAGAAAGAGAGAGAGAGAGAGAGAGAGAGAAACAGAGCGCAATCACAGCTTTGGTTTCTCTGATTTGTGTTCAGACACCTGAGGGTACTGACTCTTGTCATCTCATCTTCCATACCAACCTGTCTTTGTCGCCATCCCTATCATGGGTTTCATCTCCCTTTTGTGCGTCGAGTTCACTCCGCTGTATCAAACCTTCCCTCCGGACAGATTTCCTACTCCATGATCTACAGCTACTTAAACATGATGCTAACCAACCCGCTCCATTGATGCAAATCACTCGATCCATTGATGCTATTACCTTGTGCTCAGGTGGACATTTCTCAGCACTACAGGCTATCTCTACCCTCAACAGAGACGCTTCAGACAGCATCACCTCGTCGTTGATCTCCAACAGCGCAGCTTGGCATGACAACATCTCTGTGTTACACAAAGCATGAGAGAGAGAGAGAGAAGAAAAAGTGAGAGAAAAAAGGGCAAATCCCACAGTAACAGGCTCCACCTTCTTCACCTCCCTCTCCACAGTGCAGTAGACCTTGGCTTTCCCTAGAGCAGGCAGTCCAGCAATGGGCCTTGCACAGACAGCAGCAAAAGAACTGAGGGACCTGGAAACATAGGTGCCTGACATAAGAGATGGCACAACTACTAAGACGTTGTTGTCGCCATGTTGCCTTCTTTGTGGTATGAAGGTACGCCTAGACGGGTAGGATGAGATAAACTGGACAGAGATAATTAACCTGCATGGGTAATGAGAATGGAAGCCTTACTTATGAGTAAGGATCTCATGATATATGTAACAGGTGAAGAAGAGAAGCCAGTATTTGAAGATTAAAGCCGACCAAAGAAAGAAGAACTTGATGCTTTAAAGCATTGGCAAAAGAAGGATGCAAGTGCAAAAGCCTACATTTACAATACAATCTCTGATCATTTGCTATCACACATCAGAGGATTGGAATCATCTGAAGATATATGGAATGCATTGGAGTATCATTTCCAAAGCACTACTAAAGCACGGAAAGCAAGTCTATGGTCAGAGTTTACAACATTCAAGAAGAAGCCAAGTCAAAGTATTAGTGATTATGTCACTAAGATGAAGGATCTAGCAGATAGTCTTGGATCCATAGATGAAGATATTGAGGATCACAAATTGATTGCTCAATTACTTACAAGTTTGAGAGGAGATGAAAGGTGGAAACCTTTTGTCTTATCAACAGAACTTTCATTAAATCATTATGTTCCAAATTTGAACCAGTTGCTTGGTTTGATGCTCACATTTGAGCAAGACTTGAAGGCAGATGGAGATAAAGGACAAAGTTCTGCAATGTACATGAAGAACAAGAAGAAAGGAGATAAAGGTAAAGCAAAGGATGAAGAAGAGTCGAGTTCTCAAGTTTATTATGCAAGAGGTAAAGGCATAGGCAGAGGAAGAGCAAGAGGTTTTGGAAGAGGAAGAGATAATCAAAATAACAACAAGAAGGCTTGTTGGATCTGTGGATTGAGTAATCATTTGGCTCATGACTGTTGGCACAACCAACAAGGATCAAACCAGAATCAAAACAACAATAGCAGAGGTCGAGGTGGAAGATATCAAAGTAATTTTCAAAGAGGTAGACAAACTCAAAGAGGAGGCTATGGTAGAGGTGGAGGAAGAAGTTGGGGACAGAATCAATCCTACAACACCACCTACTACAACTATGCAAATGACACACAGAGTGAAGGTCATACATCATTGATGATGAACTCAATCAGCACATCAGAAAAAGAAGATCTAAAGGTATTTTACATTGACTCTGGATGTTCTAATCATTTGTCAAGAAACATAGAATTGATTTTAGAATTGGAAAAAGGTATTTCTAGTCACACAGTTCAAACAGATGATAATACAAGACATAGTGTACATTCAATTGAAAAAGTGAAATGCAAGAGTGGAGCAGATTTGCTAACCAATGTTTTGTATGTTCCTACAATACCTAAAAACTTGATTAGTGTGGGACAGATAGTTGAAAAAGGTTTTCAAGTCAGATTTACAAATGAAGGAGTATTTGTTGAAGATCCAGAGAATGGATATAATCAGATTGTCTCTGGTAAGAAAGAAGGTAGACTCTTTACTTTAAGAGTACAAGGGAACATTGGTCAAGCTTTGCTCACACATGGTGAAGGAGTGATTATAGAACTTGATCTCTAGCATAAGAGATTAGGTCACTTCAATGAAAGAGGAATTAAAGCTATGGTTGCTAATCAGTCTGTACTAGGATTACCAAATGTGCAAAATCAACATATGGTTTATAAATGTGAAGCATGTCAAATGGGAAAAGCACACATGTTACCATTTCAGAAGAAAGGATTCAAACATGATGGATTACTAGAGCTCATTCATACAGATGTATGGGGACCAACAAAAGAAGGATCTATCAGTGGCTCAAGGTATCATGTTCTTTTCATTTACTTTATATGTTTTGAAGAAAAGATCAGAAGTGTTTGGAGCTTTCAAGCATTTTCATGCATATGCAGATAGAGTCTCAGGGGAAAAGCTTAAGAGACTGAGGTCTGATGGAGGGGGAGAATACTTCTCCCAAAAGTTCAATGATTATCTTTTGAATGCAGGTATTAAGAGAGAAATAACTTGCAGGTATACACCACAACAAAATGGTGTAGCAAAAAGAAGGAACAGGACTTTGGTTGAGTTTGCTAGAGTTATGCTAAAGGAGAAGAATTGTCCAAATTATCTTTGGGCTGAGGCTGTAAATACAGTTACATATCTTGTGAATAGATTACCATGTGCAGCTCTCAATGGAATGACTCCATATGAAGCTTGGTGGGGTAAGAAACCAACACTAGATCATTGTAAAGTGTTTGGATCAATTGCATATGCTTATGTGCCATCACAACTTAGACATAAACTTGAACCAAAGGCAGAAAAATATATGTTCATTGGTTATGATGAAAAGCAGATGGGTTACAGGTTGTGGAATCCTCTAACCAAACAATTTCTTGTTTCTAGAGATATTACATTTGATGAACAGAAAAGTTGGTATGCAGATCAAATTCATACAGCTGAAGAATTTGAAGAAGAGGTAAGAAGATGTGAGAAAGGAAAATCAATTGTGCAGGTAAATGAAGATGAAGGATATATGCAAGCAAGTACATCCAGAAGTGGATTAGCAAGAAGAAATGAAGAAGCTCCTATATTTGATGAAGAGGTGTATCCAGACACTTATGAAGAATGTGAACCAAGAAGGTCAAGCAGAACAAGAAAACAACTAGAAAGGTATTCTTATGATACTTCTTACATAACTCAGAAGAACTATGCATATATGATCAAAGATGATGAAGAACCTCAGAACTATGATGAAGCTAAAGGTAAGAAGCAATGGGAAGAAGCAATGAAGGAAGAGTTCAATGCACTAGAGGAGAACAAGACATGGGAACTTGTTCCTAAACCAAATGGTAAGAAAGTAATTGGAAATAAATGGGTTTATAAAGTGAAGAGGCTTGCAGATGGAAGTATAGCCAGATACAAAGCTAGACTGGTGGTGAAAGGCTATGCCCAAACCTATGGCATAGATTATGATGAGACATTCAGTCCTGTAGCTAAGATGTCAACTATAAGGACAATCATTGCTATTGCAGCTTCAAAAGGATGGACTCTAAGTCAATTGGATATAAAGAATGCATTCTTGAATGGATACATATCAGATGAGGTATACATGGAACAACCTCAAGGGTTTATAGACTCCAGGTATCCAAATTCTGTGTGTAGGTTGAGAAGAGCACTCTATGGATTGAAGCAAGCTCCAAGAGCATGGAACTATAGATTGGTGAAGGATCTTGGATATCAAAGTTCAAAAGCAGATCCAAGTCTACTTATCAAAAGAACAGAGGAAGGTACAATCTACATTTGTATTTATGTAGATGACATTATAATCACAGGTACTTCAGATGAAGGAATCAAGGAGGTAAAGAGATTACTTGAAAAAGAATTCAAGATCAGTGATCTAGGAAAGTTATCATACTTTCTTGGAATGGAAGTCACTTATACATATCATGGCATATATGTATCACAAGAAAGGTATCTTTTGAATCTATTGAAGAAGTTTGATATGGAAAATTGCAGAGAAGCTTCAACTCCACTTGAAGTTAATCACAAACTTAGTAAATATGATGGTGCAGAATACAAAGATATGAGGAAGTATCAATCTCTTGTGGGTAGTTTGATTTATGCTACACTAACAATACTTGATCTTAGTTATGCAGTGGGAGTTTTGTCACAATTCATGCATTGTCCAAAAGACCCACATTGGATTGCAAGTCAAAGAGTTCTCAGATATATCAAAGGAACTATAAAGGAAGGATTAATTATCCTTTTACATCAGATTTGAAGTTGAGAGCCTATAGTGATTCAGACTGGGCAAGTAACCAGGATGACAGAAGATCAACTCATGGCTACATGATATACATTGGTGATAAGCTTGTAAGTTGGTGTTCAAAGAAACAACATACAGTAGCATTATCATCAACTGAAGCTGAGTACAAAGGACTTGTGGAAGCAGCTAAGGAGGTTATATGGATGCAGACATTATTCAAAAGCTTGGGCATCGATCAAGGTATACCTACAATACATGGAGATAACATGAGTTCACTTTATCTTGCAGCAAATCCAGTATTTCATGCAAGAACCAAACATATAGAGATACATTATCATTTCTTGAGAGAAAAGGTAATGGAGAAAGAAATAGAAGTGGAGTACATTTCTACAAAAGATCAGATAGCAGACATAATGACAAAGAACTTGGATGGTGTGAAGACTAGTAGATTCAAAAGCATGGCAGGAGTAAAAGAAAAGAAGATGATATGAAGAAACAGAGAATGTCAAATAGTGATTGAGGGGGAGCTGTTGGAGAAACAATCACTAATTGGACATATATTTGAAGGTCAAAGCATTAGAAGAAAACCACATGCCTATGTGAAGGGACAAATTCACGTGTATTATATTTGTAAAGTTAGTTCACTTTAGTTCTAGAAGTTTTTTAAAAATCACGAGAATGAGAAAATCTATATAAGTTAGTTTGTATCAACTGATGCGATGAGAGAGAAGAAGTGGAAGAAAGTGATAGAATGTGAGAAGGAGTTCATTTTGTATGACTGAGTATAGTCGGGCTTCTCTGAGTGAGAAAGCACTTGTAAAACTTCTGAGTTTTTCATAGTTATGAGAAGAAATAGTTAAAGTTCTGTGTATGAGACTCTCTCCATCATCTCCATACTTGTCTATTGTGAAATCATTTCAAAAGTTCAAGTTTTCTGAGCAACTCGATGTCTGGCATCGAGTTTGTGCTGATAAGTCTGTGTTTTATTTTCTGAGTTCCAACTCCTGCTAAATCTTCTTGAAAAGATGATGTTTGTGGAGCAACTCGATGCCTGGCATCGAGTTTCAGCATAAAGTCGATGCCTGGCATCGACTTCCCACATAAAAGTGGTCTTGTTCATGGGGGTAATTCTCGTGCTGAAAAAGTGGCTGAAAAAGCTCAAAGTCGATGCCCGGCATCGACTTTTGGTTGCAAGTCGATGCTAGGCATCGAATTTTCATTTTTAGACAGCGAAATTTACTAAAGAAGGCAAAATTTCCAGTTTTGGCAAGTCATACAGGGTGATCTTGTGAAGGCCATAACTTGAGTTCTAGAGATCCGTTTCTTGCATATGATAGCTTGTTGGAAATCTCTACTCTTCTACTTTCATCCACTAAAATATCTTGGAGAAATAACATTTGATCTAGGAGAAATTAGCAAAATACTGAAGGTATGTCATTTCAGTGACTGGAAAAATCTGAAGAAGTAAAGTTCTTGGTTTTGGCTATCATTTCTCAAATTTTTGAGTGGCAATGAGTTAATGGTGACCATAGAGGTGTTCTAGTGTCACATTAATTCAATTCTTGTGGTGTTTTACACATCAACAGATGTGATATGTATTGGTTGCAAAAGGTCTATGGAACATTGTGCAGGGTTTTGAAAAATGTCCTATTACACCTGCAAATATAGGTATTGAAGCTGATGCAGATGGCATTGAAGATGCTGATATTTTTCAAATTCTTGTTTGTGCTACAGTTTCTGTTGCACCTACTCCAAAGAAAATTTTTGGGGATGGCAGAGATGCTCAAGCACATGCATTGATAGCCTTGTATGTCAAACGTGCCATTATTCCTCACGTTTACTCTTGCAGAAAAGCTAAGGATGTTTAAGAAATACTTACCACTTTGTACCACGCTAGGAATGAGGCTCATGTTGCTTACCTCTAAAAATAGTTGGAGGGTGAGCATATGAAAGAAGGCGATTCTATGGAGAGTTTTCTAACAAAGATCAAAGACTTGAAGGAATAGTTGATTTTTGCTAATGAAGTTATACCAGATAGCTCACTTGTGCAGACCGTTCTGAATGGTCTTCTTGATTCATATCAAAGTTTTGCTTCTACTCTTCGTTTAATGATGAAAAGCAATCCAAATGGCCTCTCATTTGAGGAGTTAGTCTCTGTTCTGTTGCAAGAAGATCAGTCTAGGCAGAACAGGTCCATTATGCATGTTGCAGATCAAGCTTTCCTGGCGAGTCGGAAGGGCAAAGGTAACAGAAAAGATTTTTTTTTTTTTTGTGAGCACAGTAAAGGAAATAATCATGTCATAAAGAACTCTCCAAAATTGGTTGTAAAAGAGGCAAAGAAAAAAGAGGCTAAAATGGTTGTTGCAGAGGCCTCTACACGGAAAACAAAGTCTGCAAATCTTGCGTAGAATGAAGAATCGACATTTACTACTGTTTGCAGTTTTGAGCCATCTTCTCGTGAGCACTCTATGTTTGTAGTAGACTCAAATGTTCGGTATTTTGATAGTGGGACAACCGAACATATTACCTCGTAGTGTAGTTTCTTCACTTTACTCAAGCTTGCCCCTACAGAGAATATTGTCACATGTGCCAACAACTCCTCTTATCCTGTCAGAGGAGTTGTTAAGATCATTTTGACTACTGCTGATGGTAGTTCTTTCACTTTTTTGGATGCTTTATTTGTGCCAAGGATCAAGAAAAGTCTATTATTAGTTTCTGCATTAGTCAAGATTGGCTTGGTTGTGAAAGTTGTTGATGACATAGTATAGTTCATGATCTGTCAAATCGCGATGTGATTATTGCTTTTGGCATTTTATGTCGCGGGCTATATAAGCTCATAGACTATGAAAGATCTGTGAATGATTCAGCATGTGTAGTACATGATTCTCAGGCTATGTCAGATGCAAAGCTTTGGCATGCATGCTTTGGTCAACTGAATTTTGCTAGTTTGTTATGCCTATAGAAAATCTGAAATGGTGTCCTCTTTGCCCAAACTTGAGGCACTCGAAAAACATGTCTATGAAGGCTGTATTTTGGGCAAAATGCAGCCTTCCTCCTTTTGAAAAGATGGTTCAGTTCGAGCTACTAAAAAATTGTAGCTTGTTCATAGTGATGTATGTGGTCCTATGCAGACACCCTCTTTTGGAAATTATCTTTACTTCCTGACTTTCATTGATGATTTTTCCAAGCATGCATGGTTACATCCATTGAAAGAAAATTCTGACGTGTTTATGAGCTTCAAAAAGTTTTTGGTTTTGGCTGAAAATCTGTTAGCATGGGCACCCTCCGTTCTCGAGGGGGGGAATATATTGTGAAGAGAGATGGTGGATGCAATCCGAAGATGAGTTGGTGCTGCTACAACCGGCTTCACACCAGCCAACTGATACTTCAGAGTTGATTCGTAGACCCTTTGAACTTCCTAAATCCACCAAAATATCAGCCAAGTACTTTGGAACATGTATCACAAAAGTTTCACTCAAGACAGACTAGTTGTAAGATGACTAGCTCCCAAAACTTGTTATTTTTGTACATACACCTGCTAAAAAAATAAACAATGCTCTCAACCTGGTAGGAATTAGAAACATTCCTTTTGGACATAGCAAATAGACCTAGGTAGCTTGCTATTCCAAGTTAAAACACTTCAAATGCTTAAGTGAGCAATGAGAACCGGATTCATCAACATCACGAACATGCCCGCCATTCTCTGGGCTGTGCAGAGATAGACCAGTGAGCAGTAAAATGAATATTTCTCCCAAATTATGAATCCAATGACCATGAACATTTGTGTATAGAAACTAGATGGTAAGCGCAATCCAACGCACATTAAAACACTAAAAAAGGTTGAGTAGAGCTCGAGATATGACCTTCTGAAGTTACTTCTCTAAGTGAGTATAGCAGAGAACAAAACAGAGAAGTAGAGAATGATTAATGTATAAGTTCACATATGATTACAACCACATTGGCAATGAATATTTGCACAATGGGAGTAGAATGATAGAGCTATGGAGTAAGCTCTTCAATCTCTACAAAATGACATGAAATGGTCACGTACAAGGCTTGCTTTTCACCTCTTCCTTCTTTCTCTTTTTATAGCTACTCTTGGAGGGAGTTTTGAATTCAAATTCGAATGGTTCCACCTAAAAGTGATCCCCAAAGCTAGGAAATATTCCCTCAGCTCACTAATTCGTGGTTTTAGCTAGTTAGAGCCACGAGTTTGCTTTTTACATCATGGATGAGGTAAGCCATTCTTTTTCTTTTTTTTCTTTTTCACAATTACAAGAGATAAAATGTACTCCTTTACAAGAGGTGTTCACATGACTACACATATGAACATAAATCAAATAATATCAAGCATGTAGGCTTGGGTAAAATGCACCAACAGCTCCCCCTCAAGCCTAACATGCTTGGCCTCCAAATATATCTTCAATTGTCCTTTATTTCCTGCAAGCCAATCATCAACTTGAATCTACTTAACTTTGTACCATCAAGAGCTTTAGTCAACATGTCTGCACATTGCATATCTATAGATAGGATAGTTGAATATCCTTGCTCATTAGCTTCTCCCTTACATAATGGTAGTGGACTTCAATATGCTTGGTTCTAGCATGGTATACCGGATTAGCTGCAAGATGTAGTGAGCTTGTGTTGTCACCAAAAATGTGAGGTGTTGAAGAATGAAGTCCAAGATTTGTGTACAAAGACTTTAACCACATGATTTCTTGGGTTGCATTAACCAAACCTCTATATTCGGCTTCAGTAGAAGATAATGCCATGGTTGGTTGCTTCTTGGATGACCAAGAAATGATTTTTGAACCTGCAAAATGATCCATACCCACATGTGCTTCTTCTATCATCTCTAGATCTGGCCCAATCTGCATCTGAGTAGACCTTATCTCAATATCTGAAGTAAATGGATAAAACAAACCTTCATTCATGGTCCCCTTTAGGTACTTGAGGACTCTCTTGGCCGCTTCCATATGTGGTCTTCTCGGCTTATGCATAAACTGACTCAATATGCTAACACTATAGCATATATCCACCCTTGTGAGTGTTGCATAGTTCAAACTTCCAACCAAGCTTTGATAGCTTGTGATGTCTTCAATTGGCTCTCCTTCATAAGCACTAAGCTTATGAATTTGCTCCATATGTGTATCTGCACACTTGGTATTTTCCATCTTGAACTTGATGAGCATGTCATGCACATACTTCCTTTGTGTTATGTATATACCTGAATCTGTGTAGATTAACTCCAATACAAGAAAATAAGTGAGTGGTCCGAGGTCACTTATTTTCAACTCCTCCTTCATTTGACTCTTTACCTATTTGATTCCTTCAAGATCATTCCCTGTGATAATGATATCATCAACATTGATTGAATCCTTTGCAATGTAGATTGAGTGCTTGGTGACCAACGAAATATCATAACCAAACCTCTCTGGTTTCTTCTTCTCCCTTGAAGACCTTCTAAGTGGTTGATGTGAGCTCTCGGGTCCATATGCAGCATCCTGCATCTTTGCTTTACCTTTGTTCTTCCATAGCTTTAGTCTTTCCAAGTCTTCTAGGTCAATCTCCAAATCACTTTCTTCAATTTGCTTTGGCTCCTTTGGTTGAAGTGATGGAAAACCTTCATCCAAGTCATAAGGCAGCTTCACTTTCCTGTCATCATCAAACCATGATTTGTTCTCATTAAAAATTACATCTCTACTCACAGAAAATCCTTTATTAGTTGGATTGTACAATCTATATCCTTTTTGGTTTTGGTCATAACCAATGAATATGCACTTCTCTACTTTGGGATCCAATTTCCCTCTTACCTGAGAAGGAATGTGAGCATAGGCTAAGCATCCGAAGATTTTACAATGCTCTAGACTAGGTCTTCTTCCATTCCACACTTCATATGGAGTGGTTCCATCTAGTGACTTAGATGGAAGTCTATTTATGAGATATGTGGCTGTAGACACAGCCTCTGCCCATAGGTAGTTTGGCAATCTCTTTTCATTGAGCATGGACCTTGCAGCTTCGACAATAGCTCTCTTTCTCCTCTTTGCTACACCATTGATTTCGGGTGTATACCTTGTAGTGACTTCCCTTTTAATGCCTCTTTCATGCAAGTAGGCATCAAATTCAGAAGAGAAGTATTCTCCTCCACCATCTGATCTGAGTCGTTTCAAAGTCCTACCTGTTTGGTTTTCAACAAGAGCAACATACTCTTTAAAGCAATTAAAAACTTCATCCTTGTGCATCATGAAAAATAAAATGGTCCACCTGCTACAATCATCTATGAAAGACACATAATATCTTGAGCCTGATATAAATGGCTCCTTACTTGGACCCCACACATCCGTGTGCACTAGATCCAAAGGATTTTGATACACATATCCCTTCTTATTGAAAGGTTGTCTATGAACCTTGCCGAGTTGACAAGCTTCACGTTTATAAATCATGTGTTGCCTTGTGATGTTAGGCAAACCAAGTACACTTTGGTCCCTGCAAATTTGTTTAAGTGTCCTCTCACCAATGTGAGCAAGCCTTTTGTGCCATATCTCCAACTCTGTGAGAGTTTGAGATCCATAGTTAAACAAAGCTATGTTCTTTGTATCTTCCACTTCAAAAGTGAAAAGCCTTCCTGTCTTTTCTCCTTTGGCAATCCTTCTAAAGCCTTCCCTTGGGTCTTCAACATATGCTCCAAATCTATTGAATAACCTACAATCCTTTTTCAACAATCTGTCCAACACTTATTAAATTTTTGGTAATTGTAGGGACATACAAGACTTTGCTTAAGAGGTTCATATTCCCATTTGATGTCTTCACATTACCTATCTTCTCCACAGAGTGCTTTGTGTCATCTCTTGTTTGCACTTCATGCTTGTTATGAGGATCTTCCAAATCAAAAAGTAAAGCCACATTTCTTGCTACATGATTTGAGCATCCCGAATCAATGTAAAAGATGTGATCATCATCCTTACCCTTCTTCAATGATAGATTCGTAATCAATAATGAATCTTCTTGACTTTGGTCCTCTGCATAGTTATTGTAATCTCTTCTTCCTCCATGGCCACTTTGATAGTTGTTGTTGTTGGAATTGTTGTTGTAGTAGTTGTTGTTATAGCCTCCATTGTATCTGCCTCTATTTGATCCATAGCCACCTCTATTGAATCCTCTTCCTCTTGAGTTCCTCGGGTTCATGAAACATTCTTCAGTAGTATGATTAGATAAGCCACATATATTGTAAGGTTGAGATTATTGGAATCTCCCCCTGCCTTGCTTTCCACCTCTGCCTCTTCCTCTAGCTCTTCCTCTACCTGCAAAGTTTGCTTGGAAAGAGCTACCTTCATCTTCATTTTTCCTTTTCTTTGACTTTTCCTTGATCTTAACTTTATCAAAATATAAGGCAAAAGTTTGATTACCTCTTGAGGACTCACCACATTTGCTAATCTTTGCTTCATGAGTGAAGAGTTGGCCCATGAGTGTGTTGAGGTTGGGTACATGCATATCCATGTATGAATCCATGGCTGTTGTGAAGGACTCCCACTTGTCATCTGTGTTGATTCCATTTATGATTTGTCTAATGATTTTCTCCTCTTCAGTTACCTCTCCAATGCTTCCAAGTTGGTTGGAAATCTCCTTCATCTTTGTGACATAATCAGTCACACTTTGCTTCGGACTTTTCTTCATTGTTGTGAACTCCATCCACAATTGGTTCTTCCTTGATCAAGTGTTGGAGGAGAAGAAAGAAGCAAGTGCATTCCAGGTCTCTCTTGATGTCTTGCATCCCTTGACATGAGGTAAAAGAAAATCAAAGATTGAGTTTAGAATATAGGACCTTGCAAGTGCATCCTTCGAACACCAATTTGAAAGTCTTTCCACTTCTTCATGCTATGGTTGCCCTTTGTTCCTCATGGTTGGCATTGCTTCATCTCCAGATATGAATCCATATAGATTCCTCCTTTGAAGGTAAGCCTCCATCCTTAGAGACCATGTTGGTTAGTTGTTTCGATCCAATTTGTCAATTGTTGATGGAAATCCATCTCCCATGTTGCTTGACTATGCTATGATACCACTGTGAAGAGAGATGGTGGATGCAATCCGAAGATGAGTTGGTGCAGCTACAACTGGCTTCACGCTAGCCAACTAAGACTTCATAGTTGATTAGTAGACCCTTTGATATTCCTAAATCCACCAAAATATCAGCCAAGTACTTTGGAACATGTATCTCAAAAGTTTCACTCAAGACAGACTAGTTGCAAGATGACTAACTGTTGATATATTTAGGTAGTGAGTGTGTGAACACACTAGGACCGCCGGGGTACTTTTTCCCTCTTTAGGAGGTTTTTTTCCCCCGGCTTGTATATATGCCTATTGCCCTAATGGGCTACTTATCTTTGTACATTCTCTAGTAATACATTCAGTATTGTGTGTTGTGCTCCAAGCTTCTTCTTATTCCTTGTGTTGTTCGCGTGCTTTCGTAGACGTCTAACTCCAACAATTGGTATCAGAGAAGGTCATCGCTTCATCTAGGGCACCGTCGACACTCCTCCATTTGCAGTCTCAAAATCGCATGAATTTTGGTGAGCATGCTCAGTGTGTTTTCGAGATCAAAACTACTTCGCTCTGTGGTGCGGAAATCGCGATCTGAGCTCGTTTCGGCCTCCGAACGCACTATCACAGTGCTTGTGCAGGCTATTTCATCTTTTTGTGCCAAAGGTATATGCCAGTTTCTGTTCGCCAATATAAGCATCTCGAAGTCTACTACAGGTCTAGCGAAACTTGTCTGGGCAGTTCTATTCAAGTTTTTGAGATACAATCAATTTTCTACATCAAGGTATTTTAGTCACCGACCATAGCTGAAAGCAGTGATGTATTCCGTATGTTGGCTATTGAGGATAAGTTGGATGGTACCAACTACCCATTATGGGCTTATATGATGCGACATGTGTTGGTTGCAAAAGGATTGTGGAACATTGTGCAGGGTGTCGAAAAATGTCCTATCACACCTGCAATTGTTACAACTGTAGGTACTGAAGTTGATGCAGAAGGTGTCGAAGATGATGATATTCTGCATATTCATGTTCGTGCTTCGGTTTCTGCTGCACCTACTGTAGATCAGATTCGCTGGGATGGCAGAGATGCTGTTGAGGTTGTAGCAAGGAACGACCAAGAACCCTCACCACCTTGCATGGAAGTAAGAAGGAAAGCGCAAGAGTGACTCTCCTCTCATCCACCCCTACCTCCCACATGTTCAAGCCATTGGCATCAGCCCCAAGCTATGCCACATGCTCCAAAACAAGGAGAATAGGGAGTCAAGGATCCTAGTCCATGAGGAAAATACAAGCAAATGCAACTACTCTACTCACACAAAGGAGAGACATGCATAGACACACACACACCACTCTCACACACTCACAAAGACACAATACATGTAAATGTAAATAGTCTTCTTGGAGTAAATGAGAGCATCTTCCATTGATAAGAGATATTACATGAGAGCACGTCGACCAAAAGCTCCTCTCTTTACAGAAATGAGCTTCTATTTATAGGCTAAGCTCTATTCCCCATGTGCTTCTTTGAAAAGTCAAAAAGGTGATTCTCTCTCTAACTGTCATATCTTCTAGGATATTCTAATATCAAAATTGTAACAACCAAATCCCAATGAAGGGCATGCATGGGATTTTTACGTGGGGAGTCTTCTAGAAGGGCCATAAAGTTGAGAGATTCTCAAGTCTACTACCCTATAGTATGAGGAAATGTTAAAAAGTGCTTTTAGGAGGGTGCTCACATGTGACACTCAAATATATACAAAAAGGTTATTTCTTATGGTCTAGGGAGGGTTCTTATGCACAAATGAGGATGTGTGCATACCCTACAACCCAACACTGTCCCCCCCTAGACTTTGTCATCCTCGACAAAGCTAAGAGAAGAGGATCATACATAGCTGAACTTGATCCAAGTAGAAATCTTCAGGTCTTCAAAAATCTGCAATTACTTCAGTCAACAAAGCTTCAGGCTGGACACCTACAGGTCTTCAGGTCTCAATGATCTTTGAATCTGCAGCACATCTATCTTTAAGCTTTTAGTCCTTCCTTCAATCTACAAATCTTCAGTCTTCAGAGCTAGGCGACACAATCCCCATGGGGGGCAGTCAGCCCAGCATTTATCCCCCTATGCGGTCCTTTAAAAGGTTGGAAATGTCTTCTCCAGAAGCTCCCAAACCTGAAATGTCATAAAAAAGAGCAAGTAGACTGCATCTAATAATGAGATAAACATTCACTTCAAATTTAGTTTCCACTTCAGGGGAATCCTCTTCTGCAAGACTTTTCTTCTAGAGAGAAGTCCTGGAAATCTTATTGTTCGTGCAATCCAAGAAGTACAGCTAAAGAGCAAGGATCATCGCAAGAACCTATATATCCCTTATATATTCATTCCTAAATATGCTATCCCCAAGTGAGTCTGTGACATATTGCATTGTATAGAATGAGATGAATGTGGTGTCATGATTAACTTATGTTCCTGCCATCATTTAGACTATGCTCATATCAGCACTAGCATGAGTATTATGTGTTCACAAAACTGATTAGACAATAGTGCAACATTATGACTCCTATCATTCTACAAGCATTCATGAAATTCAAACAGCTTATCCAGAGTTATTCCTGCAAAGCACAGTAGCAATTCATCTGTAGGAGGCAAGAAGGATCAATCCTGAAGTTCTAAGTGTGTTGGCTTGCAATGCATTATAAAAAATAATGTCGTAAATGAGCATTGTGAAACTAGAGAGTTACTTCCCTAGCAAAAAACAATCACTCAATCCTTTATGACTTCACACTTAATTAATAGTTTCACTTCTTGCTTCATGCCACCTATTAATCTCAACAGTGTTGATCATCTCAGTTTTAAAACATCCTAGATTATGGTAGTAGCAAAAGCCTCAGTTATTCCACTCTTTGGCCTGTAGCACTCAGAGATTCGAGCTCCATCCGAGCAACTAAAGAATCCTTATTTATTTGTGAAGTTATGGACATAAACCTCCTGATCAGTCAATCATGAAACCAACTCACTTTGGACATTGTGATATCAAAGTGATGCAGAAGTGCATTACCCACCAATTCTTCTTGGCCATGGAGTGCCTTACCCACCCGATTTCTTAGATGCAGTCCAAAACCACCTTAAAAGCATAGTCAAGAATTACTTTTACTTTGCTAGAAATGAGCTTACATCACGTTCTAACATTGGTAGCCCATGAGATGACACAGTGAACTAGCCCCAAATTATGAAGCAACAGTAGGTGTGACCAGTTGCAATGTGAAACATACAATGAAAGTGCCTCAAAAATGTGTTTCAAAACTGAGGAATTATCAAACATATGGAAAGCACTTGTTAACTCTGAACCTCCATTCCTTGAGTCAACACCAAGACTTACAACCTGTATACAACCAAGCAACAACACCTAAAAAAGTCAATCATATTCTCCAACTGACAACAGGGGCCATGGACACAATCACCCCCCACGTGGGGCAGTCACATAACCCCCAAACACCATGCTTACCATGTTGCCAAAACCTGCAAAACATATGTAGATAATGTTTCTAAGGTGGTTGGAATGATCCTGTAATTCTTCAGGGTGAAAAAAATCATTTTTTTGTCAACAGGCTTAGTTCATCTAATCAGCAAATGATTGTTACACATCAAAATTTGTCCAAGTGTAGAAAGAAAAATTCATTGATTTTAGTTCAATTACAAGATTGGAGTTAATACATCCTTCATGCACAGAGAGTCAGTAGAATATTTAAAGACACATTGTCATTTCTTTCTTAAATCATGGCTATCAACTCAAGAATACATTCGAGAGTAAATCCGGAAGTTTTCATATATCTAAAAAACGCAGGTGCAACATAGCCAACTTAATACACACATCTCATCAGTAATTTTCTCAAGGCAAGGTATAAGAATGAATACTCTCATTTCTCCAGTAAAATCATTACATGCTTCAATTCATATACTAATCAGCAAGTCATTAGATGCACAATACAGTAAAGGTATGGGCTTTTAAGCTTTGGGGCACAAATGGGATAGACTCACCACGTAACAAGGGAAGTTCCAGTTTGTTACATACGAACAAGCATCTCCTAAAAGTCATAAATCGACACAGATTGATTACTTTGCAACATGTCATGTACAAGTAAGTATTATGAAGGTTCCTTATGCATTCCTCAAGAGGAGACATGCAATCCCAATATTCCCTTTACAAGGTAGGTCACCTGTTGACTGGACGGAAATTATCAGACCTAAACGAGAGGGAGGAACCGGAACAGCAGCAATACAAGCATAAGCATGTACAAGTAGAAGCACGGATTTAAGTTTAATCATTTGCCCAGAATCCCTGTTGTCCTGCATTTACACATTAGCCTGCAACACCAATAATGTCAAAACTTGGCAACACATTCCAAACAGTGAGCAAAAATTAGGTCCAAGGAGGCGCGCATGGTGACTTGAGAAAACAAGGGTAGCATCAAAAATAACCAAGGACATGAATATTTCCTTAACGAGTAGAAGCATGAACTTTTATATTGGATACATGGGCAGTCATGTGCAGCAAACCTAGGTCAAAACAATAAACCAACCTATCAGGCAATAAACATATATCACTTTGAAGTACTTCAGGTTCGAAACAATAGTTCAATCGTTGGAGGCAACATATAGCAAAAGCAACTTCTAACCAACAGTGAGTGGCAGGATGGTTCAGATAGTAAAACCAACTGTAGTCGAGAATGTGGGAGAACCATGCAGAATTTTATTCTCCACAATTGCCTTTGAGCCATTTTGACATATAGATCCAACCGACGTTAACACAGGAGCAAACACCTCCACCAGCAGATGGAGAACATTGTACCTCTACAACTTTTCACATGAACAGGAGGACCATGTGATCATTGATCCCTAATACTCCCAGTAGGTTCTTAACCATCGATGTTGCGAAGGAAGCCTGACGGGAAACATTGGAGTGCAACCACCGGCTGGGTGATTAGAAGAGCAGCACCATACTGGGGTAGATAACCAAGTAGGGAAGCCCACAAGGCTTGGCCGGAGCAACCCGAGGCATAGAGCAGCAAGGGAGGCAATAGTTTAGTCCACACAATGGAAGAGGCCGATAGGAGGCTTCACGAGATCCACAGATAGATTGAGAGGAAAGCACCAGCTGCCACACGAACAATGCTCCGCCAAGCTTGTGTTGTAAAAGATGAGTTCCATATGGGTATGGCCCCGACCGCGAGAGCAATTCAGCACCAACCAAAAACACCATGTCCTCCAATAGAAGCCATGTAGGGGAACTCAAAGAGGGAGCTCAACCCCAAGATGCGGCAGACTGACCTAGGCGGAAGAAACCCAAAGACTATGAACACCTCCTAGACCAGACTTCGAGAAAGGGACACCTGCCAAGACCATGAGCAGTGCTTCTTCCACATAATGATAGGAGCAAAAACATGCGCAAATAGAATAGGTGAGCAACGTGTGATGATGGGTAGCTTGCCACGACAAGACCTTGACAGAGGTTGGAGAAGGGGAGCTCTTCTGCCAACAAAGTTCCGCACAACAGAGAGAAGAATCGGGGCGAGTCTAGTTCCAACCCGCCATGGCCACCACCTGAACAAGGGAGCTCACGAAGGAGTTCGACCCCGAATGAAGACGAGAAAGAAAGGGGGGAAAAGATGTGTCTTTCCTCCCCCACAAGAGAGAAATAGGGAGGGAGAATTACTCCCCCACCAACTGCCCATGTGCGACAACAGAGTCCACAAATGAAGAGAGATACTTAGGAGATTCATTCCCCAATTCATGCTGAAGCCAGTGCTTTGCCATAAAGGAAGAGAGAGAAAAAGGGTCCTCAATTCTAACTTGCATGCGTGAATTTATGAGGCTAGCTTTAATAAGCACGGAAGTGGAGGGAGATGATCACCAATCCAACGGCCTCCTTTTCGTGACCGTGCAAGAATCCAAAGATGCATTTGAATGTCATGCCAATGGGATTTCTCACCTATGAATGAAAAAGAACGAAAATTCGAACTTTTTGGTTTTCTTGAAAAACTGAAGAGAGGCAAGGGCAAGGTAGAGGATCACCCCTCCCCGAATTCAATCAAGCATCAATTTCAAGAAATGATAGAAATATGAGTGAGTGTGTGAGAGTGTGTATATGTGAGAAAAGAGAAAGAGAAGGGGGTTAGGGGATGTTTTTGTGCCACAAATAAAATTGAACTAAAACTATCCTACTAAAAGCAAGAAATGGGGAGCAAATGGCCCAAAGGAAGGGTGAAAGTTCCATGCACAAACTCAAATCCTACGCATATGAGCAAAAACAATTGCAACACAATACTTTACCACATGTTCTTGAGCTCTCCAAGTGATGAAAGGCAGAACGTCCCCGACAACGGCGCCAAAAAGTGTTGAGTTTGTAGCAAGGAACGACCAAGAACCCTCACCACCTTGCATGGAAGCAAGAAGGAAAGCTCAAGAGTGACTATCCTCTCATCCACCCCTACCTCCACATGTTCAAGCCATTGGCATCAGCCCCATGCTATGCTACATGCTTGAAAACAAGGAGAATAGGGAGTCAAGGATCCTAGTCCATGAGGAAAATACAAGCAAATGCAACTACTCTACTCACGCAAAGGAGAGACATGCATAGACACACACACACACACCACTCTCACACACTCACAAAGACACAATACATGTAAATGTAAATAGTCTTCTTGGAGTAAATGAGAGCATCTTCCATTGATAAGAGATATTACATGAGAGCACATCGACCAAAAGCTCCTCTCTTTACAAAAATGAGCTTCTATTTATAGGCTAAGCTCTATTCCCCATGTGCTTCTTTGAAAAGTAAAAAAGGTGATTCTCTCTACCTGTCATATCTTCTAGGATATTCTAAGATCAAAATTGTAACAACCAAATCCCAATGAAGGGCATGCGTGGGTTTTTTACGTGGGGAGTCTTCTAGAAGGGCCATAAAGTTGAGAGATTCTCAAGTCTACTATCCTATAGTATGGGGAAATATTAAAAAGTGCTTTTAAGAGAGTGTTCACATGTGACACTCAAATATATACAAAAAGGTTATTTCTTATGGTCTAGGGAGGGTTCTTATGCACAAATGAGGATGTGTGCATACCCTACAAGCCAACAGATGCCCATGCACATGCATTGATAGATTTTTTTGTCAAACATGCCATTATTCCTCACATTCGCTCTTGCAGAACAGCTAAGGATGCTTGGGATACACTTACCACATTGTACCAAGTTAGGAATGAGGCTCGTGTTGCTTACCTCCGAAAACAGTTGGAGAATGAGAAGGTAATTCTATGGAGAGTTTCCTAACCAAGATCAAAGACTTGAAGGAACAGTTGATTTTTGCTGATGCGGTTATACCATATAGCTCACTCGTGCAGACCGTTTTGAATTGCCTTCCTGATTCATATCAGAGTTTTGCTTCTACTCTTCGGTTGATGATGAAAGGCAATCCAAATGCCTTATCATTTGAGGAGTTTGTCTCTATTCTGTTGCAGGGAGATCAATCTAGGTAGAACAGGTCCATTATGCGAGTTGTAGATCAAGCTTTCCTAGCTAGTCAGAAGGGCAAATGAAAATGGAGCTCTTCAACTAGTAAGCAAAAATCTGCTAATTTTGCACATTCGAAGAAGGAAGATAAAGATGAGAAGAAATCAGAAAAGCAGAAATTGTTTTGTAAGTACTGTAAAGAGAATGATCATATCATAAAGAACTGTCCAAAACTGGTTGCTAAAGAGGCAAGGAAGAAAGAGGCTGGAATGGTTGTTGTAGAGGCCTCTACACCAAAAACAGAGTCTCCTAATCTCATGCAGGAAGAAGAATGGGTGTTTACTACTGTCTGCAGTTTTGACCCATCTTCTCATGAGCAGTGCACGTTTGCAATAGACTCAAAATGAACTTGTGGGATTGGGGGCTAGTCTAAGCCCACCCACAAGTTCTCTTTGAGCATCGACTCTCCCCACTCCACGGTGTCTCTCTTTGCAAAAGTGAAGGGCTAGTCTAAGCCCCCCCCTCCCCAAGGAGCTTTTCAGTCTGGTATCGAGTCGTTCATTTCAAGCTTTGCACTTATTTTGCTACAGCACTTTTGGCAAAAGATTTTGGTAGTGTTTCTAAACACTCTATCTTCAAAGCTTGTGTGTTTGGCAAAGATTTTGGTAGTGTTTCTAAACACTTTATCTTCAACGCTTTGTAATGACCAAAAGTGAAGGTAGCTCATCATCTATGGTTAACTTCTTACCATCTTTCACCCCTATTTTTATGCCTAAGGATGAACGCCTCAATGGACAAAATTACAATCTATGGAAAGATGTCATGCGTGCCTATCTCTATACGAATCTTCTTCATGAGGTAGTAGACGAATCAGACCCCGAACCCAATAGGGATACCAACTTAGACAATTGGCATGTGTGGAATGTCAAGGACAAAAGAGCTTTAGGTCAGTTGTTACTTTCTTGCGACGAACTGACAAAAGGACATATCACTGCCTGCAAGACGTATGCATTAGAGGCCGAGTTTCATAATTTGACAATTAGGTCACATGACACAATTACTAATGTCATAGCCCAATTTGAGGACTACCAGCGTAAATTAGCACTATGTGCTAGGCAGATCTCTACCTACCATTAGACTTCTCAACAAGTTACCTAAGTCATACGAGACATTTGTCATTGTCACAACTTTGTATAATCGCGGCCAAGTTTTATCTTGGGAAGAGGTTTGTCGACTTTTGCTCCTCCACGAATCGCGAGCCAAATCGACTTCCTCACAAGAGTCAGCCATGAAGGCCAAAGGCCCATTCAATAAGGGCAAAACCACAAGTCATCAGTCTAGCAATGGATCTAAGCAAGGATCGCATAATTCATCTAAGAAGTTCACCTGTAATTTTTATGGAAAATCAAGACACTTAGAAAAGTTTTGCTACAAAAAGAAACAATCATCGAAGGCTTCTACGTCTAGGAAAGCATCCAAAGGATCCCAACATAGATCCCACTGCTCGAGTGAGGAACTCTTCATCTCCACAGAAGCCAATGCCCTAGTCACTTCTAGCTCCCCGCATGAGTGGATCTTTGATAGTGGCGCTACCTCCCATATGTGCAAAGACAAGGAGCCCTTTCAAGAACTCGAAGAACATACAGGAGAAGTCTATCTTGGCAACAACAAAAGTTTACCCATCGAAGGAAAAGGGAAAGTTCAAATTACCAACAATCAGGGCAAATGCAAGTCTTTATCAAATGTTCTTTTTGTTCCAAATTTATGTATGAATCTACTTTCCGTCAAAGCCATTAAAGATCAGGACAAACAAGTATGGTTTGATAACACCTCAGTTAAGGTAGTTGATCCCCATACAAAGGATGTCATTGCTCAAGGTATTGAAGAAAAGGGCCTCTACAAGCTATCTTGCTTTGTATCCAAAGAATCAACCTCAAGTTTGTGGCACCAAAGATTTGGCCACACTTCTTACTTATCAAAAATATCTTCATCCCAACTTGTGAAGGGATTGCCAAAGATCGGGCAACTTACTGATGTCTGCCAAGCTTGCACCCAAGGCAAGCAACATAGGGCCCCAGTTCCCAAGGAAGCTTCCACACGAGCGCGGAACCCACTAGCCCTTATCCACATTGACTTATGTGGACCTATGAATACCCCATCCCTGAGTGGATCCCTCTACTTTTATCTTCTAGTAGATGACCACTCTCTCTATATTTGGGTATACTTGTTGAAGTCAAAGGAAGACACATTCTCTAAGTTTCAAACTTGGATCAAGGAAGTTGAGAATGAACCATCAGATCAGATGGAGGTGGTGAGTTTATCAATCATGACTTTGATAACTTTCTCAATAAAAAAGGGATCAAAAGACAAGTCACTCAGCCTCATACTCCATCCCAGAATGGAGAAGCTGAAAGGAAGATACGCAGTGTAATGGAAATGGCACGAACAATGCTTCATCACAAGGATCTACCCTACAAGTTCTGGGCAGAAGCTCTGCATACTACATTTCACATTCTTAATCGAGGATTTACAAGTGCATTACACAACAGAACACCCTTCGAAGCCTACTATGGAAGAAAACCAAATGTGAATTACTTTCAAGTCTTTGGTAGTGAAGCTTTTGTCCATGTACCTAAAGAAGATAGAAACAAGTTACAAGCAAAGTCCAAGAAACACATATTCATAGGATACAGTGACCAATCAAAGGCCTATCGTCTATATGATATGGAAAACCACTCCATCACCATTTTGAAGGATGTGATCTTCAATGAAGCTTCATCATACTCAAGAAAAGATTCAAGTACAAGTCTTAGTCCACCTATCTACACTTCAGCGGGGGACTCAGTATTTCCAAAATCCAACTCAAAAGCAAGTACTTCCCAACAACCATGCCGATCTCAAAGGCTTCTTGATAAGTGCCAACGCGAACAAAGTCATTATGTTAATTATGCTCTAATGCACCAAATTCAGCAAATCTTAGAGCCATCCAACTACAAAGAAGCTCAATGCCAACCAAAGTGGAAAGCAACTATGCAAGAGGAATCGGATGCAATAGCAAAGAAACAAAACATGGACATTACTTCCCAAACCAACCAACCATCAAGTCATAGGAGTCAAGTGGATATATAAAGTCAAATACAAGTATGATGGTACTATAGATAAATATAAGGCAAGATTAGTCGCTAAGGGATACAAGCAACAACATGGCATTGACTATGAAGAAACCTTTGCTCCTACTGCAAGATTCACAACCATAAGAATCATCTTAGCACTAAGTGCTCACTTTAAGTGGCCCTCTATGTAGATGACTTGATCTTGACAGGCTCAGACGAAGAACGCATCCAATTTATCATCACACAGCTTCACCTTGAGTACTCTATGACAGATCTTGGATTACTTCACTACTTCTTAGGAATGGAAGTTTGGCAAACCAAAGGAGGTATATTCCTATCACAGAAGAAGTACTGCTCTGATCTACTTTCCAGATATAACATGGACAAGTATCGCTCAGTTTCTACACCACTTGATCCAAACATCAAGCTTACACTGGAGGACTCTTCATCACTTGTGGATGTGCATACCTATCGACAACTTGTTGGCTCATTACTCTATCTTGCCAACACTAGACCAGATATTGCTTATGCAGTTGGTATACCAAGTCAGTTTGCACATCACCCTCATCAGACTCATTGGGATGCTGCTCAGAGACTACTTCGATACCTTGCCCTCACCCGACATCATGGTCTTTGGTATAGAGGGGGCATCGAACTCGCCGAATATTCAGATTCAGATTGGGCTGGTGATCCGGATTCTCGACGATCTACTTCTAGGTACATATTCTTACTTGGCTCAGGACCTATCTCTTGGGCAAGTAAGAAGCAGCCTATAGTTGCTCTATCATCTACCGAGGTCGAGTACCGAGCATCCAACTTTGCAGCATGTGAGGCCATCTGGCTTCGACGTTTATTATCTGACATTGGTGTTTTGTAGGATACTCCAACATGTCTTTGCACGAACAACCAGGCAACCTTGGCCATCTCCAAGAATCCAGTGTTCCACGCTTGGACGAAGCACATCGAGATCTAGTACCACTTCATCCGCGAGAAGCTCATATCTTAGGAGATTACTCTAGAGCAGTGTACCTCTCAGGAGAACCTAGCGAACATGTTCACAAAGGCTCTACCTCCGGTTCCGCTTCAGCGCTTGCTGGACCTCTGTAGCATTCAGCCGCTCCAAAATGGAGCTGCAAAGGGGGTGTTGACGACATGATTGCTCCTACTTCATCTACATTTGTATCCGCATGAGTGCATCTCCATTTTGTATCCAGGAGGCACTCCATTTCTAGAATATTTCCATTTTATATTGTATTACCTTTGTATTTGGGTACCTTGCCATGTGCTTCTAACAGTTGTATTCATTCTCCTTTCAGGAGACTTGTCCCACATATGATGTACTTTTGAGAGCCCCTCCCAAATCTATATAAGGAGGGCCTCTCCCCTCATTTGTACTTGGTTAGAAGCTTGAGGAGCCTACTCCATGCTCTTGGCAAGCTCATTTCTAATCCACATGAGTTTACCCATTTCATGGTCTACTCATTTTGTGTCTCACACATTCTTTGTTTTGTGAGAGTACTTTACTTTTAATTTTGCTTCCACATGCGTACTCTCTACATTGCCTAGTCTTGTATCATGGACATCCTTTCTTGTCTTGTTGTAATCTCATAGTGCGAGATCCTTTCTAGTTATTTCTTGTATCTAGTTCATATCCCTGAGGGGAATTCTTGTAAGCGAGGTATCTTGTTCCATACCTACGATCCCGGGTTGTGGGATCTCCTGTATCATCTTTAGTCTAGTTTTTCATACCTATCAGTCCTACGTTGTGGGATGTCTTGTATTAGTTACATATCTTTGTATCATTTTCCCTATGTGGCTATTCTTGTAATCAGAAGTACATTTCCGTAATCTTATCTACTTCCGTTAGAGAGCACAATCTAGTGCTCCCCTGACAGCTAGTGGAATTATTGCAAGAGTATTGTAATGTCTTTGCATGGACATACAAAGACCTAAATGAAGTAGACCCAGAGATTTGCCTCATCAGCTTCCTATGACTCCTGAGGCAAAGCCTTCCAAACAAAGACCATACACATATAACGATGTCTACTCAACCAAAATGAAGGAGGAAATAGACAAATGTTGGCTTCATATTTTGTTTATGAAATCAAGGATAGAGAATAGGTTTCTCCATTAGTGGTAGTATCAAAAAAGAATGGAAAACTTAGGGTTTGTATTAACTTGAAGAAAGTTAATGTTTCCACCATTGGAGATAGCTACCCATTGCCAATCACTAACCATCTCCTAGAAAGAGTAGCACGCAAGGAAGTGTACAACTTCCTTGATGGATTTTTAGGCTACAATTAGGTAGCTATTACTCTTGAAGACTAGCACAAAATTGCTTTTGGTGCTGAATGGGGTGTGTATGATTTTAGGATTATGCCTTTTGGTCTAACCAACACGGCTACCACTTTCTAAAGATTAATATGCCATGTCTTCAAGGAATTGTTAAGGAAGAGTATGGATGTTTATGTTCATGACCTATGAACCTACTTTTCTCAAAGATCTGCTCACATAACTGAACTAAGACATATATTTGGCAAATGCAAATATTGGGTATTTTTGAATCTTGAGAAACGCATCTTTATGGTTCTTCAAAGAAAGATCCTAGGTCATATAGTCTCCAAAAATGGCATCTCCATGGATGAAGATAAAATCAAAGGGGTTCTAGATTTTTGAAGACCTAAGAACGTTAAGGAAATGCAAGATTTTGTGGGCCATTGTGGATATTATCATTGATTTATCCACATGTATCCCATCACTACCAAAAAATTATATGGTTTGCTGAATCATTTCAAATGGAGCGATCATTGTGATCATGTTTTTAATGAATTGAAAAAGTGATTGAGTTTAGCTCCTATACTGAAAGTGCCTAATTGGAATAAGCCATTCCATATTCATGTGCATGCTTCCAATTTTGCTATTGGATGTATTTGGACAACCAACAAATGAAGGGAAACGATAGAGAGATTTACTTGATTTTGCACAATCTTTTCATGTAGTTACTGATGCTAATGGCTCAGGAATAGGTGCCCTTTTAATGCAAAACGATCATCCCATTGCGTTCAAAAATAGGAAGCTTAAGCCCTTAGAAAATAATTACAGTACATATGATAAGGAATTATTAGCAGTTGTGCATGCTTTATGAATTTTGGAAACAATACCTTATGGGATATGAAGTATTAATCAAAACTGAGAAACACGCTATTAAGCACTTAGTAAATCAACCATTAATCTTTGATCGACACCTTAAATGGGATTCATTTAAAACTTTCAGCCTATGATCCAATATCAAACTAGAAAAGCTAATGTTGTAGCAAATGCTCTTAGTTATTTTCCCTCATTGCAATTACATTCCATTTTTTTCCATAATATTTCCACCAAATTCATTCATTTCAAGAAATGATTCCCACTTATGCATCTGATTTGTATTTCTCACATGCATGGCATGAGTTCAACAATTGTACATCTTTAATTGATGAACATTATACATTTCATAATGATTTTCTTTATTTTCAATACAATTTATGCATTATCTAGGCATTTGAAGACTTTGTAATGAAAGAAATCCATGGACCATCTTACATGGGAAATAGGGGAATACAAAGCACAACATCTTCTTGCAGAGATTGTTTTTTGGGCCCCATATGGAAAACGATATTGATGTTTTACAATGCATTCTATGTCAATGTGTAAAATGTCATCATGGTAAAGCATTTGGATTGTTAATTTCCACTCCTATCTCGAACGAACCATGGGAATAGATTTCTATGGATTTCATCACTGGTCTTCATATGTCTTCATCCCATAACGACATGAATTGGACAACTGTTGATATGTTTTGTAAATATGCCTGTGTAAAAAGACCTTCTTTGCACCTCAGGCTGCTAAGTTGTTCATTAAATATAGTTTTCCACATCATGGTTTTCCAAAAGTCATGATGTTTGATCATGATGTTCGTTTTTGCAATCATTTTTGGACTGCATTATTTATCAATTTGGTTCTAAAATAGATTTTAGTTATGCATCTCATCTTGAAAGTAATGGGCAAAGTGAAGCTACGAATAAGAATATAATTGATTTATTGTATTGTTATTCAATTGATAGTCCCACTAATTGAGATGAGAAATTGCCATTGCTTACAATAACACAACACATAAAAGTATTGGCCATACACCTTTTGAAATTGTTTATGGTAAAAAGCTTCCCACTCTCATGCCACTCACTCAAACTGATATTCCTATGGCTAAGATAGGGAAATCCCGAGTAGCTTTAAATATATAGCTCCATTGCTTGGAGGACCATCTCAGATTCCACCTACAGTTGAGCTTGTCCACAATAGTAGAGATAGTAACAATTTGCTTCTTGTAGCACTTGTGGATATCAATAGCCACCTTGTGTATGTTGATGAGTCTATCACTAGAGCAATCTTCAATCTTATCGGTCAACATCCTTTTGTATTGCAACAATACATGTTTACAAAGAGCAGACACATAAGTTAGATTACTAATCACATAGTCCTTAATAATTACTCCAGAGTGCATAAGATTACTCCAACAACAAAACCGTGCTCTTTTACACTTATTTTTGACAACAGACAAATCTTCATTATTCGAGTGAGCAATACGCCTTGTCCATAAAGACCCTAAAAAAACAAACATTAGTCACTATCAACATTTTTTGTTGCCATTATATGTATTATGTTTATTTACTACAATTAAAAGGTCGAGAGTTCAATCTTTGGCCTGGACATGTAATGGTTTTGGCAACCAATTGTAATCTTGTCTAACCCCTACTTTGTAGGATATGAGAGGTCCCGCGAGTACTATGCCCATTCACTTGTACAATTGTTGTTTCAAAATTAAGGCTCGAAGAAATAACGCTTACACAACCTCCTTAAAAAAAGAAAAGGGAGGCAATATGCATACAATGGCGCACTTCATTCACACAAAGACCAAGAACGTGCTGAGTACATTACATGATAAAATTTAAGGTGCATCTTTCACCGTGGGACGACCGGAGCGAAAAAATCAGCTTAGAGTCGGTTCGAGTGACCCAACTGGAAACATGATCAGCTGATCAGCTGTACATGTCCACGTTGGCAGAAAAGGTCCTTTATGACGAAGGTCGCGTCACCCTGAGCCCCCTAACAGCGGGATTCGTCGCCTAGTTTTTGCGAACGAAGCTCGAGGTACAGGTGGCTGCCGCATTTCTTTCCAATCATGCACGTGATAATATTTGAAGTTATAGATTGGAAACCAAATAGCTCAGGATGGTTGATCTCTCTTCCTGGCCTCCTCGTTTATGTGCTCACTCAAAACCCATAAGCCTGCCAAGACGACACAGTGGGCTAAGCTGCGCTGAATTGTTTGTTCTAAAATCTAAGCCTTCGATGAGACGCTTGTTCTAGTTTCCTATTCAAGGTATGAGGAGCGTGGGCTCTCTTGCTTGTGCTTTCAGCAGTGATAGGTGAAAATTGTGAATATGTATAATTCTGATTATAGGATATAGCTGTAAGCGTCGCAGTCGAAGGATTATTTCTCCCTTAAAAGTATATGAGGTCTTAGTGTGTGATGAGCCGTAAATCAGGTATCTTTGTGTTACTTTGTATAACAACAAATCATGCTTGTTAAGTTGTGGTGTTCAATCCTTTTTGAACCTCACATTTTGGTTGCATATTCTAGTTGGCTGCTTGAGATGGTAATTCCCTTATCATCAATGTGCTTGTATGCCCATTGATACTGAGGCATATGTATCTTGAGTCTGGTTTGGTGTACATGATGTCAATTTTATGAGAACATTACCGTAATACTCAATTTTTACAATTTCTGTTCAAGAATTGAAATTTTAAACAGGACTTCTTCTTTGAAAGAGCTATTGAGGTTTTTGTTCAAGACATTTTCTTCGTCTGATACAGAGTAACAATATGTTGAATATGGCTGTGGATGCTGCAGACCAGGAAGATGATTTTCAAGGTATATAGTATACCTTATACCTTATTGCCGATCTTTCAGTGTACGTAGGATTTTTTATTCTGCCCTATTTTTCTTGTTCTAACGTTTAATGTACCTTAACAGGTACAAACATTCCATTACCTAATGATAAATTAAGGCTGTCAAACCATAAAAAGTAAGAGAATTTGGAGCCTTAAAGCTTGTTTGTAGTAGACCACTACATAAGTGTACGTTTGAGCTGTCCTTGCGTTCTACTGTTTGTGTCATCTTCTTGTTTCTCCTTTTTTCTCTGACCTTACAGAGAATTTATGAATGCCAAGCTTCAACGGTTCAAAGATACCTCGCCCTGTACTTGTGTGTTTTCAAGTAATGGAAAAGATGAAGCTAGCCATTGAAGCCAAAATAATGAGAATGTGAACAAAGTTACTATCTCTGATGATGAATACATATATATTAGTATGGGTTTCTTTAATGGATGATGTATAACAAACCTCCTTGTCAGAGAAACTGAAAAACTAAACATTCCTAAGATAAAATCTAGTCATTATTCATTTAGGATGAGAATGTGATCTGAATCTTATGTGTTGAATTTTATGGCTTACATCATGTCATGATAGAATCTGCATCTGTTACTTAGTGAGAATAAAATAGCAAGAACTTCCAAATGGCAAATTTGATTGGCTCATCCCACTTCCAATAACGTTATGAAGAATGGCCAGATGAAATTGTGTTTACTCAACCAAATGGGGCTTGTCCTTCTATTCTTTTGTTATATAGTGAGTGGATTGCGTGCTGGCCCATCTGTTTTCTTCTCATGTCAAATAAGAATGTTTAACAACCTGTTTCCTTTGGTGAAGGTACGGTCGTTTCCAGTTTTTTTGATGTTTGACTTAGGGTATTTTTTTTGTGTTGGTTTTTTTTTTTCCTTCACCCATGTAGCATTCAGGTACGAATGCCATATGAAATCAGTCTTCATATTTGATCTAAAGAGGGATCTCATTATTGAAATATTTGGATGTATGGGCATTTCCCTTGCAACAAAATCTCTGCACGTATAGAATGAGTACATGCTATACAAAGTATATGCCAATATTTCTGCGCTTGTTTTTGTGCTGATATCACTCTTGATCGAGCTTTTGCTGTACTTGATGCCATGATCTTCTTCTAAACATGTATGCACTTTATACAGACATAAGCTTCACGCAAAGATAATGGCAGAAAATTGAACATAATCTGTTGGATCTGTCTTCAAAGTGTGTTTATGCATTTGCTATTAAAAAAGTTGAAAATAGTAATAAAAAGCAAGGGCTTTATTAAAAAAGATTAGGTATAAAAGGTAAGTCCCTCCTAGAAAGGTCACAACTGCAATCGAAAACTTCATTTTTCAAAGGATGACCCTTATTTTAAGGCATACATTCCTTGTGCATAAAATTCATTCTCCGAAAATAAACAAATATCTGTCTTCCCATTGTAATGTTTTATCTATGAAGGTGCTTTGTGTGTGGAAGCTCGAATATAAACTAGAATTTTTGCACTTGCTAACATCTATCCTTTCCCTTATAAAGTGTATGGGTTAACAACTCTAAGCTTCTCCAGAGTTCAGACTTATTTGACTATGAAATATCATGGTTGATGGAAGTTTCATTATTGTTGAATAAGCCTTTGAAAAAGGGAAGGCACGTAATGTAGAATAACCTTCGAGGATGAATGAGGTTTGGACCGAGATACATAGACAAAAGAGCAGGAGCTGCAATGATATCTCCCACTTGTGAAGAGAGGTACGAAAATACGCCTGCCTGCTTAGAGGCCAATCAAATCGGTGATAGATTAGACATCTATAATTATGTTCACAAAAGGTAAAAAAGTTGTATAGGAAAAGCTTCCAGTCAAAATCAAAGTCTATCAAAGATTCTTTTACAGGTTCAAAGAACAAATGAGAAACACGTTCTTCTTCATCTTTGTCAAGAGAGCTAGAGGTTATTGCAAGAAACATGGTCCCCAGATTTATGAATGTGGGAAGTTGAAATCTAAGGAAGCCAAGATGTCCAAAAATTCAAGATTTGTGACCGAGGAGGTATTTAATTATCATAATAGCTATTTTCGTTTTCCCAACAAAATCTGAATATAGGGAAGAATCGTCGAAAAAAATTCTAATTTTTGCCACAAGTAGAGGTGCCCAGATTTTTGTATTGCCTGAAATGTTGTGCCCGGCCAAAATTTATGTGTGCAAATGTTTTGTACAATTTATTTATAGAGTTGAATTCCCACACCAGATATATTCAAGCGTATGCACCATCTATTTACTTTGTAACTTTATTTAAAGTTAGCATGTAAAGTTGTTGTTGTCAGAGTCAATCTATATGTCTATATGCGAGCACAATACCTCATAGATTATCCAGCTATGAGCACACCATCACTAGGTATACCCTTTTTTGGTATTTTCTTTTCTTGAGTTGAGTTATTGGCTGTGTGATCTCTTGCACATATTTCTTTCTCCCTATCCCTTTGTACTTGCTATTACTTATGTGTGTATTCGTATATCTTCAACAATAATGGATTCTTTGCTTCTCTTTGTTGCATGGGTAATAAAAATTTTACAGAAAAGATGATCCCTTCAAAGAGGTCCTAATGAAGGCATAATTTTGGAAGCTTGCAATGACATGTGGAGGAATGGTGTTATCCCAATTACCAACAAAGAAAGAATAATTGTCCTTTTTCAAAAAGCTCAGAATTGCTTTTTTTGAAAAGAATTGATGGCCAAATACTCTTATGTGCGTTTTAAATAAAATTGTAGAGCCTTGGTATGAAGGATGCACCATTCTTTGGCCTCTATATTTACAACACTTATGTGGGCTTCATCAAAGATAGGTTTATTTATCGTAATCTTTTGATAGATATGTTAGCATATAGAATATGTTCAAAGTGCTATATAAAATGAGATTATGCTTCATATTGACTTGAGGTTTTTGATACAATCTCTATGACATGCAATTGACATGTGATGAAAATAAGTTGGCTTTGTGTAGAATATTTTTTTTTTGTATAAGGTAAAAACCATTATTGGAAGGACTGGGCATATTGCCACTCGCCCAATTTTCTTGAACACCAACTTTCTTGGACATTAACACTCGCCCAACTTTTTTGGACACCCAACACTCTCCCAACTTTCTTGAACACCAACTTTCTTGGACACCAACACTCTCCCAACTTTCTTGGAAACCAACACTCTCCCAACTTTCTTGGAGACCAATACTCCCCCAACTTTCTTGACACCAACACACGCTCAACTTTCTTGGGTGCCAAACCCCATAGGCGACAAGGCGGTCTAGGCTCTGACAAGGGAGGTGACTTGCAAATGGTGACAGGGCTGTTCAAGGTAGTGACAGGCGAATTGGATCACCACCGCTCAAGTTGGGGCACTACTATGTGACAAATTTTGGTATTTAGTACTTGACAAGCGTAACTTCCCAGAGCGTGTTAAATCCCCCATTACTCTTGTAGCAGACCCTTCTTAATTGTAATATCGTAGCCTTGCCTATAAAAAGGGAGTACTTCAAGGGGAAGACATATTGAGAGAGAGAGAGAGAGAGAGAGAGAGAGAGAGAGAGAGAGAGAGAGAGAGAGAGAGAGAGAGAGAGAGAGAGAGAGAGAGAGAGAGAGAGAGAGAGAGAGAGTCATATTAACGTCTACCAAAAGGCCAAACTTGGCCTATGAGACAAAACCATGTACAAATTGTGGTTGTCTGTGTGTAGCAATGAAAAGAAAAATACTCACTACAAAAAAGAACTATGTAGGCTGAAAACAACAAGATGATGGTGCACCTAGCAATGGTGGAGTAGTGGAGATAAAGAAGTGGTGAGTGGGGGCAGCATGGATGTCTCCGTAGATAATGGCCACCTAATACATGGGGACCTATGTGGGGGGTGAATGTGTATACCCTAACCGGTACAAATGGGTGGAAGAGGGTGAAGTATATGGTACATCGTCAATGGACTCAGTACCTCCTGCAGGAGGGCGGCCCAAGTCATGGTGGTGCGCCTTTGCTCCATCATGTGGTTGTGTGCTTCCTCATGCGGGAGATGTCCTCCTCGTGGTTGTCGGTACCCAACCGTACGTGGTCTGTGTCGCCCTTTCTTTGCTGCTGTCCGCTCGAGTGTGAGCCCTATGCCTCTGGAAGGCTTGTGTGTTTGATGTGGCTCAAGTCGCCGAAAGAACTGAGTAATAGTCCGTTGGGTGTCCGTCCGTGTCTGATGTGTGTGCTGTCGCATCTGCTCACGTCTCTCATATGCTCCTGTGAAGTGACCCATCCTCTGTTGGTCTCCTATGGTCACGCACAACTGAAGTGACTCCTCAATCTGGAACTATGATCGTAGGTCTGAGTATGCAGGGCATCTCATAATCAAGTGCTCCTCACTCTCTATCTCTGTATGGCATACTGGGCACCACCTTTCCTCTCGGGGGACTCCTGTGGCGTGACTTCTTCTTCTTCTTCTTCTTCTTCTATTACATAAAAAGGAATGTAGGAGAATGACCTAAAAACAAGAATACAACAAGTGCAATATATAAAGATCAGTACATAAGGAAAAACCTAATGTCTGCGAATGAGTGAGCTCGCAAGGAACAAATGTGCCGTCACTCTCGGTAGATAAATCTAATAAAGGTCAATGAAGTATTCTTGACATATACCGGCGTGACCACTATACATGTCAGAGAAACGAAAAACTGGTACGTGTCATCCTGGATCATCACGTGTTGAGCTTGATATCTCAACATAGGTATGTCTCCATGTAACGTGGGGTGAAACCCTGATTTGAGACCCGTAGGAAATGCTCATGGTAGTAGAGCATTTTCAATGGCAATGGATCCCTCGAGCTAATCCATGTCCACTGTATGTATGTATGCCATATCTCATGATAGACGATCCTATTCCTCTCCTAGTGGGAGAGCGAGTAGGTGGGGGTCTGGGAGTCATATCATACTGGTGGGAGTCTGTCTATGTCAAATCCATGGTGCTTCAGCCAATCTCGTGTCTATGCATACCATGAGGAGGTGTCCCCCGCTTATGCCATGTGGCGTGATGCCTGGAAAGCTCTGTAAGTGATGTGCTCTCTATCCATGCCCTTGACCCTGTGTAATAAGCATACTGTCTGGAAGAGTGCCTCTACTAGCATCAGTGGTGCAACAAGCTCTTCTCATATGATATCGTGGGGTACCGACCGAGGCTTTGCTGTGGATGAATCCGGCAATCATGAGAACTTGCGGTCTCTCCACCTCTGTCGAAGAGCCACCCCTTGGTGTGGGTCTCTTGAAAGTACGCCTGGTGGTAGTGTCTCTCCATCAAAGCTAATGGTGCATATCCTCATGTGATGCGATCTCGAGCTTTCTGAGACATGGAGAAAGCCCTGGAGGCCATTGTGAATGTCACGCCCAGGTATACATATGAGCTGACTACCTCGAAGGGTCCCCCTCCCACTGTGAAAGAACTTTGTCTCCTCATGTGTGCTGATGTATGAAAGATCAGAACCTTGGTTTTACTGAGGTTCATTGATAGCTGTGTGTGTGTGCAGAAATCGTCTAGGCCGTGGGAGACTCTGAAACGAAGACAATATTGTCAGCATATAAAAGAATGTGGACCGTGGTCCCTCGTATCTCAATGCCATCTCCTCCCTGCTGCCGTATGAAGTCTACTATCTCATCATTGTATAACCCAAAAAGTGTGGGTGAGAGAGGGCACCCTTGCTTCAGCCTGATGGTGCTAGCAAGTGAATCTGATAGGTCGCCTAGACATCTCACTCTATCTGATACTCTCTCATATAGGGCATAGATCCCCCATATCATCTCCTCCGGAGCCCCGTTATCGAGTAGACGTTTGAAGAGCTGCTCCCCGGGAACTCTGTCGAACATAATACAAGAAGAGGTTTAAAAAAGAGATTGAAATCGAGATTTAAATCGTTTAAATCATAGAGGTTTATAAAATCCAAAATAAAAATCGGGGTTTTTATTCACTATGAGAGATTTTTATTTTTTGAAACATAAAGCTATGTAGGAATGCATATTTAACTCCTTTTTGATATAGCTGACATGAATAACATATAAAATCATCTAATAGTTTATAATCCCTAGTGACCACACTACTTCTACCCATCTAGACTCTATAAGGCAAAAGGCAAGTGGCAAGGGGCAAATAGTGTCAAAGTGAAGCTTGAAGAAAGGGGCAAATAGGGAAGGTTGAAGCAAAGGGAAACTAGAGAAGGCTGAATTCCAAAGCAACTTGCAAGGGGCTGATCATGATTTATTGCTGAGTGCTTACCTTATGTTCTAACTTCTTCCTAATGCAAATGCTCAAGAACGAGTGTGTAAGAGGAGACCAGAAACTATTCGCGAAGCTCGAAGCGAATTCGAAAATAGATGGTGCTAGGTATTTTGCTGAAAACAATTTTTTTCCAAAAAAGACCTTCATAAAAATTGTAAAAAATCGTTTAAATCATTCCAACGATTTAAAAAATGATTTTTATTTAAAAATCGTCGATTTTTTTGTACTATGGTGTCGAAGGCTTTGCGGAAGCTCAAAGTGAAGATGTGGTCAATGGAAGAGTAATGTTGTGTGAATGCTGCCGGTCTTGGAGCCCTCATACCCTTCCTCTCGGCGAGAGTGCTCAACTCTGTCTCTAGTACCGCTCTATATAACTTGGCCAATATGGGACCAATCATGATCGTCCGATGTGGTTGGATCCATAACATCTCCTTACTTATGAATGGGCACAATGGTGTGCTCAGTTCATGAGTTAGGGAACCCTCAAGCAGTGCACGGTTGAAGAGGTGGGCAGCGAGCGGTGCTAGAGTCTTGCGTCCATATATGAGATGCTCTTCTTGTAAACTGAACTGGTCATGGGCCCTGCCATGCTGTAGATGAGCAATGGCGCGGCCCACCATAGTGGGTGTGTAGAAATAAGAGGTAGTGGGGCGTGAGCTATGTGGCATGGGAATAGGGGGCTGGTCTGGGACCTGGCATAGGTTATGTGCATAGCTATGCAAAGTACTTGGGTCTCGAATGGGTGTCTGTTGTCTCCTCTCTCTCTCTCAAATGTTGCCACGCCACCGCACTCTCCTGACTCATGAGCAAGTGGTAGATATCTCAGTATTGTCTCTCCTCCCATTTTCGCCGCTTGCAACGAGTAAGGCTCTGCATATGGCACTGGGCCTTTTTGTGTGTAATATCCCCTCTATGCTCTAATATCCTCATATGCTTCCTTAGTTCTCGGCAATGTGCATCATACCAAGTGTTCTTGGGCATGGATCCTGTGCGTGGAGGAGGGTATGTGTGCGATCTGGAAAGCTCTGTAGAGCTTAGTCATGTAGGATGGTGGCGATATGTGACGTGAGTGTGTTCAAAGGTGAGAAAGGGTCAACGGAGAGTAGGAGGGTGTGTAAGTGGTGTGCGTAAACATGTGAGAGCTCATGTGTGAAGTGTATCATGCTATGTGGGGCAATGAGTGGCACGTGATCTACTGGAATAGGAGATGAAGTGTGAATGTGATAAACGTGTGGTCAACACCGAGTGGACGTAGTCCAATACCAAGTGAGGGAATAAACGAAGCTCCAGGGATGGTGCCCAGAATGTAGTCTATTGTGCTCTTGCCTCCCCCGTGAGGGAAGCAAGTAAGTCCACCGGAGCCCAGCCAACGGTGCATCCCATTATATATAACGAGATGGTGTCGGCTCCCTAACTCAAGGAGGTGTCTTCCGTACTTGGTGGTGTCTTGACCCGTATCCGCTGATACTCTGCTGGTCCTCGTCTCATTTGGATCTATGTCCCTCATGATCTGTGGATGCTCCATGTCATATGACTCGCACTGACGTGACTGGGTGTGGTCATTGAAGTCCCCCATAAGGAAGACTTCACCTAGGGTGCTATAATGTAGTATCTCATCTGAAAGTGCTGCATATGTACAACGGTGATTCTCTGTCCCGGGTTAGTCCCCCATGATCTCGTCCTGCATAATGGGATCCGCCTAGTGGAAAGTAACATATGGTAATGAGCTAAGCTCTTCCTCAAGAACTTCCCCATATAATTTGGCCATTGTGTGGCCAATCATGATAGTCTTATAGGTCCTTGGATCCAAAGTGCCACCAGATTTGTGGATAGGCTCGATAGTGTGCTGTGTCCACCCCTCAGGGAAACCCTCCGATATAGCCCGATTGAAAAAATGTGTGATCAATGGGGCTATAGTGGAGGCTGCATAGATGAGATGCTCACTCTGTAAACCGATGTGGTCGGTTGCCCGTCTGTGCTACATGCGGCGTATGGCTCTCTCCACCATCATTGTAGGAAAGAAAGAGGAGTGTGTGGGCAGAGACTTTGGTGGCTATGGAATGGGAAGCTATCTAGGTACATCATATAATCGTTGCATAATCTTGCAAAATCTGTGGATCCTCAATGGGTGTAGTCGGACGAGGCTCACGGAGAGTGCACCATGCTTTCACACTATCCTTGCCCATGAATAGATGATATGACTTGAGCTCCTTTGCCTCCTTGAACACCCCTCGCTTTCGAGGGGTCAGAGCCTTTATCTGTCTAATGGTTTCTCGCTCTCTTTGTAATCTCTCCCAAGGCTTGTCGTGCATGTAAGCATCTATAAAGCACTCTGCATTCGTCATCATACCAATTGTTTTGGGGTCTAGTTCTAGGAGGCGGTACGTCATACCAATTGTTTTGGGTGGTGTGTGGGAAGGAGCTAATAGCTAAGGTGTGTAAGATGGAGGAGATATGTGAAGTGAGAACTGGGAGAGGGGTGGATAGGTGTATTAGGCATAGGCCACGCTCGACCTCCGATGAGTAGAGAGGAGCTAGCTCATGTGTGAAATGAATGGTGGTGTGTGGGGTATATGATGTGGGTCTGAGGGGTACTATCTCCCACGATGGAAAGGGAGAGAGATGTGTGATCGGCTCCGATGGGTATGGGTGGGATTGTGAATGATGTAATAAGGTGGGTGGCCTCTCTAGATCCCATGTGCCCTCCTCCCCCTACAAATCCATGTGGCATACAAGTCAAGCCTCTTGAAGTAGGCCACTGGGCCATCCCGTTATAAATGACAAGAAGATGCTTTGAGCCGAGCTTGAGTAGATGTTGTCCATAGACTGTGACAAGAGTTGTGCCTACAGGGTGTCTCATGATAGTCTCTTCGTGTAAGGTATGTAGTGCTGTTGGATCCTCATGGTCATATGTGTCGCACTCCTCACTGCGAGTGCAAGCATTGAAGTCTCCCATGAGGAAGACTTCACCAAGCGTGGAGTACTCCATGATATCATCGAATAGACATGCATAAGGTGAGGTCTCCCCTAATGAAGAGTCATGCTCAGTGGAGGGGAAATGAGAGCATGTGGGGGCAAAATAACTTATGGCTATATAGATGAAATTGTCGTGTGATAGCTCCAGGGGGGCCCACATGTATCGGGCCTATGGGTCTCGAGCAATAATATGCAATCTATTGTGTAGTCCCTGTCGAAAAAGTATGGCCACTCTGACCCGCGAGATGTGTGCTCTTAGGTGCATCCTCAGTGTAGAGACTCCCATTGGAATCCATGTATCTAGGGCAATCCTCTCTTTGGGATCTCATGTGTCTCTGTAAGTAGGATGATGTCTTGACCACTCATCACCTCCTCTAGTCTCTCTGGGTGTGTCCATAGGTCTTCGTTGCAGTTCAAGACTTCCAAGCGGATCTCTTCTCGTGTCCCACAGGCAGCGAGTCCTTATGCGATGGCCTTGCCATCTATGATGACCTTATCGTCTTTCTAGGATATGCTTGTTTCCCCTCTCTGCGGGCTTAGTGTACCAGAGGCATACATCCACGCTTGTGCGTGACTTGCATTTTGGTGAGGTCATCGTTGAGGTAGATGGGTGGGCCTTCAAGCCCTCGTAGGATCACCCTCTTGCGAAGTAAAGTAGATCGTGACTCACTATCGGGGAAGTGGAGGATGAGGGCTCGTTGCTTGGTGGCATCTTTATCGGCCCTCCAAGCTTTTGTGAAAGGAGATGGTTCCCCATTTTTGTATCTGAGTTTGGTGCATAACATCTTCCCATCCTCCTCCGGAGTGGATCTTTCTCTCTCTCTCTCTCTCTCTCATTCCTTTGACTTGTACATTGAGGCGTCGGGCTTGCCTCATCCTCTCCTCTATGGTGTTGTGTATGAGGAGAGTTTCTTCTTTATGTGCTTCTTCTTGGGCCTCTTTCTTGATGTTTCTTTTGACTACTTCCACCCATCCCTCTTTGGTGGCTTCGAGTTTTGTCCTCCATGTGCTCGGTCAAAGCTTTTGTGATTTCTTCCCAAAACCATATACAACTGTGGTCATCTCTCTATAGCATGTCAAAAGAAAAATACTCGCTACAAAAAAGAACTATCTAGGCTGAAAACAACAAGATGATGGGGTACCAGCAATGGTGGAGTAGTGGCAATAAGGTAGTGGTGCGTGGGGGGAGCGTGGCTCTGATTCCGCAAATAATGGCCACCTAATACATGGGGACCTGCATGGGAGTGATTGTGTATACCCTAACTGGTACAGATGGGTGGAGGGTGGAGTATGTGGTACATCGGCGGTGGACTCAGTACCTCTTGCAGGAGGGAGATCCAAGTGGTGGTGGTGTGCCTCTGCTCCATCATGTGGTCATGGGCTATCCTGATGCGGGAGATGTCGTCCTGATGCAATCGTGGTCGTCGATGCCCAATCGTACGTGGTCTGCGCCACACTCTGTGCTGCTGCCGGTGGTGTAGCAAGCTTTGCCCTTACGATATCATGGGGTATCGAGGGCTTGCTGCGGATGAGTCTGGTAATCATGAGAACTTGTGGTCTCTCCATCGTTGTCCATGCTGATGCTGATAACCCTGGTCCCCATATGGCTGCTCCATACATGAGTGCTGGGGTAACCAAAGTGTCGAAGAGCAAACCTTTTGTGTGGGGTACCTGAAAGTAGGCCTGATGGCACTGTCTCTCCATCAAAGCTAATGCTGCATATCCTCATGTGATGCGATCTCGAGCTGTCTGGGACATGGAGAAAGCCCTGGAGGCTGCTGTGAATGTCATACCAAAGTATACATATGAGTTGACTACCTCGGTGGGTCCGCCTATTGCTATGAAAGAACTCTATCTCCTCACCTACGCTGAGGGGTCACAAGAAGGGGGGGGGGGGGGGGAGAGAGAGAGAGAGAGAGAGAGAGAGAGAGAGAGAGAGAGAGAGAGAGAGAGAGAGAGAGAGAGAGAGAGAGAGAGAGAGAGAGAGAGAGAGAGAGAGAGAGAGAGAGAGAGAGAGAAAGTGATATTAACGTCTTCTGAAGGCCAAACTTGGCCTATGAGACAAAACCATGTACAATTGTAGTAACTCTTGTGTAGAAATAAAATGGAATAGTACTCGCTACACAAAACTGTGTAGGCTGAAAAAGGCTCGAAATAACCCCAAGATAGTGTATCGAGTGATGGAGAGGTAGTGGGGATAATTTAGTGGTGTGGGAGGAGATGTGGCTCTGACTCTGCAGATAATGGCCACCTAATACATGGGGGTCCCATGATAGGAGTGAATATGTATATCCTAACTACATATAATGGGTGGAGGTGGGTGGAGTATGTGGTACATCGGTGACGGTCCTGAAGGAAGGCTACCCAGGTGGTGATGGTGCACCTGTGCTCCATCATGTGGTCATGGGCTATCATGATGCTTGAGATATCCTCCTTGTATAGTTGTGGTCGTCTGAATCCAGCCCTATGTGGTCGATGTCGCACTCTCTGTGCCGCCGCTTGCTGGAGCGTGAGCCCTATGCCTCTGGAAGGTGGGCCCCTCTGATGTATCCCATCTCGCTGAAAGAAGTGAGTAATGGTCTGCTGGGTACTCACCCGTGTGTGATGTGTGGGCTGTATCGACTGCTCTCGTCTCTCATATGCCGCAGCGAGGAAACGTCCCAGCCTCCACTGGTCTCCCGTGGTCATGCACAACTGTAGTGACTCCTGTATGTGGAACTGTGCTCGTAGATCTGAGTATGCTCGGCATCTGGTAACAAAGTGCTCCTCACTCTCTATCTCTGTATGGCATACTGGGCACCACCTCTCCTCTCTAGGGACTCCCCTGGTCCGACCACACTCGATCTCTAGTCGATGTGACGAAACTCGAAGCTGCCCAATGATGACTCGGAGGTGGTGTGGTAGAAATGTCTGCATGTATCGTGGAGTCTCAATGAAGCCCTGGTCTGAGATCTGTAGAAAATGCTCGCTGTAATGGAGCATTTTCGGTGGCAATGTATCCCTGGGGCTAATCCATGTCCTCTGTATGTATGTATGCCATATCTCCTGTCGAATGACCCAATTCCTCTCCTGGTGGGAGAGGGAATTGGGGGGGGGGGAGAGAGAGAGAGGGGGGGAGAGAGAGAGAGAGAGAGAGAGAGAGAGAGAGAGAGAGAGAGAGAGAGAGAGAGAGAGAGAGAGAGAGAGAGAGAGAGAGAGAGAGAGAGAGAGAGAGAGAGAGAGAGAGAGAGAGAGAGAGAGAAAGAAAGAAAGAAAGAAAGAAAGTCATATTAACGTCTTCTGGAGGCCAAACTTGGCCTATGAGACAAAAACCATGTACAAGTGTAGTAACCCTGTGTAGAAGATAAAATGAAATAAAAAGTATATCGCTACAAAATCGGCCTATGAGACAAAACATATACATCAGTATGATCCAATCCACTGTGATCCCAAAAGGAAAATAAAGCGTGAGTACAAAAGACGGGTATAAAAGGAGTGGACAATAACTGGCCTCAAGGGTGTGGGGTGCTATGGGTATGCACTCTATATGCTCAATGGGTGTGATACAAATATGATATGCATAGGGATGGGAGGCTCGATGGTATCACAACCCTCTAAATGCCTGGAGTGGGTGTAGAATATAATGCATCGGTGGGTAAGGCATCATGGCGATCCTCAAAATGCTCTGAATGTCCAGATCGACATGGGTGCGCTGCTGACGTCTCCGTATCTCCATGTCATGGCGTGCGTGAATCGCCTGAATCTCTCTCTGGTGTGGACGGACTCTCCGGAGTGGGGGTCTCGGTCGTCGACGCTGTCGTCTAAGCTCCTCTGCTCTGTGTAATGTGACACCCCGCATCGAGCTGGGTCCTCGAGTGGATGTGGGTCTGAAAAAATCTGTAATATGAGTCTGAGGGAGGGGGGCGAGTTGTATCTCCATCTGCTGCTGGAGGAGTGATGTACGACGGTGCTGGAGCTCTACTAGGAAACGACCTAGAGGGCGCTGGTCCTCTGTCTCCAATAAAGCCCTGGTCTGTCTGCCCCCCCTGAAGAGCTGTGGGTAGCGGTCTCTGATGTCCTCATATGCGTGGCATCTACATGTGTAGTGCTCCTCGTCCTCCACCTCCTCTCTACATATCCTGCATAATCTCTCGTCCCTCGGGGGGGGGGGGGAGAGAGAGAGAGAGAGAGAGAGAGAGAGAGAGAGAGAGAGAGAGAGAGAGAGAGAGAGAGAGAGAGAGAGAGAGAGAGAGAGAGAGAGAGAGAGAGAGAGAGAGAGAGAGAGAGAGAGAGAGAGAGAGAGAGAGAGAGAGTTTACGTCTATTAGGAGGCCGAACACGGCCTATGAGACAAATCGATGTACATGGGTGTATCTTCTGTCAATCAAAAAAGATAAAAGTGCTGAAAAAAACTGGTAAAGCTGATATAGATCTCCGTAGTATGCATGTGGAGATACCCATGAAAGTTTGGGGGGTGAAGAAACGCATCAAGAGCTATCACAGAAGGAAGCAAGGCCCTATTCAACACCAGTTAGAAGCATATCGAGGTTGAGAATAGTCTTATGATTAGAAGATGAAGGTGAAACCCAAGAGCTCTTCTCGAGAGAGGCCTACAATATTTTCTCCCCTCAACATGGCTAAGGAACTTTCAACCTTATTATCCAGAATTAATATGAGATTCTCTTCATTCCATGGTGGTGTCCATGAAGATCTTGAAGACCATGTGCGAAGATTTCTCTCAACATGCAAGAGTAAAGGCCTACAACAAAGACAAGACACATTCTTCGCTTTGTGTCCATCCACAGTGGACGTTTAGGAAGGCAAGTGGTTTAGCCAGAATGCTGACGACCACTTTCAAACATTGAGGCATTAAAAGCCAAATTCAGAGAAACATTCAGGCAAGCTAACTCAATAGAAAGGACATGGGGTGAGTTAGAAAATTTAATATTACATGTAGGAGAATCCTTTTCGGAACTCATGACCAGGGGAAGATCACTAGTGGCAAGACTACCAAATGCACCAGGTGATTTCATGATTAAAAAGTGGGTGGAAAAAGATCTTCCCAAAACCACCCTAGAGAACTTCTACGACCGGATGCCATCGTAAGAGAATTCGAGGCAGTAGCCACAAGGATTGAAACAGCAAGAGTTCATTTTGGCACTCAACAAGGTAAGAGTACTTCTTCAAACGAAGATGTTGTATCAAAATTGTGAAAAGAATTGGAAGCTCTAAAACTTCAGAAGAACCGGGGAGAAGACAAGAGCACCTCATATGGCTTCGCAGAGGTATGCCAAGAAGTGGAAGAATTGAGGACGTTAAAGGAGGTAAGAACTGGACTTTGGTTCTTTGTGTTAATCAAGGACACACCTCCCAAGAGTGCCCGAGAGAGTTGACCTTCCATTTTTTTTGTGGGAAAGGAGGCCACGAAGCAAAGGCTTCTATTTTTTGAAAGGTTTAGGAAACCAAAATATAATACAAGGAGAATCATGAGCTTCTCAATGGGTAGGTGCAACTCAATATTCTCTGTTAGGGCAACCACCCATAGGAGCACCCCCAGTTAATACTTTCTACACCGACCAAGGACAGCAGAGACAAGGAGGAAGGCCTCGCCAAAACCGCCCTCCTAGGTCCATAATGTGCTTCCGTTGTGGAGAATAGGACCATTCCAAAATAACTGCTCACTACTTGAGGATACCCCGCCATGTAAAAATTGTTATGACACCAAGGATCATTATACTAAGGTCTGTCAAAAATTAGTCCCATCTACCAGCAATCCAAGGGAACTCCTATCCTTGCACATGATTAAGGTAACAATGAGTGAGAACAACAAGGAATCCCCAAGTGCCCGAGTGGTCCAACTCGAGGAGCTTCTAAGACACACACACAGAAGCTGAAGGCAGCAATGAAGGATGTGATGAAGGAGACATCAGATTCAGTCAGTCCAAGTAAAGAAAAAGGAAACACACAATATCAAAGAAGGAAAGTGAAGACATAGAGATGTCAAAATCCAACAAACAAAGCGAGCAAGGATGAAATCAGAGAAAAGGAACAACCAGATAACTTTCTAGAATACTCGATCAACAAGGCATATGCACTGGCCAGGGGGGACTTACGGAGATTCCATATGATTTTTTTACATGGTCAGTGAAGTCTATGTTCAAAATTTTGATACTGCTGATGGAATTGAAGGATATGGCCTAGAGTTTGAATTTGAAAGGAAGACAGAGAATTCCAGGGAACTGTGTCTTTGAAATCTTTCTGTTGGATCTTCCTTTTAAATGGACCTGTGACTCGTTTGAGTGGTTCAGCTGCTATTTACATTCATAAGAAAGGCATTATTATGCTAGAAAAGTATCATGGTTGAGAAGGGAATCTGATTCCCTTTGTGCAAGTGAAATACATATAGTATATATGCCTAATTTATAAATGAACATGGTTCCAAATAAAAGGTCTTATGATCAGATTATTATTATTATTATTATTATTTATTTTTTCTTTCTGATTATTTGAATTCTTATCTGCTTTGTGAAGTCCATTTCTTGTTCTTGCATGATGTAGAAAACATCACTCAGGAGAATGTACATTAGGCTTCTGATAGAGTCATATAAGGATAAGCTTTTAGTAAGCTGAAGGATGTACTATCTTGTATTAGTATCAAATTGACTGGAGAAGCTAAGAATCCTTCTTGAGAAGCTTTGTGGAAAGGCTTTTGAAGACATCCTCTTTTCTTTTAAAAAAAAAAAATAAGAGTGGTTTTGAATTGCCAAATGAACCATAAAATATAGGTCTTCAGGCAGGAAGATTCTTCTTTGAACACATCTAAGAAATGATGGGCGACAGTACAAAGATCTTCAATGCAACTTTAAAAGATGCAGAAAATTATACTATGGTATGCAATAAAAGAGGGATGCCCATCTTCCGAATCAGTGCTTGATTCAAATAGCCCAATGTACATATACTACAAAATTTCATCTTCAAGATAGAGTTTTTCTTTGGAGGGTTGTTTTTGGATGCTGAAATTTTACAATTTCATGAAAGCTACAGCCTGTAGATCCTAAGATTCTCTGGTCCTAGATGTGACAGGCCAACTGAGACCATGCAACATTTATTTTGGAACTGCAGGTACAATAAATGTTTTGGCTTAAAGTATGTTGGCTTTGCTGTTCCAATGGATGCCTCATGTTCGTACAAGCTTACATTTTGGCTATAAGACCATCATGATGAGGCAGTCACTTGGATTTTTGTCCAGTTGTGTATCTGGCAGATTAGGAATGCCCTTCCATTTAAAGATAGGAGATTGAAAATAGAAGCTTCTGAAGGCCTATTGATGGATTCTTCTTGTCATCTAGAAATTAACTAAGAGACCATGTGCATCAGATTATGCACATGATTGTTTAGGCCTTTTTGATATCATGGGAAATATGTTACATGTACACTATGATAATAACCACCTGTGACCTGCTTTCTCCCCTTTCTTTCCCCATCTGCGGCCAGTTAAAGAAAGAGGAGGGAAAAAAACCTATATGCCTACAGTCTACATACTCCACAGTCAATGATTGCAGTTTATAATCGTTCATTGCAAAATGTTCAGTGCACATTTGTCAGTGATGAATGATGTATCATGATTGCAAAAGGCATATTACATGTATATTGTGTAATGGACCTCCCTAAAGACTTATACATATATCTTCTATTTTTTGGTTGGTTAAATATGCTGATGTATGGGAGTTTGAATTGTATTTTTTTTTCCATACTCCCATGCTTGCATGTGTTTGACATATGGAGTTGGTTAGGGTCACAAGGTTAGTATGAGGACATCCTGAATATTACCATTGTTAGAATATAAAGGTAAAAGATAGCCCACTAATTATGCAGACCATAATCTGCATAAGAGTCATAATAAGTTTTGTTAGTTTTTGCTGTGATGCAGAGATGCAAATAATCTTGCTGTGCTTCTGGAAACAGGAAGCTTTAATCCACCAACATTCATGCATCAACAAATGTTTGGTAAGGTGATAAGTTCATAGTGGTGCTATCATGAATGTATGAGCTGAAAGGACTAATTCATTCTCTACTTGATTTCCCATTTTCAGCAGCAGGGAGGGAAGCACTTGAGATGCGTGGGTTTTTTGTTGTGGGTTGCTATATGTCCCCTGTAAATAATGCATATGGAAAGCAAGTAAGTTTTCGTTCATACAGTTTTGAACTAAATATTTTAGTCGCTCCCAGATGGGTAGTTTAATGGCAAATCACTCTTCTGTTTTATGCTAAGAACTCAAGGGGTTGAGATCATACTATGATAAATGTTGCATAGCTTGTGGATCTTATCCATGTATGCTTAACTCAAATAGAGTCAGGGATCAAGGTAGTTAGGTTTCTTGTGTCACTTAGGCATTCTATTATTGCATGCAATAACCATATTTATGCACGTGAGAAAAAGTTTATTGATTAGCCAATTCCTGACACCAGGTTTGATGATCTGGTATGCTCTGCCTAAGGCTTGGCAAGCAGACACATTTGCTTGCGATCGTTTTTCCTATCAGGATTCGGCATGCTTATGATGAGAGCACTTTCAGGAGACTGGCAATGAGCCACCAGACAGACATGATTCTTTCAGATCCCATTGGCTAGTAGGCATGATTTTTCACACTTATGTCCAAGCAGGATGGTATGTTAATGCAGTCACATGGGATACAACTTACAAGTATAACCAACTGTCAAACACAAGTGACCCATGATATGGCCAAGATGGAAAGCAGAATACGAAATAATTTCCGTAGAAATATTTTTCAAGGGTTGAAGGGAAGTAGAAATATTTCCTTACTGCATGGAAGTAGAAGCATCTTCCACAGAAACTACATCTCAACCAACCAAAATGTATCTAGTTTGTGGAGGATACGAATGATACCCTTTTCTCTTAGAATCGTACCCAATAATAATCACGTCTCATAGGTATACCACAATTTTTGACATTGTTGCTCAAAGACCAATGCATATGTTAGGCAACCAAAAACATGTAAACAAGCAACACATGGCTTGCATTTATGCCAAACCCCATGAGGAGTGATAGATTGAAATACTTTAGTAGAGCACTTGTGAAGTACATATGCAACACAGATAATAACCTCAAACTGTGACCTAAGGCATGACTCCTGACCATGCATCTTGTCGTTTCTAGGAGAGACTTGTTTCTCCGCCTAGCAACACCATTTTGTTCGGGTGTGTTTACAACAGTGTATGCTGATGTATGATCGCACACTTGGCAAAAAATGGTTTGAATTTAGAAGGCGTGTTCCCCCTCCTTGATTAGAATGAAGGGTGCCCATTTTACAGCTAGTTGACAGATTTTCAGCCATGGCCGAAAATTCTTTAAGGCATGAAAACACTTTGGACTTTGCTTTGAGTAGATATACCCATGCATGTGTGAAAAATCATGTATTAAAAGCACAAAGTACGAGGAATTACCCATTGCTGGCATATGCATAAGACCACAAACATTGCTGTGAAGATGCTATAATTTATGCTCAACATAAAACCACAAACATCACTGTGCAGAAGTTGTAGTTTATGATGAGGCATCATTGGACCATCTTTGGAAAGAGGAGTGTCAATTCTATCCATAATGCACAACTCTCATGAGTCATAAACATATTCAAAAATTGCCTCACGTTTTAAGCAAAGAGACATCATATCACTTAAAGAACAAAAAAAATTTACACAATAAACTATATGAATTTAAATAGCCAAGATGTGCTTGTCAAAGTTTTGCATTTAAAATGGTTTGCATATCTTAAACTGTACATCTTGAATCATTCACAAATTTTCCATATTTGGTAATCTTATACAACCCTTAACTATTGGATACTTGTTATCCACAAATTTAACTAATAAGCCAAACTTGGCCCATGATAACACAGATACCACCATTAGCACCATAAGAATAGTCTTTCCAACTCCCATAATTAGATAAGAGTCGTCGTTTGTGCATGTAACAATATTCCCATTGGAGGGAAGTTGAGGTGAAGTGAAAAAACTCTGTTGTTAGGTTTCATGCTAGATTGCACCACTATCAAACTACCAAACATATAAGTTTACTATAGACATGCAATGAAGAAATATTATGCATGCAACAATATTCCCATTGGAGGGAAGTTGAGGTGAAGTGAAAAAACTATTGTTGGGAATTGAACTCACAACCTCCTAGCTAGGAGTATGATGGGCTAACCACTAGCCTCAAAAGCCATGGATGAGGATTACTTCTTAAGGTATGGTTCAACCATCTCCTTTTAACGTTACGTGACATTCCTTCCCCCTTAGATTGAGCATTGTCCTCGATGCTCTTTTGTGGGCTCTTCAATTTAGCTTGAGCCCCTTCCCACGTTTGAGCGCTTCCACCAACCCCAAATTCTAGCATGGACCTATTTTGGACCTATCCAACCCTTTGTTGGTGCCCAAATGCCCATGTGCCTTCATCTGTGGCCAGTTTCAGACTCATCCATGGTCAAGCGCTTCCCAAGTGCCCACATATGAGGTTTCCAACCTCCATCTTTCTCAAGTTCCTCAACTAGGCTCTGATACCAATGTTGGGAATTGAACTCACAACCTCCTAGCTAGGAGTATGATGGGCTAACCACTAGCCCCAAAAGCCATGGAAGAGGATGACTTCTTAATTCTCTCTCAAGGTATGGTTCAACCATCTTCTGCTAAGGTATGTGACAACTATGTTATCAGGTTTCATGCTAGATTCCACCACTATCAAACTACCAAATATATGAGTTTACTATAGACATGCAATGATTGTGAGGAATTGGAACATAACTACATTGGGCAAGATTACCAGACTCACTCTTGGAAGTATAGGAGTGTGCAAAAATCATATTAACCTACTCTTTCTTTGCCTTGTTAGACTCTAACTTGGGAGAACCCTTGATGACATGATCAATTACCTTATAGTACGTGCATTTCATGTTGGAAACAATGTCGGAATAGTCCAAAACCTTAATTTCCAGCAACCCTATTTTTGGGTACTTAGCCAAATTTTGGTCACAAAAGGTCAAAAACTATTATTGGCTTATCAGATAGAGCTTGAAGAGAGCTTTGATTTGGTATATTACATTTAGTCATCAACAGTCGAGATCAGGAAAAAACCCTAACCCTAATTTCTATCATAAAATGGATTTTTACCTTATCTTAACCCTCAGACATGAACAGTTAGAAAAGCACACACTTTTGTTCATCTGATGGGTAGAAATGAAGCTTGAAGCAGTTTTCTTACCAAAAGGCAAAATTGGGCGATTAAAAATCCTATCGCTATTTTTGGAGCTTTCGATAAATTTTGTCGCAGCTTTTTGCTTTTTTAGAAAGTACAATTGTTGGGGAGCCATAAGGCTATATATATAAGGCCTTGAGACATTATATATAAGGCCTTGGGACATTATTCATCCATCACTCAAGGATTCAACTCCGTCGTTGGTGATCAACGCAGCTTGGAGGAGCTTATACAAGCTTGGAGGAGGTGTGCTCTACCCTTGGTGCAGCTCTGGATGAGTTTGTATCACCCAACCATAAGCACCCTTGCTGATTTACTGTGAGTAACAAGTCTATATCAGTCCATCACTTGTTAGATCACTAGTTTTTGATTTAGGATTGTTGAAACCCTAATTTCAGAATTAGGGTTTGTTGTAAAACGGTTCTAAACTGTTTGTATTCTCTACATTCTCACATACAGACACTCTTATTCATACCTCTTTGACACTTTGCACACAAATTCTTGTATCTAGTTAACTATATCTGCCTAGATTCAGATTTTGCATCATCTCCACACATTGTAAGTTGGTATTCATAATCAAATAGTGTAGGTAAGCATTCTAGCTTACCGTTACGCTTGAAAATATTGTCTACTCTCTCTCTCTCACTTATCTCTTTTTAAGTATTAAGGTGTGTATGCTAAGGTTCATGTGTTGGAAGATCATGTAAACCTGTGATTAATATTGTTATTGAGGCCCATTCCACTTCCAACATTTGGTATCAGAACATAGTTACCATGCACCCTTAACAAGATGAGTGATTATAGACTTGAGAATGAAGACAATTTTGAGGGAATGTCTTATTATCCAATGTGGAGTTTTATGATGATGAATCTGTTAGTATCAAAGGACTTGTGGAATATTATCAATGGCGCTTATCCAAGGCAAAGACAAGTCGGAGAAGAAGCTACTTCATCCTCTAGAAGACTTGCAGTGCCTATTTCTGCTCAACATGAGGTTAGTGAAGAAGAAGAAGGAACTACTTCATCATCATGAGTCCGTACTACTACCGGATTACTTCCTACAGAAGAACAATCCAAATGGGATTCAAGGATGCACAAGCACTTTCATATATTGCTATGGCAGTCAAGAGGCATATTATACCCCAAATCAGGTCATGCAGGGAGTCAAGAGGCATATTATACCCCAAATCAGGTCATGCAGAACCTCTCGACAGGCTTGGTTGGAGTTGCTAAATCTCTATAAGAGCAGAAACCCTGCTAGGGCCCATCTAAGGAGACAAGTAGCCAACACAAGGATGAAAGTTGGTGAGTCAATTGAGTCACATATTTTGAAGCTCAAAGATTTACGAGATCAGTTACTCAATGTTGGAGTAAGTATTTCAGACGAAGAGATGGTAAACACGCTTCTAAACTCACTTCCATCTACAAATCATGCTTTTGTTACTTCTTAGCTAAGTTAAGTAGTCAGCTGAAGGCTCAATATGGAGATCGTTGAAGCTTTCTCCCAAAAATCATATTTTAGAGAATAAAAAATCCTATCACATTTCTATGTGTTTTTTGCCAAAGTTAAGTTACGATTGCTTTTTACTTTTTCGCCCTAAGAATTTGTGGATCAACCTCATAACCTATATAAGAAGGCATTGGGGTCACATTAGATCATTGTCCATCAATCACTCAAGCATCAAGTCATCCTTTGAGATCGAGTGCTATACTTGGAGGTCCTCTACTCTTGGAGGAGGAGTTTGGGAAGCTTTGGAGGATTCTGTATCAGCCAACCATCAACACATTGCTGATTTACTGTGAGTAGCAAGGCTATTTTTGGTTCTCACTTGCTAGGTCACTAGTTTTTGATTTAGGGTTTTTTAAAACCCTAACTTCAGAATTAGGGTTTGCTGTAAAACAGTTCTAAACTGTTCATATTCTCTATATTCTCACACAGACACATACTCTTCATACCTCTTAGGCACTTTACACACAAGTTCTTATATCTAGTTCCGTGTTTCTGCCTAGATTGAGATTTTGTATCAACTACATGTTGACGGCATGATTGCTCCTACTTCATCTGCATTGGTATCCGCATGAGTGCATCTCCATTTTATATCTAGGAGGCACTCTGTTTCTAGTTTATTTCCATTTTATATTGTATTTTCTTTGTATTTGGGTACCTTGCCATGTGCTTCTACTACTAGTATTCATTCTCCTTTCAGGGGAATTATCCCACATGAGATGTACTTTGGAGAACCCCTCCCAAATCTATATAAGGACGGCCTCTCCCCCCATTTGTACTTGGTTAGAAGTTTGAGGAGCCTACTCCATGCTCTTGGCAAGTTCATTTCTAATCCACATGAGTTTACCCATTTCATGGTCTACTCATTTTGAATCTCACACACTCTTTGTTTTGTGAGCACACTCTTATTTTCATTTTGCTTCCGCACATGTACTCTCTTCATGGTATCAGAGCGCTAGGTGGAGGTCTTGATGGTGTGTTTCGCGGTCATTTTGGTGGTGGTGGTGGTGCTTGAGTGGTGGTGGTTTTGCTTCCTTCTCATAGAGAGGATCTTTTAGCCATTAAACTCATGCTCATAGAGCATTTTGGGCAGCAAGTTTGCCCATTTGCCCACCCTCCCACCCATTTTCTTCATCATTTTTGTTCACTTTTTACTCCATTTATCCACCCTCCCACCCTTCCCTTTAACCCCATTTTCCCTTCCTTCCATGAGTGCTCTCAGAGATTTTGGCGGAGTTTCATTTTCTTTCCATCCTCATTTGGAGCCATTGTGATGCATCTCACCTATTGTAGTGTTTATCCACACTTTTGTGCATGCGTATCTGTGGTATCGTTCAATGAGTCTTTGACTCATCTTTTTTATTGAATGTTGATAAACATTTTCACGGTGATGTGAAGTGTGACAGTTTGCTCATAGACGACTTGTTCCAATATTGAGTTGTCATATCTGGATTATACCGCGTTTCTCTTCTCCAAATGCGATCTGTTTTCCAACAGCAAGTCGTGCGTCGGTTCTCCTCAGGCATTTGTTAAGTGCCACATCAGCCCGTGTTCGATCTTCTGTGCTTGTCCACTAAAGTCATAAGGTTTTCATTAGTCATTGGCACAACACTCGAATAGAAAGGTTGTACGTCACGACTAGTTTCTGAAGTGAGGGAAGCAGAAGGTGATTGAGCAGCCGTGAGTTGCGCATTTTCACCATCCAGAGTCCTTTGTTCATCCATTAACACAGAACGATTGATTCTCCTCATGCCTGCGCCATATCTTGTGTCCATTTGTTCCGTGATGGGAAGGCTGTGAAACCACGCGCTTGCTCTCCAGAAGCTTTGCTGAACTCGAAATGCGACGCTGTGAGACTGGCCTCCAATCACCTTAGGCATGAAGAGACTTTGAAGCTTGGCTAGCTTCAGGTGAAGGGGATGCTAAGAACGACGTCAAGTCGGATTCGAAAGAAAAGCTGAACGCGAGTTTGCTTCTAGGCCTGGTTTGAGCCCCTTGCGTCAACTTTATTGTAAAGCTCCACCAACTCGCTTGACAACATCTGTTCCTTGGAGATGAAGGTGGCAGCCAGGCGCGCCATGGAAGTAGTGGGACACTGAAGCAAGCTGAAAAACGCGACAAGGAAGAGGGAAATGGAACATAGCAAGCAGATAGACCATATGATGAGCGAAGTCCGTCGAGCCATGATTGGTGCAGTAGAATAGTGTTGCAGTACGGGGAGACAGCGAATGGAAGGGGCGAAGCACAACAACCTACTGTGTGCACCATCTCTCTGAGCTGAGAGAGAGAAGAAAGAGAGAGCGAGCTCTGCTTCGTGAGCTCTACTTCAGCATAATCTGCCATACTCTGCTAATCAGAGAACTCTGTTAATCAGAGAAGGAAAACATCTGACTATTGTGCCTCTGATGTCGCACTCGGAGAAAAGAAGCAGTCTAAGTGTCACAGCCTGTTTTTCTATCCAGCCCTTTTCAGTGCTTGGGGGGTATGCCCTGTGGCGCCAAATTGTGCGCAACTATGAGGGGTACTAGTACTCATACCAAGCTCTCATTGCCTTCTTCAACACGAGTTGCTAATCGAATATAAACGTGTTCTGGCAATCTTCTTGGTGTCCCTTGTGTTGGCTCATGCATTTTGTGGGTTTGAACGTCTCAAGTGGTATCAGAGCAACGACCCTAGAGGAAGCCTCTGGACGGGCGGACTGTCACACCAGTGCTTGCAGCGCCATCTAACGTCCCGGGCCCTTTCGTGGGAAGTTCTTTGACGTCGCAAGAGGTATTTTGTCCTCCCTCCCTCCCTCAAGCAAGGCACCCCCTTGCCCCCCCCCCCCCCCCCCCCACCCCCCCCCCCCGCCCCCAACCCCCCACCCCCCCCCCCACACCCCCCCCCCCTCCCCCCCCCCCCCTCCCCCCCCCCCCCCTCCAAGCAAGGCAACCCCTTGCCCTCCCGCCGTCCCCGCGCTATCTACCGTTGGCACCGCGCTAGCCGCTGTCGTCCCCGCGCTATCCGCCGTCGGTCCCCGCCGTACCCGTCACGCAACTCCGAACCCCCGTTTAACCGGTGAACCTCTCCCTCGCTGCTAGGTGCCCGCGTGCCCTAGACTCCCTCCTCCTAGGCTCCCTCTTCCTTCCGAGTTGCCGCCGGTTGGCTACACGCCACCATGGCCAGCGAACACGACGTTGGCACGGCCGGTCTAACTTCGGGGACGGAACGCGCCAAGAACGTGACTGATCGGCGCCGCCGTCACAAGGCCCAACGGGCTGCCTTAGAAGAGGAACTAAACCGCCTTCTCTTGGTGAACGCCGAGCTACATGAACGGCTCCAGGAGGCCGAACTCAACGCCGACATCCACACCCAACCCGAATCCGACCAAGCTCCACCACATCCTGACCCTGTCCACGATCGCATAGATAGACTCGAAGACACCCTCTCTAGATTAACTACCCTAGTAGAATCCCATCTCTTAGCCAAGGACCAATCTCAACCCCAGCCACAACCGCAGTCAAGCACCCAACCGGCTCCCCAACCCACTCCGACCCATACATCCCAACAGCCACCAACTCCTTTAAATCCAACCCCGATCACTCAAATGCAACCGGTGGACATCGACGACCCCGACTCCTTCGGCTTCTTCAAACCGAACCCCCCCGACAAGTACCGAGGCGGCCAAAGCTCCATTGCCGTCAACCGATGGATCGAAGGTATGGAAAGCTACCTCCAGATGCTCCGGGTTGGCCGCAATCATTGGACGCGCATCGTCGGCCAATTCTTACAGGACGAAGCCTCAGCATGGTACATGGTGGAACACAAGAAGCAAGCCTGGCCCTCATGGGATCATTTTACGGCGGCCATCGTCGACTACTTTGTACCTCGCAACGAAGCGTTCCAAGCACGTGACGAATGGCGCAACCTCCGTCAAGACAAGTTCATCGGGCCTTATGTATCACAATATCGCAGACTCATGCTTCGCATCAACGACATTGCTGAAATTGATCGCTTACACGGCTTCCTTTATGGGTGCTCCCCGTACTACCGCAAAGAAGTGGAGAAGCAAGACCCCCCGACTTGGGAGGACGCAGTCCGCATTGCAGAACGGCTCAATGACGCTTACTCCAACCGGCTGGCTCGTTCAACCGACGGAAGCCAAGCTCCCCGCAAAGACTCAACCTCGAACAAAGAGCAAACCTCCACATACCGCAGATCAACCGAACAACAACGTGGTCAAGGTTTCAAAGGCCTCCCGGCCCCAACAGACAACCGTTCAGGGTCCCCGAACCGAAACAACCAAACCCGGCGCGACCCCCGTCCGGTCTGCAAGCATTGCCAAGGCAGTCACCCCACTGAGAAATGCTGGCGGAAACGAACCGACACTAGAGTGCAAGCAACGAAGACCGAAGAGGCATCCACCTCCGGCCCGAAAATCACCGAGATTCACAGCGACGAATCAGACGACTCCCCCCGCGGACCGTCCACATCAAAGGGTAAGGCTCAGTGCCATTCAGTTGCATTACCCATCATACACCAAGTGTTCATTATGGGAGAAGTCACATGCGAACGCATGCCGGTGATGCTGGACACGGGTGCAACCCACAACTTCATGACTCCGCAGTGTGCTCAACGCCTTGGACTCAAGATCAGTAAACGGCTCCGCATGTCCATGGTCTTTGCTCAAGGAGAGGCCAGTCATGTGCGTTACGCCGACGGTGTCCCGGTCATGTTAGGCCAATGGTTTGGTCACCTGAACTTCCTGATTATACCGATGGAAACATTCGAAGTCATCCTAGGCCTCGAGTTTATGGATAAACACATGATCTCCTTTTTCGGCAAAGGGGTAGACAAAGTTCTTCTCGATCAGAGTGGGCAGGCCATCGTCGTCGACTGCAATCGTGTCCAGGCTCCTCGTACGGACGAACCTTCTGACAGTGAACCAAGGGAATCTAAGAAGAAACATACGAGCAAAGAGAAAGCACAAGCTCGAACGTCAACCTCCACACACACGCCATCACCATTATCACACAAGCAATTTCGACGAGCAGTCTATCAAGGTGGGATCGCACACTTATGCGTTCTCAGACCGGTCGCAGAGGAGACGGGACCACGGCCGATCGACGTCTCAAAGATTGGGCACCCAAGTTTCCAGATGCTAATGGAAGAATTTTCAGATGTTCTCACGGATACCCTTCCACCCGGTCTTCCCCCCTTACGTAATGTCCAGCATCGGATCGACACACTCCCGGACCACCCGCCACCGTCGCGAGTGCCATACAGGATGAATGAGGCCGACCTTCAGGAGTTGAAGAGGCAATTACAGGAACTTGAAGTGCAAGGATACATCCGACCAAGTAGCTCCCCATATGGAGCCCCGGTCCTATTTGTGAAGAAGAAAGACGGCTCCCTACGCCTATGCATCGACTACCGAGCACTCAACAAAGGCACAATCAAGAGCAAATACCCCGTGCCCGTGATGGAGGAACTTCTAGATCGCCTGGGCAAGGCACGATACTTCACGCGCATAGACCTCCGATCCGGGTACCATCAAATCAGGGTAGCCCAAGAACACATCGAGAAGACGGCCTTCCGCACACGCTACGGCAGCTATGAGTGGCTCGTCATGCCATTCGGGCTTACAGATGCACCGGCTACCTTCTGTCGAGAGATGAATGATGGCTTCCGAGACATGCTCGACCTCTTCCTCATCATCTACATTGACGACCTACTGATCTATAGCCGAACATTAGAACATTATGAGCACGTTCGGGCGGTCTTGTTACGACTACGGCAACGTCGGCTCTTCGCCAAACCAAGCAAGTGCGAGTTCTGCATGAAGAAGGTGGAATTCTTGGGGTTCATCGTTTCTGAACTGGGCCTCCACGCCGACCCCCAGAAAGTAGAAGCAATACTCAAGTGGGCCCCCCCGAAGACCATCAAAGAGGTGCGAGAATTCATCAGCTTTTGCCAATTTCTCCGCCGTTTCATCCAAGGTTTCAGCAAGATCGCGGCCCCGCTCTTGGAGTTGGTCAAAGAAAAGGAGCCCTTCAAGTGGGGAGTAGACGAAGAAGACGCCTTCGAAGCATTGAAGGTTGCTATGTGCAATGCCCCGGTTCTCAAACTTCCAGAATTCGACAAACCTTTTGAAGTTCACACAGATGCATCAGGCTCAGCCATCGGCGGCGTCCTCGTACAAGACGGACAACCCATTGCCTACGAGTCGCATAAACTCACCGGCCCCGAGCTCAGATGGAGCACACATGAGCAAGAAATGTTAGCCGTTATCCACTTCCTACGCAAGTGGCGGCACTACATTCTGGACAAGCACACAAAGGTCTTCACGGACAACATCTCCTTGAGGTACTTTACATCTCAACCCAAGTTAAGCCCAAAGCAAGCAAGATGGCAGGATTTTCTTGCCGAATTCGATATCGAGATCATTCACAAGCCGGGCAAACAGAACGTGATGCCAGATGCACTTAGTCGAAGACCCGAGCTCGAGGCGATATCCACCGTATCTTCAGATCTCAGAGGCAGAATTCAACAAGCACAAGCACAGGATGCCCAAGTTCAAGAAATACTTCAGGAAATGCAAACGGCTCAAGCCCCGCAGCGCTACACACTACAAGAAGGCCTTCTCCACCGCAAAGGAAAAATTTATGTCCCGAACGACTTAGAGCTACGCAAAGAGCTACTGTGGGAGGCACATGATTGCAAAGTGGCCGGCCATGGAGGTCAAAACCGCAGCTATGAGACGCTCCACAAACACTTTTATTGGCCCCGCATGAAGGCACATGTCCAGGAATATGTAGAAACATGCCCAACATGTCAGTTAGTCCGTCAAGATAGGGTAAAACCCGCCGGCCTTCTGCAATCACTCCCGATTCCCAACCGACCATGGGACATGATTAGCATGGACTTCATCACTGAACTCCCACCGTCTTCGGGGTTCAACGCCATCTTCGTTGTGGTGGACTACTTCACCAAACAAGCACACTTTATCTCGGCCAAACCCCCGCTCAACGCCAAGGCCGTGGCTCAGCTTTTCTTCACTCACATCGTGAAGTATCACGGGTTGCCTCTCGCCATAGTGTCGGACTGGGACGGCCGTTTCCTAAGTCGGCTATGGACGGAGCTTTTCCGCATCTTGGGGACGCAACTTAGGTTCTCCTCATCTTATCACCCACAAACAGATGGGCAAACCGAACGGGTCAACCAGACGATCGAAGATTACATCCGGAACTATGTTAGAACGGACCAAAAGGATTGGGCGAAGCACTTAGACATTCTAGAGTTTCACTACAATGCTTCCGTCCACTCAAGCACGAAGATGACCCCATTCGAGTTGGCGACCGGCAAAGAGGTAATCACGCCCTTGGCTCTCACGCAAGACTCCACACTTGCAACAAACGACCCCGATTGCGGCGCTTTCTTGGATCAGTGGAAGACAAAGTTAGAAGAAGCAAAGTCCAGCTTGCAAAGAAGCAAAGAACGCATGGCTCGCTACGCAAACAAGAAACGACGACCCGGCGAAGAATTTCAAGTCGGGGACCTTGTCCTCGTCAGCGCACGAAATATCACTCTCCCAAAGAACATCACGCAAAAGTTCAACCATCGCTACTACGGACCATACAAAGTGGAGAAGCGGATCAATGAAGTCACTTATAGCTTGGAGCTTCCCGACAACGTGCAATTTCACAACGTCTTTCACGTCAGCCTCCTGAAGCGGTTCAAACCCGACTCCAAGTACGGACGCGAGATCCCGGTGCTGCACGATGGAGAGAACCAGTTCGAGGCAGAAGCTATCTTACGGGACCGGATCACTCGCGATGGTCCCCAGTTCCTCATTAAATTCAAAGGACGACCCTTAGTCGATTCGGACTGGCTTCCGGCCAACACCTTTGGGCCCGACCACCCATTAGTTCGCAAGTATTATCGCCACACTTAAGCCCCATGTAATGTTCCCAAATTTTGTAATCACACCAACTTTTGTAAGACCCGAACCCGCTTGTTGAGGACACCAAGCTCTTCAAGCCGGGGGAGGATGTCACAGCCTGTTTTTCTATCCAGCCCTTTTCAGTGCTTGGGGGGTATGCCCTGTGGCGCCAAATTGTGCGCAACTATGAGGGGTACTAGTACTCCTCATACCAAGCTCTCATTGCCTTCTTCAACACGAGTTGCTAATCGAATATAAACGTGTTCTGGCAATCTTCTTGGTGTCCCTTGTGTTGGCTCATGCATTTTGTGGGTTTGAACGTCTCACTAAGTGGCTATAGCGAAACCGACAGAGAAAGATGCACAATCTTGAGAGAGAAGGTTTGGCTTGAGGCGGTGCAACATTTGAAAATCAACAGTAGAAAGTTATATCAAAGCTCTAGATATAGGAGGATGTGCATGCACCGCCAACTGATGAGCATGCAGAACCACATGATTCACTGAACAAATTTGGTCGCCTAACGTGTGGTGCTGCAAATTCGCACTGCCAGCCTTTTGATTCTTTTGGAATATGCCAAGACCTCTAACACTGGCTGCGGGTTTCAAGAATGCGCTCATTCATTGGCCACGTTTAGCTAGAGATGTGCATAATGAGACAAGTGCTTAGATGATCACGTATTACGTCAGTCCACACTCTTTACGTGCTTTGCATATAAACACTCGAATTGTTTTTAGTTTCCACTTTGAGGATCGCGACATTAGTTTGATTTCAAATAGAATTTTTAAAGACATTTTATAATTTTTCCAAGTGCTGTATTTCTTTGGGAATTTGCGAGTGTGCATAAATCAAGTGGCATAACATTCATCTTATTTTGGCACTATGAGTTGTCAACCAAGCATATAATTTTTCCTATGCTCTCAACCTTTGTATTCATTGCAATATTTTGGGCACTAATTGAATACAAAATCAAGGACTTACTCTCCACACATATTTTGTTGCACATCTTTGGCACCCCCTACTAAGGCATCAACTTTTGTCTCCAAGAAAATCAGTTGTATTCCTCAAGGGTACCCTCACTCTATTGTGGCAAAGTCAAGGCACCATATGCCCACTTTTGTATCATCAAGCATATAAGGAAAAGAAAGTGTTGTGTGTGTGCACATTTGTGGGTTGGAGGCTAGTCTAAGCCCACCCACAAGCTTCCTTGAGTCTCAAAGTTTCTAAGCCTACTCTAAGGCTCAATTAGTGTGCAACGGGCTAATCTAAGCCCTCTCCTCTCGCGTCGACTCATCTCGGGTTATTGCAAGTATAGGGCTAATCTCAACCTCCCCCTTCCTAAGGTTTCCAGTGTGGTGCCAAGCCTTTCAATTTTTTCCAAAGTTTGCGATTAGTTGCACGCAATTTCTTAGCACACAAGTGTCTTTGAAAGTGTTTTTATACACTTGACACTTACTCTTGCAAAGCACAAACTCACTTCTTTACGAGTTCAAGTTCACTCAAACTTTGTAATGTCAAAGAGTGAAGCTAGCACCTCATCTATAGCCAATTTCTTACCTTCCTTCACACCCATATTCCGATGGATGAAAGATTAAATGGGCAAAACTATAATCTTTGGAAAGATGTAATGAGAGCATATCTGTACACCAATCTCCTTCACGATGTAGTAGATGGATTCGAACCTAAGCCCAATAAGGCTATCAACCTCGACTCATGACATATCTGAGATCTTAAAGATAAAAGGGAATGAGGCCAACTCCTAGTAGCATGTGATGATCTGACCAAAGGGCACATAACTGCCTGTAAAACATCCAAAGAAGCCTGGGACACTTTAGCGGCCGTATACGAAAATAAAACACCCGCGAAGATCTATACTTTAGAAGCAGAATTCCATAATCTCACTATTCGGTCGCAAGATACAATCACAAAAGTCATATCTCAGTTTGAAGACTACCGACGAAAGTTAGCACTTTTTGGCCGGTAGATTTCCAGTGAAGATATGGCGATCAAGCTACTTAACAAACTATCTAGGTCATATGAAACCTTTGTAATGACCTTGTACAATCGAGGGCAAGTCCTCACTTGGGAAGAAGTCCATCGTCTTCTTGGGAAGAAGTCCGTCGTCTTCTTGGGAAGAAGTCCGTCCTCTTCTGCTCCTCCACGACTCGTGAGCGAAGTCGACCTCCTCCCAAGAGACTTCAATGAAAGCCAAAGGGCCTTTTAACAAAGGCAAAAATACTAGTCATCATACGAAGAATGGACCCAAGTCAGGATCGACTACTTCCTCCAAGAAGTATAGTTGCACCTTTTGTGGCAAAACAGGTCATTTAGAGAAACTTTGATATAAGAAGAAACAGACCTCGAATGCTTCTAGGTCCAAGCACTCATCCAAACTTTCGCAACACAGGTCACATTGCTCTAGCAAAGAACTCTTTACCTCTACCGCGGCAAATGCTCTGGTTACATCTAGCTCCCCTCACGAATGGATCTTTGACAGCGGAACGATCTCGCATATGTGTAAAGATAAAGATTCTTTTCAAGAACATGAAGAGCACATAGGTGAAGTGTACCTTGGAAATAACAAAAGTCTACCAATAAAAGGGAGAGGCAAAGTGGAGATCACCAACGCTCAAGGGGAATGCAAATCACTTTCAAATGTGCTATTTGTTCCTCATTTGTGCATGAACTTGCTGTCAGTAAAAGCAATTACCAATTATAACAAACAAGTATAACACCTCTGTCAAAGTCATTGATCCTTATACAAGAGACATAATCAACTAAGGTGTTGAAGAGAAGGGTTTATATAAACTATCTTGTTTTTTATCCAAGGAATCACTATCAAGTTTGTGGCACCAAAGATATGGGCACACCTCCTACTTATCAAGAATTGCTTCATCACAGATACTGAAAGGTTTGCCCAAGCTTGGGCAACTCAATGACGTCTTCCGGGCTTGCACTCAAGGCAAGCAACATAGGACCCAAGTTCCAGAGGAAGCATCGATAAGAGCTAGGAATCTTTTGGCCCTTATCCACATGGACCTTTGTGGACCAATGAACACCCCGTCTCTCAGTGGATCACTCATACTTCTTTCTTTTAGTAGATAACCACTCCCATTACATTTGGGTGTATTTCTTGAAATCAAAGGCAGACACTTTTACCAAGTTTCGTGAATGGATCACCTAAGTAGAAAATGAAGCTCCCAAGTCTGTTAAGACCATCCGATCAGATGGTGGTGGAGAATTTATAAATCACAACTTTGACAACTTCTTGAGACAAAAAGGGATCAAACATCAAGTTACTCAATCGCACACTCCATCCCAAAATGGAGTAGCTAAGAGGAAGATCCGCAGTGTGATGGAAATGGCGAGAACTATGCTTCATAACAAAGACTTACCCTACAAGTTTTGGATATGAGAAGTGCACATACTTAATCGCATACTGCTGTTCACATACTTAATCGCGACTTCACCAGTGCATTACACAAGACACCATTTGAAGCATACTATGGAAGAAAGCCTAATGTGCATTACTTTCGAGTATTTGGCAGTGAAGCATTTGTCCATGTGCCCAAAGAAGATCGCACAAGTTGCAATCCAAGACTAAGAAGCAAATCTTCATAGAGTATAGTGGGCAATCAAAAGCATATTGCTTATACGATCTTGAGAACTACTCCATCATAATTTCAAAAGATGTTATCTTTAATGAAGCTTCAAGTTACTCAACCAAAGATCCAAACGCAAGTCTGAGTCCACCTATCTCCACTTCGGAGGGGGACACAATCTTTTCAAAGCAAACATCAGAAGCAAGTACTTCAAGTCAACTGAGAATATCTCAAAGACTTATTGACAAAGACAGCGAGAACAAAGTCATTATGTCAATTATGCCTTGATGCATGAGATTCAACGAATCTCAGAACCCTATAACTACAAAGAAGCTCAAGGACACCCTGAGTGGGAAGAAGCTATGCAAGTAGAAATGGATGCAATAGAGAAGAACAAAACTTGGACTCTTGTACCTAGGCCCACAAATCATCAAGTCATAGGAGTTAAGTGGCTCTATAAAGTTAAGTACAAGTCAGATGGCACATTAGACAGCTAAGGGATACAAAAAACAACATGGCATTGACTATGAAGAAACCTTTGCTCCTACTGCAAGGTTCACAACCATTAGAATCATCTTAGCACTAAGTGCTCACTTTAAATGGTCCATTTACCTGCTCGACGTCAAAAGTGCATTCCTTAATGGAGATCTTCAAGAAGAAATATACGTTGAACAACTTGAAGACTTCAAGATCAAAGGAAAGGAAGATCAAGTATACAAACTTCACAAAGCACTTTATGGACTCAAGGAAGCAGTCAGGACTTGGTATGAAAAGATTCACAAGTTCTTCGAAGATAAAAGATTTCATAGAAGCATTGCCGATGCAAACTTATACATCTACCAGAATGAGTCTTTTGTGGCCATCATCA
>CM035408.1:182414376-182576876 GCA_020310875.1 Ceratopteris richardii | reverse complement strand
TCTTCATGCGATACTTGAACTTTGAGACCCATATGAAGGAGAAACGAGCCATCCACCAATTTTATGGCTTTCAAACTTCCCATTGCTATTGCATTGAGTGAAAAGTTTATCATGTTGCGATAGAATAAGGTGGAAAAGATGAGCTTTCCTATTATTGATATGTATGTCTTGCAAAGCCCAATTTTTCCATGATGAAGAGGCATCAATAGATAGTGGTAATTGGTATTGAGAAAGTGAATGATCAAGGCTAGACCATCTTGCCATGAAACTGGCTCCAACGTTGTAATTCTGATATGTTCTTGGTAAGAATTCCCTCTTGTGTTTTTCTTGGCCATTCTAAGGCAAGGAGGAGAGTGGTGGATAAGATATATCTATGAGTGCAAACTTTTTATCACTTATGCAAATTTTGATGCAGAGCTGAACGGTTCAAATAGGGACAAGATACATTTGAATATTTTCAAACGAGCCTTAAGCAAAAATCAACATATGATCAACGAAGGCATTGATTATTTTTTCCAAGAACTAGATGAAAACCCTATCAATAATGCATGACTGAAGTTTGTTAGAAATAGCAACCTTCCACAAGGGGGTTGCACATCTTTGAAGGAAAAATTCAGAAAATTCATAATCAACTATGGTCAATGCAAAGTCAACCAAATGGTAAAAAAAGGTCAATTTTGGCATATCAAAGTTATTACCTATTTTGAAAGTATTCTTTAAGTTCAATCCAACGACATATGATACATAACAAATGGACAAGTTTTTGGGGTCAAAATGGGCCAAGAACTATATTGAGACTCCCATCTGTGAAACTTGCATACAACAGGCGCACACTCTCTGTTCTTTGGTTTTTGCATTTTTCTATAGGTATGCATAGACAGGTATAGAGGAGCATTGCAATGCCATCGAAAAAGATAAACCGCACTAGAAAGAACTAGAAAGCTCTCATTCATTGGTATCAGAGAAGTTTTGCACTGAGATGCACATCCTATCGTGAGTATGCACAGTGCTTCCGAAACCTGCAACTTGCAAAACACCTTAGTAACTTCAAGGCTTACGACTAAGGTGGTGACTTAGGCATAAACCTTTGCATATTTTGTCATCCGATTCACTGAAGACACCATTGGTGGTGTTGGTTGTGCTCGAGGGAGGATCTCAAGAAACAAGGTAGACGGAGGTTCATAGTACTTCTCGAGAGGTTATCCATCTCAATACCATTCTCCAAAAGAGCTTGCTTCTCTAATTATGCAACAAATTTTCTTCATAGAGTGAGGTTTAGGGATTCTTATTAGTGTGATGTTATTGGGATCGGCGATGTGGTTGTGCCGTTTGTTGTTCACAGTTTACCATGCATAATGTACCCCATGTGCCTCAACTTTTACGCAGTTTGATGTAAGTTAGTGAGCTGGATGACATTTTGGCTATAAATTGACTTTCTTGCAGTCCTTTCATATTTCAAAGGGAAATATGGTTATTGCTAAAGGAAGCAAAGTTGGTTCACTTTATCCATTGTTTGTATCCGAGAAAGAACACTTTATCCATTGTTTGTATATGAGAAAGAACACTTATTAGCTGTCCGAAAGAACACTTTTTAGCTATTATTGAATAGTCTATGGCTTGTATATAGCATGACCCCTTGGGTCACATATCTGTTACCGTTAGTGTCCATGTGAAAGGCCAAATGGCCATCGGACACTTTTGTATATGTTCTTTAATAAAACATATAGTGGTCTGGTTAGTTATAGACTGTATTTGACTGCATTTGTAACACCTAAGAAGCCTGTGTTCGTGCTTCATGTTCTCATGTCTTTTTTTGCATACTCTGCAATCTTTGTGTAGAGTACCAATGTGTTGCGTTTTGAGCTTGGTTTTCTACTCCAAGGATATTGTCGTGGGGAGAGTGCACTTAGGTGCATTGCTATTGAAATATTTCATTGGTCTCAGAGCATTTTGATGCAAAAGCTTTGTTCCTTTTGTGCGAGCGAAGCGAGCACCCACCCACCCACCCACCCACCAAAGGTTTTCTCCAAGGCTTACGACTAAGGCGGCCACCAAGGCATAGACCTTGGCATGAGTCACTGAAGTCATCATTAGCACCGTTGGCTGCACACGAGGGAGGACCTCAACGATCAAGGAAGTTAGAGGTTCCCGGTACTTCTCGGGAGGTCACTCATCCCAGTATTGTCCCCCCCCCCCCAACCCCAAAACCTCCCCCCCCTCCCCTCTCCCCTCCCCCCTCCCCAAAAGAGCTCGCTTAACCGTGGCAATCTGTTGCCACTAAGCTACACTCTTCTGGTGTCTGAAAAAGGGGAAAGACTAAGGTTAACATTACCTTGAACATGTTTTGGTCCCTTAAAGCTTCATTCTTTGCTTTCAAAGCCTGTTTGTGAAGTATTTTTGGGTGATTTTTGGAGTACTTTCATGCATAGATCTTTTCACATAGGTTCAAGAACATCAAGAAGACTCTTCTTTGTACTTCTCCGAAAATAAGTATTCACCTTTGTGGCCGTGTTTTCAACCACACTTGTAAAACAATAGGTTTCTCGAAAGGTTTTCAGTTGTGGTGGGAGAAGCCACTGCAAATTTATGCAGGTTTTTGAACCTAAATAACAGAGTTGACAGACACTTGTAGTGTTGTGGCTAGTTTTTGGGCTGTGCATTCTGCCTTTCAGTGTCATTTTGTTGCATATATTGAGCACATACACACTATGTATGCTTCTATGGGTACCGCTTATGTACGTCCATGTGGTCATTGATATAGCGGTTACGTTTTTGCATAAAGCCTTTTACGTTTGATAAAGAAGGTTGTGATAAGGTTTTCTTAACTGAGAGACACCAAGATGTCGGGGTCTCTTCGATGATGTAGGTGGAAGACTTACCTAGTCTCGCCGTAGGAGATGTATGATAATTGTTCATAGGTGCTCGATAAGCCTAGTTGGCTTCTTTTGGGTAACTGATTATATGCAATGGAGTCAGTGATTCACTATGCAGGTAAACATGTTGGTACTTGTAGTTTTATGAGATTTTGACACTAGTCATATGCTCATTTTGCAAAGGATACTCTAGAAAAACTTTTCCAAATTTCCTTTGGTTTTGTCAACTATACAGTGGTCGATTTACTCCTTGATACACTTATGGGTGTGAGCACATTTATTCTCACATAATCCTTTTGGTTGGCCATTGCTGTCCATTAATTCATTTTTCTGGGATGAGTATGCTGAATTTTTCCTAGAATCTGACACTTGGTCATCCTTCTTTGAGCCTTACTGGTATTTTTGAGCACCTCTAGCTCCATTATCATTCTATTCAGTTCTCTATCATCATGGCATCAGAGGTCTCAGGCACGTATGGTGGATCAGGGTCTAGTGCTAGTGTTTCGAGAAGGAGCTATAACTTGCAGGGCAAAGGCCATTTTGAGATTCGAAAATTTGATGGCTCAAACTTTGTTCTATGGAAGAATCAGATCAAAGATGTGCTAATTTAGAGGAGCTAGTGGAAGCGAGTAAATGGAATCTCAAAGAAGCCTCCTGACATGGATGAAGATGATTGGGATGAGTTAGATGAAATGGCCAGGTCTACCATTGGATTGCACCTGGCAGATAATGTTTATTTTACAGTATTGGACTGTGAAAGTGCAGAGGAGCTTTGGAAGAAGTTATGCAATACATATGAAAAAGAAACGAAATCAAACAAAGTGTACCTGATGAGAAAGTTATATGATCTTCGCATGAAGGATACAGGCAGTGATGCTGCTCATCTGAATGAGTTTGATGCTATATTCTCCGAGTTACTGTTGGAAATGAAGGGCCATTATGCCTTTTATATTTGTCCAAGTGTGAATACACTTCTAGCACATCTCATAATTTTTTAATCTAAAACAAAGATAATAAAACTTGGTACGTAACACACATTTTCAGTGTGTGTCGTACCCTAACTCAATCTGCCCCATTCATTACGTGTGTGACCTAATCTCCTCTGTACTGCAGGTGAAGTACTAGTATTGTAGAGTTCAGCCATCGTCTTCGAGTGGCTCCATTGCTGCTGCACGAGCCTGAATTCGAGTGGCTCCATTGCTGCTGCGCGAGCCTGATCTGGTGTCAGAGCGTGGACGTCAGGCACTCTCAGTTGCAGCAGGTTCGCAGGTCCTGAAAAGGTGTGGCGTCTTCACACCACCAGTGACAGGGGCAGACTTGCGGGCAGATTTTGTTGTCAGCTGCTTGCGAAGAGTCTTGCTCTAATAGACTCCCGAGCTGTCTGCTTGGTACAAGCCATAACCAGCCAGGAGAAGACATGACGAGGCTCGTACAACAAGTGTGCATGGGGTCACCAGCAAGATTTCGAAGCTTCGCAGCAGAGACTCGTGAAATCCTCTGATGGGCGAGCATTGCTGAATTCTGAAACAGCAGATCAGTTCCTGTGGAAGTGCTCGAATCAGAAATTCAGTGCTCTTCTAATACTTGCGAATTTCGCAGAACAGGACAAATGTAAGAAATTAGGGCATTTTCTCAAATTGCTAGATTTGAAGAAATTTCAGCACTTTAGAGCATATACAATTGGGGCTTTTGCTGTTTGTGCAAGATTTGTGCTCTGAACAGTCAATCTCTGTATAGAAGAGTTTAATTCTATGCAACTTTGACACCCAACACCTGAAAATTTGGGAATTTTGCTAAGATTGCTTCATTTTTCTTAGCAAAATTGGTCCATTCTATGGATGTACAGCATACATTGCAGGTGAGAACTGAGATTTCTCATGTAATATGATGCATTCGTTCTTTGGATAGTGAAGTAAGCTCTAGAGTACTGTAGCACAAGGTTCTGTGCTTCTGAAAAATAAGTAGCAGATTCTTACGAATCCACTCACTGCTGATTGGTACTTGTCCTCTGCCTTGGTCACTTATGTGACATTTTGGATCTACATTTGCTTTTTTTTTTTTTTTTGGACTGAAAACTATGGCTGGCAGCAATGACAGCAGTCATCTCATGCACATTAAGAAACTTGAAGGAGCACATAATTTTGCAGTTTGGCAAAAACAGTGCTACAATATTCTGTTGCAGAAGAAACAGGCCAAACCAATTAAAGTCAAAGGGGTAAAGCCTGAAAATATGGAACAGGATGATTGTGATGAGCTGAACGAGCTTGCACGCTCAACTATTGGACTATCAGTTTCTGATGCCTTGCTGTTTAACATTGAAGGCTTGGACTCTGCCTATGCTATCTGGATTAGATTACAGGAACTATATGCTCAAAAGAGTGCAGCTAGCAAAGTATATTGGTTGAAAAAGCTTATGGATTTGTGCATGAAAGAGGGCACACCCATGTCTACTCATCTGAGTGAGTTTAACTCTATTTTCAGCCAGCTGGTTGCTCTGAATTTCATCATTGATGATGAGTTTAAGGCCACATTCCTTCTTTGCACTCTCCCAGAGAGCTGGGATACATTTAGGACTGCCATGAGCAATTCAAATGCAATCCTTTTGTATGGTGACGTGGAGAGTGCTTTGCTAATGGAAGAAATGAATCGGCAGAACAATGCATGATGTAAGTCCTCTAGTGCTCTGCATACTAGGGGAAGGACACAACAGAAAGGTAAGTCTAGTAGCAAATTTCGCAGTAAATCACGTGGTAGAGATGTAGAATGTCATCATTGTGGCAAGAAGGGTCATCTTAAACGCAACTGCTACAAATTGAAAAAAGATAAAGGAAAAGCCGTGAAGGTAGATGATAGTAAGGAAGAGAAGAAAGAAGGTCAACCTAAGAAGAGCAATGTCAAGATTGAAGAGGTGAATGTGATCACTCATGACAGTGATAGTGGGAATGATGTACTGTTTATCTCAGCATGCTTCCCTGCACATGCTCTACTTTCAGAATCTGATGATAATATGCACACCTGGATACTTGACTCAGGTGCTTCCTTTCATGTCACTCCTTATTGTGAGTGGTTTTCTGATTATACAGAAGGTAGACTTGGTGTTGTACATCTTGGGGACAATTATGCCTGTGACATTGCAGGTATTGGGAATGTGCAGCTGAAATTTCAGCATGGCTCTGTTTTCACACTTCAAAATGTACGGCATGTACCTCAGCTCAAGAAGAGCTTGATTAGCACATGGCAGCTAGATGACGATAAATTCCATACCACCTTTGGTGACCTTTGGTGATGGAAAATGGAAGATTTGTAAGGGATCTAGAGCTATTTCCAAGGGTTATAAAAGCGATACCTTGTATCCAATCCATGTATCTAGTGTGAGTGATCAAGTTATTGCTGTAACCGAGCAGCCAAGTGTTACATTGTGGCATGGCCGGTTAGGACACATGAGTCAAAATGGAATGAAAGTGCTCTCTTGCTTGGGCTATTTACCTTGTCTTCCTTATGCAAATTTTGAGCATTGTGATCATTGTATCTATGGTAAACATGCTCAGACTCCCCATAAAAAATCGCTTCTATTGAAATCCTTCCCTTTAGAGTTAGTACATTCTGATGTTTGTCAAATGCCAAGATTATCTTTAGGGGGAAAGAGATACTTTGTCACTTTTGTTGATGATGCTACACGAAAGGTATGGATTTACCCTATTTGTAGCAAAAACGAAGTGCTTGACAAATTTCAAAAATTCTTGGCATTGGCTGAGAATCAAATCGGTAAGACACTTAAGTGTCTTCGTTCTGACAACGGTGGGGAATGTGTCCAAGCCTTTCCAAGCCTGTTGTGATAACAAAGGGATAAAGAGGGAGCTTACAGCCCCTCATAATCCATCCCAAAATGGAGTTGCCGAGCGTATGAATCGGACTATACAAGACAAAGTCCGTACTATGCTGTCTCATGCTGCATTACCCAGGGTTTTTGGGCAGAAGCTGTTATGACAACTGTTCACCTGATCAATCGATCACCCAACAGGTCTTTGGGGGGAGGAATCCCTCAAGAAGAGTGGTCTGGCAAACCACCCTCTTATGCTCACTTAAAAGTGTTCGGCTGTGAGGCTTTTGTGCACATTCGTAAAGAAAAACGAAGCAAACTTGAGCCAAATCCTGTAAATGTATATTCCTAGGATATGGTGACGAAGGTGAAATGGGGTATAGATTGTGGGATCCTGATAAAAGAAAATTAGTACACAGCAATGATGTTATCTTGCCGGAAGATCGCATGCATAAACTACCCGAAAAGATCGACGAAGTTCGCAGGGTTGTATTCCGAGAAGAAATACCCATTGGACGGCAAAATAGACCCTCTGTACAGCAGCAAATACTTGCTGTAAATGTAGTATGTACCTGCAAATGCAGAAAATAATGCTGGAAATAATCAGCCAGCCATTGACCATAATGATGAGCCACCAAATAGGCAAGAACGTACAGGACAGTCGATTGAAAATGCTGATTTGCAAGCTGAAATGCAAAGACAGCAAGCTCAAAATGAAAACTTGCAGGCTCAACAACCAGCAAACAATGATCATTGGGTCAGGAGATCGACTAGAGCTACTAGACAGCTCGATAGATTTTCACCTGGTGCAAACAATGTTGCTGATTATGTCATGGTGACAGACTGTGGGGAACCATTATGCTTCAAAGAAGCAATGGGCAGACATGACAACAAAAAATGGTATAAAGCCATGTTGTCAGAAATGAAATCACTTGAAAAAAATGGCACTTGGGATTTAGTGCATTTACCTAAAGGGCAAAAGACACTCCCTTGCAAATGGGTGTACAAAATGAAAGTCACCTCTGGTTCCACACCAAAGTATAAAGCAAGATTAGTTGCGAAAGGGTACAAACAGGAATATGGAGTTGATTCTGATGAAATCTTCTCTCCTGGAGTCAAGATGACTACATTGAGAACAGTCTTGGGTTTGGTTGGAAATGAAGATATGGAGCTCATGCAAATGGATGTAAAGACTGCTTTTCTACGTGGTGATCTGCATGAAAATATATATATGCAGCAACCTGAAGGTTTCGTGACTAAAGGCAAAGAAAAGATGGTCTGTAAATTAAACAAGAGTTTGTATGGGCTGAAACAAGCACCCAGAGCCTGGTATCATAATTTTGATACATTTATGCGATCTCAAGGTTTTCATAGAAGTCAAGTGGATCACTGCTTATACATCAACAAGGCAGCAGATGGCAGCCTGATTATTTTAATCTTGTATGTTGATGACATGCTAATTGCTGGTAGTGATACTCATGCCTTATATTCACTGAAACAACATCTCCATGGGAGTTTTGACATGACAGATCTTGGTGATGCAAAACATATCCTAGGCATGAGAATTATCAGAAATCGATCGAAAAGGTTACTCTTTCTATCACAACAGGAGTATATCTCTAAAGTTCTGTAGCATTTCAATATGGAAGGGGGGGGGGAACAATTCGTGTTCCATTGCCTCCATATGTGAAACTTAGTGCAGACGACAGTCCTACAACTGATGATGAGAAGACTGAAATGGCCAAAGTTCCTTATGCTTCAACTGTTGGTAGCTTGATGTATGCTATGGTTGCTACACGTCCTGATATTGCCTTTGCAGTGGGTGTAGTCAACAGGTTCATGGCAAACCCAGACAAAAAGCATTGGGAAGCAGTAAAGGGTATTATGAGATACCTCAAAGGCACAAAGGATTTGTGTGTCTGTTTTGGAAAGCAGAAGTCATCTTTCGTAGGGTTCATGGATGTAGACTATGCTGGTCATGCTGACTGTAGAAAGTCCACCTCATGCTATGTGTTTTCTACCACTTTATCAGAGATGTACTTGACAACAAAAACATTGAGCTTGTCAAAGTACATACGGATGATAATCCAGAAGATCTGCTCACCAAGGGTCTTTCAGCTGAACGGTTCACCCATTGCAGATTGATGATGGGAATAGGATAGATATGTGTATTTCAGCTCTGCACACACACAGATATAGCGGATTCTTTTTTTTTTTTTTCAAAAGCACGTTGCCTTTAGGTGGGAGGTTGTTGGAAATAAAGGGCCATTATGCCTTTTTATATTTGTCCAGGTGTGAATACACTCCTAGCACACCTCATAATTTTTTAATCTAAAACAAAAATAATAAAAGTTGGTACGTAACACACATTTTCAGTGTGTGTCGTACCCTAACTCAATCTGCCCCATTCATTACGTGTGTGACCTAATCTCCTCTGTAGTGCAGGTGAAGAGTACTGTAGAGTTCAGCCATCATCTTCGAGTGGCTCCATTGCTGCTGCACGAGCCTGAATTCGAGTGGCTCCATTGCTGCTGCACGAGCCTGAATTCGAGTGGCTCCATTGCTTTTGCGTGAGCCTGAGTTACAGGCTCAGAAAATGGACATGGATAATGAAATGAAAGAATTCTTGTTGCTATGCACCTTGCCATCATCATGGGATACATTTTGCACAGCTATTAGCAATAGTGCAGGGCAAAATGTTGATGGGGATGTTAAACAGTTACCTGCACCATCTACTTCAACCGTGAAGATTGAAGAAATCAATGCTATTTTTGATGATGCTGATGTGTTGACACTTGACAGTACTCTGTCTATTGAGGCTCTTATGGCTGATTCTCTTTCCCATACATGGTTGCTAGATTCTGGTGCTTCTTTCCATATGACACCGCATAAAGAGTGGTTCTCTACTTATGAAGCAAAGTCTCTTGGTAGTGTGAGACTTGGTGATTCTTATGAGTGTGATTTTGTCGGGATTGGAGATGTGGGGATGCAGTTCATTGATGGTTCAAAATTTACTACGCATAATGTACGCCATGTACCTCAGTTATCATGCAGTTTGATGTCAATTGATCAACTTGATATCATGCAGTTTGATGTCAGTTGATCAACTTGATGATCTTGGTTACAAGGTGGTCTTCTATGCTCAATCCTTCACATATGAAACGGCAATATGGTCATTGCAAAAGGAATCAAAGTTGGCTCACTTTATCCTTTATTTGTATCATAGAAAGAACACTTGTTAGCTGTTACTAAACAGCCTATGGCTTGTATTTGGCATGGTTGTTTGGGCCATATATTTCGTAGTGGAATGGAAAATATTTCTCGTTCTGGCTACTTACCTATGCTATCTTTCTCTAATTTTTAATTTTTGAGCATTGTCAATGTGGAAAGAAAACTAGAAATGTGCTTAGAAAGCACATTGACTCTTCAATTCAGCCTTTAGATCTCGTTCATACAGATGTGTGTGGTCCTATGCCCACAAGGTCATTAGGTGGTTCTCTTTACTTTGTCACTTTGGGTATATCCTATCAAATCGAAGGATGAAGTATTCTCTACTTTCAAAAAATGGCTTGCTTCAATTGAGACTGAAAAAGGAATTAAGCTCAAAGCTTTATGTTGAGATAATGGGGGTGAGTATACCTCACATGAATTCAGCCTTTTCTGCCAGTCTAGAGGAATTCTTAGAGTTTACAACTCCTTATACCCCAATATAGAATGGTGTAGTTGAAAGGATGAATAGAATTATTCAGGATAGAGTAGTCTCTATGTTCCTTCACAAGGCTTTTGGGCAGAAGCAGTATTGACTTCAGTTCATGTGATTAACCTTTCACCTAGTACTTCCAAAGTTCCGAAAGTGGCACAAGAGTTATGGACAGGATAGCCAGCATATTATGATCATCTTCGAGTTTTTGGGTGTGAAGCATATGTTCATATACCCAAGAATCTTAGACAAAAGTTGGACCATAATTTAGAAGTCAAAGAAATGCATTTTTCTTGGATATGGTCGAGAAGGACAATTTGGATATCGCTTATCCTGAATCACAGTTAGTGATAAGAAGTAGTGACGTCATTTTCAATGAGTCTAAGATGCATATGCCATAAACAGCCCATTAAGGAGGTTGAAGTGAGAAGAGTGGTGTTTGAAGATACTAGTCCTCCAGTTAGCATGCATAAAAATGTTGCACATAGGGACATTCAAGAGAATGTTTGATCAGATCAGTCTCCAAATGTTTTTGTTCAGCAACCCTTGAGATGCTCTGCATGTATATCACATCCACCTGATAGGTATGTTTGAGATTTAGATTTTGTTATGCTAGCAGATGCCGGTGAGCCTTCTTGCTACAAAGAGGCTATGCAGACAGAGGATCATGTCAAGTGGGAGGCTGAAATTCACATCAGATAGTGCTTCTCCAAAGTATAAATCACGACTTGTTGCAAAGGGTTTTAAGCAACAACATGGTGTTGATTTCGAGAAAATCTTCTCTCCAGTGGTCAAGATGACTACCCTACACATGTTGCTTGGATTCATTGCAATGGAAGCCTTAGAGCTAGTCCAAATGGATGTGAAAATTGCTTTCTTGCATGGAGATCTTATAGATGAGATCTATATGAAACAATCAGAGGGTTATGTAGTTCCTGGCATGGAAAGTCTAGTTTGTAAGCTCAAGAAGAGCTTGTATGGACTTAAATAGTCCACTAGACAATGGTACCAAAAGTTTGATGCTTTTATGAAGTCTGAAGGCTATTCTCGAAGCAATGAGGATCATTGTCTCTACACAAAGAGATGCTCTGATAGCAGCTTGATATGCTTGATACTTTATGTCGATGATATATTGATTGGTGGAAAGTCATCTTATGATTTGTCAATTCTCAAAAAGAAGTTGAGTCAGACATTTGATATGAAGGATTTGGGGGATGCTAAACATATTCTTGGCACGTGCATTACTCGTGATAGGAATAAAAGATGCATATACTTGTCTCAAAGTGAGTACATATCCAAAGTACTTCACAAATTCAATATGTAGGGTGGAAAGGCATTGAGTACACCTTTACCCACATATGTGAAATTGAGCAAGGATGATTGCCCCAAATCAGATGAGGAAAAGGAATTCATGACCAAAATTCCCTATCAGCCTGTGGCTGGTAGTCTCATGTATGCTATGGTAGCTCCGAGACCAAACATTGCATTTGTTGTGGGAGTTGTGAGCAGATATATGTCTAATCCTGGCAAGAAACATTGGGGAGCAGTCAAGATGATTTTGAGATATCTGAGTGGCACTAAGGACAAGTGTTTATGCTTAGGTAGAGGGAAAGCATCCGTTATTGGTTACACAGATTCTGACTATGCTGGTTGTGTAGACAATCGTAAGTCTACATCAGGGTACATTTTTCACTTTGTTGGAGGTGCTATCTCTTGGAGATCTCGTCTTCAAGAATGTAGAGTTGTTTCCTCCACAGAAGCAGAGTATGTTGTAGCAAGTGAAGCATGCAAGGAAGCATTGTGGCTTTCTGGTCTTGCTTGTGATACGGGTTTACCTCAGCATGTGCCTCGTTTGCTCAATGATAGTCAGAGTACCATTGCTTTGGCTAAGAATCCGGTCTATCATGCAAAGACCAATCACATTTAGGTGAGGTATCACTTCATTAGAGATTGCTTAGCCCTTGAGGGCATTATTCTTGAGAAGGGTCACACTCGAGATGATGTTGTAGCTTCTTTGACTAAAGCTCTACCACATGATAGCTTTCGACACGGTTGTCACTTCACGGGGGTTACTTGATTCATGATCTTACACGGTCACTTGTATATTGTGTAACATGCCCATGAGGTGGGAGGTATAGTTTGTATACTTACACTTAGGTATTCTTTATCATTCTTCATTTTTTTTTTCCCATAGTTACTTTGGCCATATTGGCCTTTAGTGGGAGATTGTTACCATTAGTGTCCATGTGAAAGGCCAAATGACCACCGGACACTTTTGTATATGTTCTGTAATAAAACATATAGTGGCCTGGTCAGCTAGAGACTGTAAGTTCGACCGCATTTGTATCACCTAAGAAGCCTGTGTTCGTGCTACTTATGTACTGTGTTTTTCTGCGTATTCTGCAACCTCTATGGAGAGTACCGTGTGCACCGCTTGGAGCTTGGTTTTCTACTCTGAGGATATTGTTGTGGAGCTCTCGAGAAGAAGAGTGCATTGTGGTGCATCGCCATCGAAATATTTCAATATCTCCTAGTGGAATGGAAAGTTTTTCTCGTTTTGGCTTCTTATCTTAGTTACCTTTCTTTGCTTTTTCTTTCTCTGAGCATTTTCAAAATGGAAAGCAAATTAGGAATGTCCATAGAACGCACATTGACTCTTGAGTTCAACCATTAGCTCTTGAGCTCTCGAGTCTTGTTGAGGGTAGACAAAAAAGGGCCAGCAGGTGTCCTCTTGATTTTGCAATCCATGTCGTCGAGGTAAGGAGATGAAGCTTCTTATGTGGTCGTTGGAGTCCTCTTGCACTAGATCCTTGAAAGTTAGTTAATTTAATGTTTATCCTTGACAACAAATTTGTAAGATCTTCCATTGGCAATTGGTTATCTTCAAAGGTATCAGAGGTGGCTTCCGATGTTCTCCTAGTCTTCTCTTTAGGAGTTGTTTGAGCTAATTCTTGAGAGATCAACAGGAAGAGTTAAGGGTAGAGGTGTAATTGTTTGTTGAGAAGAGTGATGAGTTGACCTTTTCCTATTGTAAGTCTTCATGGGACTCTTGAGAAGACGAAGAGATTCCCTAGCTACTCGAGTATGGGTCATGTATCCCCTCGCTCTCTACTAGGTAGAAGCCTAGCAAGGCTTGTAACTGAAGAAAATTAGTATAAAAAAGAACTCTTACTTTCTAAAGTATGCCTTGCACAAAGCATGAAAGGATCCCACTCGGCGTGCCAAACTGGAGCTTTCCTTACAAGGTGGCTACTTAATGGGAAGGGCTCTCCTTGGTGAAGTTTCTCAGTGTAGGTGAAGAATATCCCTTCTTCCTTCTCGTCCCTTGTCCTCTTCTACCTCCTTTATCTCTTCTTCTTTCGTCATACTATTCTTTGCATGTATGTACATATGGATCTCATGAGGGATATTTGGGAAATCGGATGAGAAAATTAAAAAATTCTTCTCTCTAGCTTATCTTCTTCCCATCCTTCTACTCTTCTTTCCTCCCTCCATTTACTCTCCATATTTTATCTCCTTCTCATGAGATAGGACACAATTTAAATATACACACATGTAGTTGGTTAAGAATGGAGAACAAATGCATTGAGCTTCTAGATCAAGGGAAAAAGCATGCACAGAGGAGAGTTTCAACTTGTCCCACATGTGAAAAGTTTCGTTAGAGAAGCTCTATAAAATGCCTAGGACATGCGATTTTATTTAACTCAACGTTGGAGAGAAACAAAGAGCAATTCTCCTGACTCTCCCTCGCGTAGTTGCATGGGGGAGGAGAGAGAGCCTCTTATTCTCTCTCTCTCTCTCTCTCTTTATCTCTCTCTCTCTCTTTTTATCTCTCTCTCTTTCTCTCTCTCTCTCTCTCTCTTTCTCTTCTCAACCCCTCGATAGCTTCCATTGAAGCTCAAAGGTGTACGCATGTGACTGACGTAGTAGAATCCACTCTTTGCCCTATCTATTGAGGATGCCTATAGATCGAGGGCACCTTTGAAACCACATTTTGCATGGTGAAAGCCATTCGTGAGAGAGAAGCCTATCGAGAAACGAAGCACACGAGATGATGATAGAGCCTCCACCCCACCTATAGTGACATTGATATATAACTAATGATGAGAAATCTCCTTCATCCTTTCCCTTCCTACCACTCTGACAAGAGGAGTAGCCTATATTCTCATAGCTTCATAGCCTCTCTTTCATGTCCTAAGGCCTAGGACCTTAATTTATAACATTATGTAATTACTCAATAGGAGAGAAAAGTGGAACTTGGAAGAAAGAAGTGGAAATTGGAGTCCTAGAAGTCCTATGCCACCATCGAATTTTCATCTTGAGATGTCCTTAAATTGAGACTATGCTAAACAAGACTACGAGGCGCTCAAAATGTCAAAATATAAGTTTCTTGGAGCGAGGTCATAGAGAGCATGTATCCGGAAATTTCACAATAAACTCATCAGGTTCATTATATGTCTTTGGAGTAGGTTACCCACCACATGCTTGTCAAGTTGGCCAGGTTTTCTTGAAGAGTTGAAGAATAATCAATCTTAAGCATGAGATAGTCATGTAGTTGATTACTCTTGGGTGGTCGCTTGACATGTTGCTCAGAGGTGGTCATATGGCAAGTGAGGTGGTAGCCCAACAAGTTGTCCATAGCTCGTGGTCGCCTAGCTTAGCTTTTGCTAGTAGGTGGTTGCCTATCATTTTCCACGAGGAGACCTCAAGGGAATCAAGATGAACAACAACACACAATAGACTTGAAAAGAGGTGAACAACAACACATAATAGACCTCATGAGAGATGTACACACGTAGGATTAGGAGTGCAACTAAGAGAGAGACATAAGTAAGAAACACGACAGAAACATATAGAACTCTTAGCAAGATTGTTGTTCAACACAACCTCCTTGCGTACGCCAACCGCAAGGTTACCCTCTAAGCCAACACCTATGGAAAGGACTTCCTTGTTGTTTAGGAGGAGCTTTGCCACACAGACATGTTAAGGAAAATGGAAATGCACAAACGCTATAGTGATTGCGTACTCTTACTCACATAGGTATGGCCAAGAGCTTGAAGTCTTTGGCATAGGTTCCCCTAAGCTTGAGTGGGCATTACTTTTTATCGCCATGCTGATGCCTGGATATTTAGGAGAGGAGGGCTAGATATTTGTACGAGAGCAACCGCCATATTGAGGGAGGGTATGACAGTCAAGGATACGGTGGCTTGGGTAGTTACCAGCGTCTTGGAAGTCTCCCTTGTTAAGTGTGGTCCAATGTCTTTAGATATGTGGCCCATGGATGAGCACTCGCCCCAAGGGTGTAGGTGGCAAAATTATTGTAGTCAACCTATGCCTAGGTATCCACTCACCCACATCTCCTCCTTGATATGTACTCGTCCAACATCTTTAAGTAATTGAGGTCATCCATGTGAAGACGAGGTCGTCCATGTTGACAAGATAGAGATCGCCCATTCTGTTGAGGTCTCTCTTTATGCATGTGAGGTCGCCCATATGAAGGTGAACTCATCCATGCTTACACTTTTGAGTCTCCCAACCATCTAATATGAGGTCATCCAAGCCATGATATAATCGCGTGACCTTCTTGCAAGCTAATGTTAGGTGAGCACGAATTGTTTATGAGGTAAGGTAGCCTTTGTAATGTGATGTTGCCCAATGTTGTGGAGGAACTTGGAAATCGTCCATTGTGGTCAGAGAGCGAGCCCCCAAATCATTAGGTCACCCATATACAAGAGAGGTCTCCCAAGTGGCATGGTGATTCATCATTCATCAAGGCACCTTACAACAAATTTGCCTTCTACAAGATCTCCAGAAAGCAATGTTTTGACAATCAAGAAGACAATGGGAGTAGTGTACAAAAAGTATCTATAACATGCTTCCAAGTGTGTATCCTTTTAGCCGATGTAATGGGGACATGTATTAATGAACAAATATTTTTGACCATTTTGTTGCAATAGCGCAAAGATGAAGCGGCCAATATGATCATAGTAAAGTGCTGGAGAAGGCATGCATTCTGGAATTATGAGTAACCAGCCTGAGTAATAGATTTTTATCCACCATGTATCAAATTGAAATCCTTGGTGGAAGGCAACATTCCACCAAGATCATGCTTCCTTTGTTTTTGAAGAGCCATTGTATCAAATTGATGCTTAATAATTAATCTCCATAGATGAGTCCATTTTCCGTACTGGTAGAGTCCTTTTGTATTCTACGTAGCTATTTTCATATGGGAGTGTAATGAGTAGATGACAATGCAAATACAATATCTTTGAAATTGATATCCATATTGTCTGTAGGATCTTGCAAGTCAAAGTCCATAATCATGTGTATGCCTTAATAATCCATCTCCAAAGACAAGTCAATTTGCCATACTAGCAAAGTCCTTGTATATTTAAGTAGCTATCTTTCATCCTAGGATGTGAGTAGTAGATGAATCAAACTTTGTCAACGTAAGGGCAATATCTTGGAAAACGATATCCATATTATCCATATGATCTTGTAGAGTCGAAGCAAAGTTTTGCATCATCCATGAGAGATGTGGAATAGCTTGATTGGAATTTTCCATGCTTACAAATTACCTCTAGTAAGAGTAGGTAACCATGGTGAAACTATCATTATTTATATTTCTTTTGGCTTGCTTATTATTTTTAGGAGATCCTTACTTGTGAATTTTCCATGCTTACAAATTACCTCTATTAAGAGTAGGCAACCATGGTGAAAGTATCATTATTTATATTTCTTTTCGCTTGCTCATTATTTTAGGAGATCCTTACTTGTGCCTCATTCTGAATGGACTTCTTTTGCAAGTCTTTAGTTGGGTAAAAGGTGTAGCAAGAGACATCTGCTAATGGGTAGTGGTAGCTTTACCATTGGCAGCAAAAGAGTGGAGTAAGGGAGATCAAACACTTGCAAGAGAGTCTAGATAAATTCGTTTTTGTTTTTCCATCATTTGCTCTTCAAAAACTAGGAAATTACTCTTTGGTCAAGTAGGAATCAATTTCACTTAACAAATGGATAGAATGAAAGCATATGGGCTATATTTTCCCCTCTTGAAATAAATTGCAATTCCACCAACCATATATATGGTTATATTCAAAATCCTTAGAAAAGGATGCAATGTGTTCCACATTATACTATTATTGTTCGTTGCAGAAATAGAAGGGGTATACATCACGCAACCCAAAGTTTTTGCCACATGTCCAACGTCCAACCATAAAAAAGAAGGCCAATTTTACCAATTTTACCTAGATAATGCACTTATATGGTATTGCCTTTAGGGCTTCCATTGGAACAGATGAGTCAAATCCACATAGAAAAACTATTTGTTCTTCAAGGAATTGGGCTTTGTCCTTTGCATCTTAAAATTTAAATGGTTCATGAATCAAGTAAAAGTATCTTGTCCATTGCAGCAGAATGCAAGTTACAATCAATAGCTTGAGCCACATATATTAAAGGAGGCATATGAGCAATGAAAAAGAGGAGAATTCCTCTTTCATGAAACATCAAAGCAGAGTTGCAAATGAGATTGGGATCAATATCCACATTAAGATTTCCATGACCATTTTCCTCCTAGTGAGCACATCTTCCATTATACTCCTAAATTTGCATACATTCACATGATGCAGGTCTTGAATTTCAGATATATGATCTTTGGGAGGCATGTTCTCAATTTGAGTATGTTTTTTTTTGTGTTTCCATCATCCCATCGCTACATAAAACCTCAACGTTGCTTCATTGTGGTATTTAGTCGGGGTGGAGTAGTAGTTGTAATCTGGTGATTATGTTCAAGAATGTGGTGGTATGCACACTTTTGTACCAAACAAAGTTAATATCAAGCTAGACAATATCAAGAGAGTAGGAAGCTAGTCAATCAAAGGAAGTAAGCTCACTTTTGGAGAGAAGGTCAATATCAAGCTAGGTAGTATCAAGAAAATAAGAAGTCGAACAAAATTACATTGTCAACACACACTAGTGAAAAGAAGTTCACTCCTCGTATATGACTTTTACGATCAATAGGGATGATTATCAACAGGATGTGATACAAGTGATAGTACAAAGAATCAATCTTCCATAGACTAAGATGCATCCAAGATGCACGAGAAGATAATTTCAACAGTCTAGCAGCCATTGAACCCTTTCCGTGACTCCTCACCAGTGAGTTAAGGCTATTTGCTTCTCTTGGCGGCTCCCCTTCGAGTGTCTTTTTGTTGATATATTTAGGTAGTGATGTATGTGAACACACTAGGACCACCGGGGCACTTTTTTTCCTCTTTAGGAGGTTTTTCCCCCCCCGCTTGTATATACGCCTATTGCCCTAACGGGCTACTTATCCTTGTACATTCTAGTGGTAATACATTCAGTATTGTGTGTTGTGCTCCAAGCTTCTTCTTCTTCCTTGTGCTTTTCGCATGCTTCCGCAGACGTCTAACTCCAACAATTGGTATCAGAGCAGGTCGCCGCTTCATCCAGGGCGTCGTCAACACCTCTCGGGTTGCAGTCTCAGAATCGCATGAATTTTGGTTAGCATACTCACCGTGTTTCCGAGATCAAAATAGCTTTGCTATATGGTGCCGAAATTGCGATATGAGCTCGTTTCGACCTCCAAATGCACTATCGCAGCGCTTGTGCAGGTTATTTCGTCTTTTTGTGCCAAAGGTATATATCAATTTCGGTTCGCCAATATAAGCGTCTCGAAGTCTGCTACAAGTTTAGCAGAATTCGTCTCGGTAATTCTGTTCAATTTTTTGAGATATAGTCAATTTTCTCCATCAAGGTATTTTAGTCACCGGCCATGGCTGAAAGCAGTGATGTATTTCGTATGTTGGCTGTTGAGGATAAGTTGGATGGTACCAACTACTCATTGTGGGCTTATATGATGCGACATGTATTGGTTGCAAAAGGATTGTGGAACATTGTGGAACATTGTGCAGGGTGTTGAAAAACATCCTATCAAACCTCCAATTCTTACAACTACAGGTATTGAAGCTGAAGCAGCAGGTGTCGAAGATGATGATATTCTGCATATTCCTGTTCATGTTGCGGTTTTTGCTACACCTACTGTAGAGCAAATTCGTTGGGATGGAAGAGATTTCCAAGCACATGCATTGATAGCTTTGTCTGTCAAACGTGCCATTATTCCTCACATTCGCTCTTGCAAAACAACTAAGGATGCTTGGGATACACTTACCACATTGTACCAAGCTAGGAATGAGGCTCGTAATGCTTACCTCTGAAAATTGTTGGAGAGTGAGCACATGAATGAAGGTGATTCTATAGACAGTTTTCTAACAAAGATCAAAGACTTGAAGGAAGAGTTGATTAACAAAGATCAAAGACTTGAAGGAAGAGTTGATTTCTGCTTATGAGGTTATATCATATAGCTCACTTGTGCAGACCGTTTTGAATGGTCTTCCTGATTCATATCAAAGTTTTGCTTCTACTCTTCGGTTGATGATGAAAGGCAATCCAAATGCCTTGTCATTTGAGGAGTTAGTCTCTGTTCTGTTGCACGAAGATCAGTCCAGGCAGAACAGGTCCATTATGTGTGTTGCAGATCAAGCTTTCCTGGTTAGTCAGAAGGGAAAACGAAAATGAAGCTCTTCAACTAGTACGCAGAAATCTGCTAATTCTGCAGAATCGAAGAGAGAAGACAAAGATGAAAAGAAATAAAAAACGCAGAAATTGTTTTTCAAGTACTGTAAAGGAAACGATCTTGTGCCAAAAACAGAGTCTGCTAATCTTGTGCCGGAAGAAGAGTTGGTGTTTACTACTGTTTGCAGTTTTGACCCATCTTCTCATGAGCAGTGCATGTCTGGAGTAGACTCAGATGTTTGATGTTTGGTACTTAGACAGTGGGGAGACCAAACATATTACCTCACACCGCAGTTTCTTCTCTTCACTCGAGCCTGCCCCTACAGGGAATACTGTTACATGCTCCAACAACTCCTCTTATCCTGTAATGGGAGTTGGTAAGATCATTTTGACTACTACTGATGGTAGTTCTTTCACTTTGTCAGATACTTTGTTTGTGCTAGGGATCAAGAAAAATCTGTTATCAGTTTCTGCATTAGTCAAGATTGGCTTGGTTTTGAAATTTGTTGATGACAGATGTACAGTTCATGATCTGTCAAATGGCGACGTGATTATTGCTTCTGGCATTTTATGTCGTGGGCTGTATAAGCTCATAGACTATGAAAGATCTGTAAATGATTCGGCATGTGCAGTACATTATTCTCAGGCTATGTCAGATGCAAAGCTTTGGCATGCACTCTTTGGTCATCTGAATTTTGCTAGTTTGCGTCTGCATAAATCTGAAACGGTGTCCTCTTTGCCCAAACTTGAGGCACCCGGAAAACATGTTTGTGAAGGATATATTTTGGGCAAAATGCAACGTTCCTCCTTTTTAAAAGATGGTTCAGTTCGGGCTACTCAGAAATTGCAACTTGTACAAAGCGATGTCTGTGGTCTTATGCAGACACCTTCTTTTGGAAATTATCTTTACTTCGTGACTTTCATCGATGATTTTTCCAGGCATTCATAGGTATATCCATTGAAGGCAAAGTCCGAAGTGTTCGTGTGCTTCGAACAGTTTTTGGTTTTGGCTGAAAATCTGTCAGCATGTAAAATGGGAACCCTTCGTTCTAATCGAAGGGGGAATATATGTCTTCTGATTTTAATGCATTTCTGGTGGAACGTGGGATAAAACACCACTGTACAGTGCCGTATACACCTCAACAGAATGGAGAACGAAAGAACATGTCACTCATGGAGATGGAGAGGTGTATGGTCAAGAGTCGGGCTTTATCACATAGTTTCTGGCTTGAGGTTGTCATGTGTGCAGCATATGTACTTAAGAGGTGTCCCACTAAAGCGCTGGAGTCTATCACTCCATATGAGGCTTGGCATGATTGCAAGCCATCTGTTGTTGGTCTGCATGTTTTTGGTTGTTTGGCATATGCATTAGTGCCTGAACAACATTGCAGAAAATTGGATGATAAAGCAGTAAAATGTATTTTTGTTGGGTACAGTTATGAAAGTAAAGGCTATCGTCTGTATCATCCACATGCTAAACGCATTCTGGTTAGCCGTGATGTTGTTTCTGTGGAAGATGCTATTCAGCCATCTTTTTCATGTACTAAAGAGACATCTCTTAGCTCCAAAGACATGTATGATACTTTCTACCTCATTTTATAGGTGGACAGTCTAGTGTTGGTCCTAATGAGGAAACTTCTCAGCCTTTGCAAGTTTCATGTGATGATGCAGATCATCCCATTTCTGATGCAAATTTACATGATGCACTTGTTGATGAGAGAGCTGATATTGAAGAGGCAAAAACTATGCCAAAATGGTTGGTGCAGACTTTGCATGACAGCAAATTAGATGCACCTCTGTCATATCATACTCAATCACGCTCTCATAGTGCCTCTTTTGCATCAGATTGCTATGCTATGGCTGCATCTAGCCTCTATGATGAGAATGAGCCTGTTTCATTTTACGAAGCACAAAATTCAGAAAATTGGATAGTTGCTATGCAATCTGAATATAATGCTATAATGAAGAGCAGTACTTGGTCTTTATGTGACTTGCCTCTGGCAAGAAGGCCATTGGGACTAAGTGGGTTTACAAGCTAAAGCGTAAGCATGATGGAACAGTTGACAGGTATAAGGCTAAGCTTGTTGCAAAGGGTTATGCACAGGAAAGAGGCATTGATTTTGATGAGACCTTTGCACCTACATGCCGTATGACTAGTGTTCGGAGCATCTGTGCACTTGCAGCCCATCGTTTTTGGAATGTACATCAGTTGGACATTAAAATTGCATTTTTGAATGGTGATTTGCATGAAGAAGTGTATGTTTTTCAGCCCTGTGGTTTTGTGCAGAAAGGGCATGAAAACAAGGTGTGCAGGTTAAAGAAGGCATTATATGGGTTAAACCAAGCACCACGTGCTTGGTATGAAAAGATACATGCCTATCTGATTGCACATGGTTTTGAGAACAGTCAAACTGAAAGCACCTTATATGTCAAGCGTGCTAATGATGTACTTCTAATCATTGTGGTGTATGTTGATGACATGATGCTCACTAGTCCTCATGAGAAGCATATTGCTAATTTTAAGGTTGATTTACATGCCTCATTTGAGATGTCTGGTTTGGAGCATTTGCATCATTATTTGGGCATTCAGTTTATGCATGTTGATGGTGGAATGGCTTTGTGTCAAACAAAATATATTGACACATTATTGCAGCGTTTTGACCTTGAAGAGTGTAAACCTATTGCCAATCCTATGGAGACAGGTTTACGACTAAGTCTTCATGATGCTGGAGATGCATTTGATGCTGTTCTCTATCAGCAGGCTGTCGGATGCTTGATTTACTTATGCATTACTCGGCCAGAAATTTAGTTTGCTGTCTCACAGATGAGCAGGTTTATGCATTGACCAGTAGTCAAGCATTGGCAGGCGGTTAAGCGCATCTTTCGCTACTTGAGTGGTACTCGCCTACTTGGGTTGTTTTATCCCAAGTTGGGGTCACTGCCGCCAGATTTGCATGCTTTTTCTGACTCTGATTGGGCTGGTTGCTATGACACTCGTGTGTCCACTAGTGGCTTTTGCTTCATGCTTGGTAGCTCATGTATATCTTGGTTGAGCAAGAAGGAGCCTACTGTGGCCACTTCCAGTTGTGAGGCTGAGTATAGGGAAGCTTTCACAGCGACTGTTGAGTGTGTGTGGCTCTGATGCCTTATGGCTGATTTGTGTGTTGGTCAGTCTTCTGCCACCAGCATCTTCACTGACCGTCAAAGCGCATTGGCAGTTGCGAGGAACCCTTTGTTCCTTGCTCGCACTAAGCACATTGAGGTGCATTATCATTATGCCAGAGAGAGGTTCTCTGCTTGGGAGATCAGCTTGCCATATGTGCCCACGCAGGAGAACATTGCATACCTTTTCAGGAAGGCTTTGTATAGGGAGAAGTTTGAAGCTTTCTGCAAAGCTTTGGGCTTACTTCCTTTTGTGGATTGATTCCACATAGCTTGGCACTTCCTTATACATGAGTGCCAGCTCCTTGTTCACCGCATCACTCCCGAGGGGGGATTTGTTGATATATTTAGGTAGTGATGTGTGTGAACACACTAGGACTGCCGGGGCACTTTTTTCCCTCTTTAGGAGGTTTTTTTTCCCGGCTTGTATATACGCCTATTGCCCTAACGGGCTACTTATCTTTGACATTATAGTGGTAGATTGGTAATATATTTAGTATTGTGTGTTGTGCTCCAAGCTTCTTCTTCTTCCTTGTGCTGTTCGCGTGCTTCTGCAGACGTCTAACTCCACCAGTTTTGGCCCTCACTCTTTCTTGCTTGTTGCTCACACGTACCATAAGTGTTTATGAAGTGCTCATCATGAGTATTCTAGAAATATCTAGTTGATACATACCATTCCCCTTTATAGAGAGTTCCCAAGGAGCTTGATACTTATTGAAGTTCCTATTTTTGTGGTTTTGAAGATGCCTTGATGTTACATTCCCAAACCCAAAGGACATGTATGGATGCCTGTAGTTAAGTGTTCGATGAAGTGAGAAAGCCAATCTATTGTAAATTGGGCCACCTCCTCAAAGTGAGTCTATACATAGGACCCATCCTCTCATTTGTGAGACATTCTCGTATGAGGGACTTGGGCTGTTGGCCCTTGGCAAAGTTTTGTCACGTGTATTTTTTTTTGTTTTTTTTTTTGGGGGGGGGGGGGGGGTGTGATGGCTATGCACATAGCACATGCATGTAGTATACTGCCTCTTGTATAGTCTTGACAGTGGAGAGCGAGCACCACTATGGACTCTATCATGTGATAGATTTTGACATTGTAGCAGTCATGGCACCATTGGGGTAATCGCTAGATGACTTGTTATGGTGGGAGTCCTAGTTATTAGTGTCTATCGGAAGCCATGCGCTATGCTCACTTTTTTGTGGGACCACTACATGCATCACATGTTGTGCATTAGTTGTTAGTTTTTGGCGGCTCCTCACACTCAGTTTCCATTGCAATACCTATTTGTCATGCTCGAAAGGGAATTATCAATGTTCCCACAACTCTTGGTGCTTGGTTTCTTATAAGATATCTGTCTATCGTATTAGTTCTTAGATATTTTAGATTTTTTTCTTTGGCCGTTTCTCGCCGTTTCATTTCAGAAAAATACAAGAAATGTTTTTTTTCTTAGAAATTTAATTTGCTAAATCAATTTTTTTCTTATTGGAGAAACATTTTTTTTTTAATGCACATGCAAAAGATACTTTGTAACTTATCCTGCCATTCATTCGTTATTTCCTTTGGTAGACCTGTTTGTGACATATCCTGAGATCATTTATAGATCGAAGAATCGGAATCGGTTGTACACAGACTTCAGTCCATGGACAGTATGTTGGTGATGTGATGATTTTTGACGCCAATTTATCATAGATGATGGCATAGCCATCAGGGATACCTATGTAGGCTCAACTGATATAGAGCTGGATATTTTATAGAGGTGGTTGCCCTTGCTGGTGGCCGTCTTAGCTCCTTAGTTGTGATGAAAGCCCCTTGGATACTTGCCCAGGAGCTGTTTCCCATGAATATAAGCTCAATTGTTGTGCCTACAGTTAATATAGAGTCACCCAGCATATACCTCCCATGGACAGTCCAATTGGGTGAGTGATTTTCCCTGCTTGCAGTTCACTTATGGTAGTACTCAACATCGGCTGTCCTATGGGCCGTTGACATTGATATCAGATCATGAGCCGATCTCTTGACTTCCATGAGACTTACCCGAGATTCTCAGATGATTCGAACAGACGTGCATGATGCTATCTTCTCGATGTTGTGATCCATTTTTTAATCACAAAGAAGATAACTGGTGCGTCTTATGAGTCAGATCTACCTTGAGGAGTCACCAAATTTCCTGGTTCCATGACGCCTGTAGCTGCCCTCACTGTGTGGCCACTTTGGGGATGTGCTCTCCTTGGAGTAGTATACTCGGTAACACGGTCTGTGTGCGAGAGGGAACACCAAAGAAAACAATGACCTGGAGGGTACACAACCAAAGAAAAAGATATAGACCTTATTGTTACACTACAGTGTTCAAAAGGAAGAACACAGCCATTGTATAGATCACATGAGGTGGTAGATGAATGTAGACAAATATCTAGAGGGTCAGCAAATGAATCTTACTGTAAAAGCATATACAGCAGACACTACAACATAAAAATGACACTCAGCTGGAGACCATATTTTAGTCCAAAACTTGTCCCAATACGTTTGTGTTGATCCTTCACTTGTTGCAACTTGTGCGCATGGGGCTGTCAACCCTTAGCTAGTTGTAAATTGTGCTTATCCTGTCTTACAGTTCTGAGCAATCTGATTTACCTGTCGTTGTGCTGTGACTCCCTACGACTGATGTGATGATCTTGTAGAAGACTGAAGTGCACTCTTCTGTGGGATCCCTCGTCTATCTCAAAGTGAAGCACTTGCTGGGGAGCCAGAATACTCAATTGGCTGGGTGATAGGCACTTGGTGGGTTTGGAAATGGATATCTGAAGATAGATCATCTGGATACCAACAGGAATGACCTCCATAACGCCAAAATGGGCTCTGAGGCACCATTAAGAAAGAGGGGATATCATGCTGCCTCGGCACATGAAAGATCAATTTGATAATATTGATGACCCACAAGCTCAGTGCCTTGATACTCTCAGCCAGATAGAGAGCATTTGAGACTGCAAAATGTTGTTGAGGTCTCTTTTGCTCAGACGATCATAACCATTGGCAGTGTTTTAAAAACAGCAAAACTGAATAAAGGCGAATAATATCTTGTGCTGGAGTCTAATAATCTCTTCTTTGAAGCTTACTTGTTCATTGTCAAAGAGGCAGAATCAAGGGAGAGAATAGTGGGGTGGGCAAGTGATGATGTTTATCCCTATTCTGGGTCTGCTTCATCTTCATGTGAGTTGTATTGAGGGAGCTGGAAAAAAGTGGCAACTGCTTGAGTCTTGACATTGAGTTTTCTGGAAGGCAACTGATAAAACTTACAAAACAACTAGAAGTGCTTTAGAGCAGCTAAAAGAGAGAAGCAAAAAGGGGCTCTCAGGAACTTTCAGATGTAGAAGAGCTGCGGCACTTTCAAACCATTATTCATCAGAAAAAACTTGTTAGATTGGCAATATGAGAGCTTTGGGCAGCTAGGAGAATAGCCTAAAGAAAACAGTAAGGGGCTGTTTTAACACATTTTTCTTTACTTTTTTAACATCCCCATGTACTTTCGTGCAGTTCCTGGGGATTTCAGAAAACTGGAAAGAGTTTTAGATCACTCCGATCAATTTTTTGTGTGCTTGAGCCATTCTGGTGCCATGTTCTCTCTCTATTTACCATTTACAATTGGATATTGGTCAGATTCAATATCCACTTGTTTTCAATCTTGTAAGCCTGTAAGAGTATATATTCTTGATACTACATTGTATTAGAGATGCTGTTTAAGTGCCATTGATGACATTTCATAGGAGAGAAGTTTAGTCTGTTCTTTCAATGTTGAAGTTTGCACACATTTTCGTGGAACCTGGAAATTTAATTGAAAATGGAGTTCTCATCCATCCAATCTTTTGCACTTAGATTTGTTTTCTTGTCTTCCTATTATTTTCATCTCTTCTTGCTAACACTGTAGTTTATGCATAGGGAAAATATAGCAAAGAAGCTACCCATCGATGAGTTAACTCTTCCCAGTGTAATTGACTACATCAAATCAAATGGACTGTACGAAACGTGTTGAAATAAAAGGGGCATTTATTTCAACATTTGAGACTTGGATTTCTGAATAATTCTAAGTATTATGCTTCTGTACATGAACCATTGTGATGTATTGGTTGGATATGATTAAACCTTATTTGCAGATTGTATCCACAATGGTTGTATGAAATTAATATGAAATAATAGTTATCCTATTTCGCTTATTCAACAACATGATTTGCTAACATGCAAATTGCAATGTAGAAAGCGTATTAAAGCTCATCCAAGTTTATGTTCAAGGCAAGCGTTAGACTTCAAAGCCGTAAATCATCCAGTGTATTGCAATCTATTTTACAAGGGGGTGGAATGTACTTGGATGTGGAATTAAATATTTTTTCAAAAACATTGCAGGATTATGGTATGCTATGAGTCGAGAGAGATTTTCAGATGAATTCATCATAGATGTGATATTTTATTGCTTATGGAATCTGTTGTTGGTTGACCTTTTCATCATCGTATGATGTAAAGTAACGATAAATGGTACACATGAATTGTGTTGTTATGAAACATCCACAGCATTCTACTACATATTCCTTCAAATGGATCAAAATCATATGAAGGAACAATGTGATAAAGAATATGATGGAAATGGATGAAATAAATCCAGACATGTTAGTTTAATATGAAGGAACAATGAGATAAATGATTTAATGGAGATGGATCAATTGAATCCAGACATAGTTTAATATGTTGCAGTCAAATAACCATAGATTTATCTGTGATGAAAGGTGTAGAGATTCAATAGAGATCTGCACGAGAATAAAGTGTTTTGAACATGAAGAATGATCTAGTAGTTTGTGTTAAGCATTAATCGTATGTGATGCTTGCACTCATGGATCTTAAACCTTTAGTGGCAGTATAATGTGATTAAATTGATGGTGTTGAGTCCTATCATTCCATTTTGAAGCAGTTTATGGACATGCTTCCACATGATCATATTCTTATTTGTAGGTCGTGTTAGCAGTTGATAGTGGTTTATGCATATGTTTTCATACTATTTTGTTCCATTATCAGTCAGTCATGCTAGATATAATTAGACTGATGTGTATAAATTATTGTATTTCGTTGACTCTATGTACCTAGAAATGCATGTGCATCCGTGAGTATGTCAATGTTGAGAAGGTGGTGTCTTAACTTAAGGCACAATCAAATGAATCATATGCTATCCTTTGGGAAGTTCAAAACTTGATCTAGCTTAATGAATTCAGAATATTGAATAAAGCGTAGAATTCTCATGTGCTTGTATGCTTGTTGATGATGTATATTATTGTACACGGTCTTAATCATTATGTTGAGTTACTATGAAATTTGAAGGTCACATATTTGGTTTTGTTTGCCCATGTGTTTGTTTACCTCTTGCTCAATCCATTGATTTTCCCTCCCGTGTGTGGATCTATCCATCAAATCATGAATGCACTATGTATGCATGCATTTCATTCTAGTGTTATATAAAGCTATTTGGATAGTAAGATGTTTCACAATATTGTAGGTATATGCATTTATCTATAATGAACTATAGTAAAGCTACCAAGCGTCATTAATAAGCTGTAAGTAAACTTAGATATCTGCATCATAATGTGAAGCTGAGCACAAGGTAGCTTTCTCTACAGCTAAGTAGTGTGTTTGACTTGGAGACCAAGTTGGTCTTCACTTGTGAATTGGTGAATTTACATGCATATTTTCTTATACTTAAGGTATAACTTGTGTAACACACTATTTTTTATTCGTGCTAGGACTTAAGCTTAAGAGATACCCATCATTAAAGAAACAATGTAAGTGATGAGGAACTGATGTTTCCAAGAAAAAAACTGTTGCATATGTATTCATCGAAGCTATATTTTGAAACATGTTTGAATGACTCAAATTTCTGCTCAAATTTTTCTTTTTTGATGAATGTTCTACATTTTGATTAGCATTGTAAAGGAAAATGTTATGAATTAAATGTGGGCTAGATTGCTGCTTTTCCATTTGGAGATACTTTCTCAACAATACTTTTTTAATGAAATTTTCTTTTTCACCATATATTCTATAAGATATAAGCCGATAATCATATGAAGTGTATCTAATTAGACTCATCTTTGAAATTTGGAAGTCTAATATTTGAGTAAGAGACGAGATCTTTTAGGGGATTTCATCTTTAAAGATTACTGCTTTTTAGTAAGCCTTAATTGTTTTATTATGGAACCTTAGAATTTTGGTTTTCAATAATTTTTACAAGACACCATGTAAATAATATGTATTCCGATTTTTGAGTAAGATGATGCCTTTGGGAAGAATTTTATGAGATTTTTTGCCCGATCTTGTTACCTTCTTACCAAATATAGATTGTGATTGGATTTTATTGAGTTTTACTTGAACGTCTGGTTTGTTGGAGCTACATGTAATAGTTTCTTACGATGGAAGTGCTACCGATATAAGATGAACTTGTTGTTAATGTTAGGAAAAAGCACATTGAGATTAACTATACAAATTTGAAAGAAAGAGATAAGCAAGTGAAGTGGGATTTGGTGGATCTACGTGAAATTGTTTCTTACAATAATTGTGCTATAAGGTAAAGGATGCCTTACTCATGCTAGGAAAGAAGACATTACTATTGTAATGTGAAAGAAAGAGAAGCAGGTAAACTAGGAATAGTTTATGTTCAAATGCGACATTGTTATAGGGTTATACACAAAACTTAGATCTTATGATATGCTAAAAGGTTCAAGTTTATGCTCACCCTTATATCTTTTGGCCAATGGTTCTTGTACAGTTGAAAAGTATAATGCAATATTTTGAAGAAATATGTCGCATATTAGTATAATGCAATATTTTGAAGAAATACGTCGCAAGTGATCTTCGATGTCATTTTCTAATTGTGAATTTTCTTCTTGCGATGTGTGTAATTTGAACAGTTTTCTCCATTTATTTTCGTTTTTTCATATTTCTTTTCACTGTGAGCTCAAAGGTACACTTAGTGTAGTTATTTATAGCTACCTTTGAAATTTGATTGAAAAATAGTGTGTACAATGTGGACTAGCAGTTAGGAGTGTTTTTAGAAGATGTGGGTTGCGTTTGAGATTAATCATCCTTTTATAGGCCTTAAATTCTTAATTATGCAGCCTTATCTTCGAGAGCTTTTTCTCTAGGAATCTAAGGACTCATTTGTATTTCACTTTGTGAGTAAGATAAAACAGAATAAGATTTCTTAACAGTCACTTCACTTTGTGTGTATATGTTGCAGCTCACATCGTTGGAGCTTTCTATGGTACATAATTTCTCTTTAACTTGCGCGTTCTTATTTCCATGACTCTTATTTCATGGTTGTATGTGAGTGTTCGTACCTTAGGATTTGGCTACTTTTAACAAGTTTTCTCATGTAAATCCTCTTGGAATTGAAGCTCTTGTGTGGTTGGGGTTTTTTCCTTATCGTCAAGATTGATTGCATCATATACTCTAAAGTTCACTTCTCCAATAAATACATGTGTATTTGCATGCATAAACATGCACATATACATACATATGCTTGCTCACATATCCACACACACACATGCATACACACATATACATATACACACACATTCATACATACATACATGCATATATACATGGGTAAAACATACTTGCATGCATCTATACATACTATTGATATAATTTGGTAGTGATGTGTGCAAACACACTTAGGACCATTGGGGTACTTTTTTCCCTCTTTAGAAGGTTTTTTTCCTCTCGGCTTGTATATATACCTATAACCCAAACGATACTTATCTTTGTACATTAACTTGGTAATATATTCAGTATTGTGTGTTGTGCTCCAAGCTTGTGTCGTCAAAATTCCGATTACAATCTCAAAATCGCACGAAAACTGATTAGGAGTTCAAAATTGCTTTGCTCTATGGTGTCGAAATCTAATTTGAGCCCGTTTCAGCCCTTGAACACACCATCATAGCGCTTGTGTAGGCAATTTTGTCCTTTTATGCCAAACATATATAAAAGTTTTGGTTTGCCAATACAAGCGTCTCAATGTCTGCTACAGAGTTAGTAGAGCTTGACAGGGTAGTTATGTCCAACTGTTTGAGATACAATCATTTTTCTGCATCAGGGTATTTTAGTCAATGTCCATGGCTAAAAGCAATGATGTATTCCATATGTTGGTTGTTGAGGACAAGTTGGATGGTACCAATTACCCATTATGGGCATATATGATGTGTCATGTATTGGTCACAAAAGGATTGTGGAATATTGTGTAGGGTGTTGAAAAATGACCCAATTACACCTCCAAATACAGTTATTGAAGGTGATACAGATGGCATTGAAGATGATGATCTTCAAATTCTAGTTCGTGCTATGGTTTCTATTACACCTACTACAGAGAAACTTCGATGGAATGGTAGAGATGCACAAACATATGCATTGAAAGCTTTGTCTATCAAACATGCCATTATCCCTAATATTCACTCTTGCAAAATAGCAAAGGATGCTTGGGATACACTTACCACTTTGTACCAAGCAAGAAATGAGGCTCATGTTGCTTACCTCCGAAAACAGTTGGAGAGTGAGCATATGAATGAAGGAGATTCTACGGATAGTTTTTTTGACAAAGATCAAAGATTTGAAGGAACAATTGATGTTTGCTCATGAAGTCTTCCCACATAGTTCCATTGTGTAGATAGTTTTGAATGGTCTTCTAGATTCATATCAAAGTTTTGCTTGGCATGCGCACTTTGGTCATTTGAATTTTTTGCTAGTTTGCTACACCTGCAAAAATCTGAAATGGTATCCTCTCTACCCAAGCTTGAGGCACCCAGTAAACATGTGTGTGGAGGTTGTATTTTGCGCAAAATGTAGCGTTCCTCCTTCCCAAAAGATGGTTCAGTTCGAACTACTCAAAAATTGCATTTTGTTCAGAGTGATGTCTGTGATCCTATGCAGAAACCTTCATTTGGCAACTACCTTTATGTCGTGAATTTTATTGATGATTTTTCCATGTATGCATGGATGTATCCATTGAAAGCAAAGTCTGAAGTGCTTCTATGCTTCAAATAGTTTTGGTTCTGGCTACAAATCTGTATGCATGTAAAATATGCATCCTCTGTTCTGATCGAGGGGGGGAATACATGTCTTCTGATTTTAACGCATTTTTGGTTGAGCGTGGGATAAAAGATCAGTGTACAATGCCATATATACCTCAATAAAATGGTGTTGTTGAAGAAAGAATAGATCTCTCATGGAGATGGCGAGGTTTATGGTCAAAAGTCAGGCTTTACCACATAGTTTTTAGCTTGAGGGTGTTATGTGTGCAACATATGTACTTAAGAGGTGTCTCACCAAAGCACTATAGTCTATCACTCCATATGAGGCTTGGCATGGTCGCAAGCCATCTGTTTCTTATCTGCATGTCTTTGGTTATTTGGCGTATGCATTAGTTCCTAAACAACAACATAGAAAATTTGATGATAAAGTAGTGAAATGTATTTTTGTTGGGTACAATTTTGAAAGCAAAGGCTATTGTCTGGATCATCCACAAACTAAATGCATTTTGGTTAGTCGTGATGTTTTTGTGGAAGATGCAATTCAACCATTACAATCAAGTGTTGGTCCAAATGAAGCTATTTCTTAGCCTTTAGAGGTTCCACGTGATCGTGCAGATCATTTTATTTCTGATATAGATTTACATGATGCACTTGTTGATGAGAGGACTGAACTAGAGGAGGCAAAAATCTATGCCTAAATGACTGGTGTTGACTTTGCAAGATAGAAAATTAGATGCACCTCTCTCATATCATATTGGTTCAGGCTCTCATACTGCTTCTTTTACATCAGATTGCTATGCAATGGCTGCCTCTAGTCTTTGTGATGAGAATGAGCTTGCTTCTTTTGATGAAGCAAAAAATTCAAAAAATTAGATGTTGTTATGCAATAAGAAAATGATGCTATCACGAAGAATGGTACTTGGTCTATGATGCTATTGTGAAGAATGGTACTTGTTCTTTATGTGATTTTCCTCCAGGAAAGAAGGACATTAGCACTAAATGGGTATACAAGTTAAAGTGTAAGCCTGATGGAACAATTTGTAGGTATAAGGCTAGGTTTTCTGCAAAAGATTATGCTTAAGATAGAGGCATTGATTTTGATGAGACCTTTGCATCCAGATATTGAATGACTACCATTCATAGCATCTGTGCACTTGCAGCCCATCATGGTTGGAATGTACATAAAGACCAAGTATCATTTTTCATAATAGCATCATATTCTAATTGCATAGCAGCCATCCAATTTTCTAAATTTGGTGCTTCATCAAATGAAATAGGCCCATTCTCATCACAAAGACTAGAGGCATCCATAGCATAGCAATATAATGGAAAAGAAGCACGATGAGAGCCTGAACAAGTATGATATGACAGATGTGCATCTAACTTGCTATCACACAAAGTCTGCACCAACCATTTTGGCATAGTTTTTGCCTGCTCAATATCAGCTCTCTCATCAAGTGCATCATATAAATCTGCATCAGAAATGGAATGATCTACATCATCACATGAAACCTGTAAAGGTTGAGATATTGCCTCATTTGGACCAACACTAGACTTTCCACGTGTAAAAAGAGGCGGTAAAGTGTCAAACATATCTTTGGAGCTAACTGATGTCTCCTTAGTACATGAAAGTAATCCATGAATAGCATCTTCCACAAAAACAACATCATGGCTAACCAAAATGCATTTAGTCTATGGATGATATAGACGATAGCCTTTGCTTTCAAAAGTGTACCCAACAAAAATACATTTCATTGCTTTATCATCCAATTTCGTGCATTGTTCAGGCACTAATGCATATGCCAGAAAATGAAAGACACGTAGGTGAGTAACAGATGGCTTCCGACCATGCCAAGCCTCATATGGAGTGATAAACTGCAATGCTTTAATGGGACACTTGGTAAGTACATATGTTGCACACATAAAAGCCTCAAGGCAAAAACCATGTGGTAAAGCCTGACTTTTGACCATACACCTCGCCATCTCCATGAGTGAATTGTTCTTCCTTTTAGCAACTTCGTTCTATTGAGGTGTATACGGTACTATACACTGATGTTTTATCCCACATTCAACGAGAAATGTATTAAAATCAAAAGACATATATTCCCCCCCTCGATCAGAATGGAGGTTGTCCATTTTACATGCTGACATGTATTGAGCCAAAAGTAGAAATTGTTTCAAGCACATAAACACTTTGGACTTTGCTTTCAATGGATTTACCCATGCATGCCTAGAAAAATCATCAATGAACATCAAAAAGTAAAGATAGTTTCCAAAAGAACGTGTTTGCATAGAACCACAGACATCACTGTGAACAAGCCGCGATTTTTGAGTAGCTTGAACTGAACCATCTTTTGGGAAGAAGAAGGCTGCATTTTTCCCAAAATACACCCTTTAGAGACATGTTTACTAGGTGCCTCAAGTTTGGGCAAAGACAATAACATTTTAGATTTGTACACACGTAGCAAAATAGCAAAATTTAGATGATCAAAGCATGCATGCCAAAGCTTTGCATCTGACATGGCCAGAGAATCTTGAACTCCACATGCTGAATCATTCACAGATTTTGCATAATCTAAGAGCTTATACAGCCCACTACATAAAATGCCAGAAGCAATAATGATGTCGCCATTTGACATATCATGAATTGTACATCTGTCATCAACAAATTTCATAACCAAATTGATCTTGGCTAATGTTGAAACCAATAATAGATTTTTTAATCCTTGGCACAAATAAAGCATCTGACAATGTAAAAGAACTACCATTAGCAGTAGTTAGAATGATCTTACCAAATCCCACAACATGATAAGAGGAGTTGTTGGTGCATGTGACAATATTCCTTGTAGGTTCAGGATCAAGTGAAGTGAAGAAATTGTGCTGTGAGGTAATATGTTTCGTTGTCCTACTATCAAAGTACCAAACATATAAGTCTATTGCAAACATACACTATTCATGAGAAGATGGGATATAACTGCAAACAATACTAAATGCTCATCCTTAATTCTGCACAAGATTAGTAGACTCTGTTTTGGGTGTGTAGGCCTCTGCAACAAACTTTCCAGCCTCTTTTTTCGTTGGCTCTTTTGCAGCCAATTTTGGAAAGCTCTTTATGACATGATCATTTCCTTTACAGTATTTGCAAAACAATTTTTGCTTTTCTATTTTCTTATCATCTCTGTCATCCTTCTTTGATTATGCAAAATTAGAAGAGTTTTGCTTACTAGTAGATGAGCTTCATTTACATTTGCCCTTCTGACTAGCCAAGAAAGCTTGATCTGCAACACACATAGTGGACCTCTTCTAACTAAACTGATCTTCGTACAATAGAACAGAGACTAACTCCTCAAATGTTAAGGCATTTGGATTGCCTTTCATCATCAATCGAAGAGTAGAAGAAAAATTGTGATATGAATCTGGAAGACCATTTAGAGCGATTTACACAAGTGAACTATCAAGCAAGACTTCATTGGCAAAAATCAAATGCTCCTTCAAATCTTTGATCGTTGTCAAAAAAACTATCCATGGAATCTCCTTCATTCATGTGCTCACTCCAACTATTTTCAAAGGTAAACAAGAGCCTCATTCCTTGCCTGGTATAAAGTGCTAAGTCTATCCCAAGCATCCTTTGTTGTTCTGCAAGAGTGAATGCGAGGAATAATGGCACGTTTGATAGACAAGGCTATCAATGCATGTGCATGAGCATCTCTCCCATCCCAAAAAAGTTGCTTTAGAGTAGGTAGAACAGGAACCACAACACGAACAAGAACCTAAACCTGAAGAATATCACCATCTTTAAGGCTATCTGCATCACCTTCAACAATTGTGTTTATAGGTGTAATAGGACGTTTCCTGCATAATATTCCCACAATCCGTTTGCAACCAATACATGACGCATAATATAAGCCCATAATGGTTAGTTGGTACCATCCAACTTATCCTCAATAGCCAACATACAGAATACATCACTAAATTCAACCATGGCCATTGACTAAAATACCCTGAAAGCAGAAAAATAATTGTATCTAAAAAGTTGAACAGAACTACCCTATTGAGTTCTACTAAACTTGTAGCAGACTTTGTGATGCTTATACTAGTGAACCAAAACATGTATATATCTTTGGCACAAAAAGATGAAATTACCTACACATGCTCCGCAATACTATGTTTGGAGGCCGAAACGAGCTCATATCCCGATTTCGACACCATAACCTAGGGTTTCTTTTTGCTAGGGAAATGTCCATAAATTCAATGGTTTTATTTACACTTTGGCTTTAAAACACAAGGATTTTCTAGGATTTAGTTTAGGTTTTCATGGGTCAAAACTAAGGTTTCAGGGTTTTCCAAGGTTAGAAGTTAGTTTTTCATGGATCAGAGTAAGGGTTTTGGGGGTTTATAGTTAGGTTAATGAGCTATATACAAATATATAGGTCTAATGTACAAAACTGATAAGTGAAGCCATTTTGAACTTCTAATCACCCTGAGTATGCTCACCAATTTTTAAGCTTGGAGCACAATACACAATACTTAATGTATTACTAAGAAATGTCCAAAGATACGTGACCCATTAGGGTTATAGGCGTATATACAAGCCATGGGAAAAAAACCTCCTAAAGAGGGGGAAAAAGTGACCCGAGAGTCCTCGTGTGTTCATACACATCACTACCTAAATATGTCATCACTCCCAGATATGAAATGGAGATGCACGCATACGATTACAAATGGAAATGAAGTGGATGAACTCATGTCATCAACCAGGGATACTAGGAGTGATGTTCACTAGATTTATCCATCAAGAGTGATGGCACATTTTTTTTCTTGCCAACTCACTTATTTGTGGAAGTTAAGATTTTCTTTATATATTGCTTTTTAGATATTGTACGAGTTATATTGTTGTATTCTCTATATGTAATAAAAGAAGTAGAAGAAGATCATTCTTCCTTGCCTCAATCTATGTGTGATTCTCATCTTATGTGTGAGTGTGTGAGAACTTTCTTCCTTATCTCCTTTCCCTTAAGATAGAATTAGAGCCACATCAGTTATAAAGTGCTTGGGAAGAAACCTGATAGTGAATAGTCGTGGGGAGACTTGGAGAATGCACGATTGAAAAACGATCTTAGATTGCTTTCAAATTTGGTTTGCACATTGAAGGCATCAAATTATTTTTGGGATTTATTCCATTAAGGTCACTTGTTTTGCTTAGATTTCTATTTCAAAGCAATTTTGGCCTCTATTTTGAGCCTTCAAGTTAGATCCTATAGAAAACCCATGTTAGTTTGCAAAACTCTAAATTACCTTATGTTTGGTTGTTGATATATTTAGGTAGTGATGTGTGTGAACACCCTAAGACCGCCGGGGCACTTTTTTCCCTCTTTAGGAGGTTTTCTCCCCCGGATTGTATATACGCCTATTGCCCTAATGGGCTACTTATCTTTGTACATTCTCTAATAATACATTCAGTATTGTGTGTTGTGCTCCAAGCTTCTTCTTCTTCCTTATGATGTTCGCATGCTTCCGTAGACGTCTAACTCCAACAATTGGTATCAGAGCAGGTCATCTCTTCATCTAGGGTGTCGTCGACACTCCTTCGTTTGCAGTCTCAGATTTGCACGAAATTTAGTGAGCATACTCAGGGTGTTTCAAAGATCAAAGCAACTTCGCTATGTGGTGCTGAAATCGCGATCTGAGCTCGTTTTGACCTCCGAATGCACTATGGCAGTGCTTGTGCAGGCTATTTCGTATTTTTGTGCCAAAGGTATATACCAGTTTTTGTTCGCCAGTATAAGCGTCTCAAAGTCTGCTACAGATTTAGCAGAATTCGTTTGGGCAGTTCTATTCAACTTTTTAAGATACAGTCAATTTTTTGCATCAACATATTTTAGTCACCGGCCATGGCTGAAAGCAGTGATGTATTCTGTATGTTGGTTGTTGAGGATAAGTTGGATGGTACCAACTACCCATTATGGGCTTATATGATGCAACATGTGTTGGTTGCAAAAGGATTGTGGAACATTGTGCAGGGTGTCGAAAAACGTCCTATCACACCTGCAACTGTTACAACTACAGGTACTGAAGCTGATGCAGAAGGTGTCGAAGATTATGGTATTTTGCATATTCCTGTTCGTGCTATAGTTTTTGCTGCACCTACTGCAGAGCAGATTCGTTGGGATGGCAGAGATGCCCAGGCACATGCATGGATAGCTTTGTCAGTCAAATGTGCCATTATTCCTCATATTTGCTCTTGCGATCAGCTAAGTATGCTTGGGATACACTTATCACATCGTACTAAGCTAGGAATGAGGCTCGTGTTGCTTACCTCCGAAAACAGTTGGAGAGTGAGCATATGAATGAAGGTGATTCTATGGACAGTTTCCTGACAAAGATCAAAGACTTGAAGGAACAGTTGATTTCTGCTGATGAGGTTATACGAGATAACTCACTTGTGCAGACCGTTCTGAATGGTCTTCCTGATTCATATCAAAGTTTTGCTTCTACTCTTCGGTTGATGATGAAAGGCAATCCAAATGCCTTGTCATTTGAGGAGTTAGTCTCTGTTCTGTTGCAAGGAAAATGGAGCTCTTCTACTAGTAAGTAGAAATCTGCAAATGCTGCACATTTGAGGAACCAAGACAAAGATGAGAAAAAATCAGAAAAGCAGAAATTGTTTTGTAAGTACTGTAAAGGGAATGATCATATCATAAAGAACTATCCAAAACTGCTGCAAAAGAGGCAAAGAAGAAAGAGGCTGGAATGGTTGTTGCAGAAGCCTCTACACCAAAAACGGAGTCTGCTAATCTTGTGCAGGAAGAAGAATGGGCGTTTACTACTGTTTGCAGTTTTGACCCATCTTCTCATGAGTAGTACATGTCTGCAGTAGACTTAGATGTTTGGTACTTTGACAGTGGGGCGACCAAACATATTACGTTGCAGCGCAATTTCTTCTCTTCACTCGAGCTTGCCCCTATAGGGAATACTGTTACATGCGCCAACAACTCCTCTTATCGTGTTATGGGAGTTGGTAAGATCATTTTGACTACTGTTGATGGTAGTTCTTTCACTTTGTCAGATGCTTTATTTGTGCCAGGGATCAAGAAGAACCTGTTATCAGTTTCTGCATTAGCCAAGATTGGCTTGGTTGTGAAATTTATTCATGACAGGTGTACAGTTCATGATTTATTGCTTCTGGCATTTTATGTCGTGGGCTGTTTAAGCTCATAGACTATGAAAGATCTGTAAATGAGTTTGCATGTGCAGTAAATGATTCTCAGGCTATGTCAGATGCAAAGCTTTGGCATGCACGCTTTGGTCATCTGCATTTTGCTAGTTTGCTACGCCTGTAGAAATCTGAAATGGTGTCCTCTTTGCCCAAACTTGAGTTACCTGGAAAACATTTTTGTGAAGGCTGTATTTTGGCAAAATGCAGCATTCATCCTTTTCAAAAGCTGGTTCAGTTCGGGCTACTCAAAAATTGCAGCTTGTACATAGTGATGTCTGTGGTTCTATGCAAACACCTTCTTTTGGGAATTATCTTTACTTCGTGACTTTCATCGATGATTTTTCCATGCATGCATGGGTATATCCATTGAAGGCAAAGTCCGAAGTGTTCATGTGCTTCAAACAGTTTTTGGTTTTGGCTGAAAATCTGTTAGCATGTAAAATGGGCACCCTTCGTTCAAATCGAGGGGGGGAATATATGTCTTCTAATTTTAATGCATTTCTGGTTGAACATGTGGATAAAACACCAGTGCAAAGTGCCATATACACCTCAATAGAATGGAGTTGTTGAACGAAAGAACATATCATTCATGGAGATGGCGAGGTGTATGGTCAAGAGTCAGGCTTTACCACATAGTTTCTGGCTTGAGGCTGTCATGTCTGCAGCATATGTACTGAACAGGTGTCCCACTAAAGCGCTGCAGTCTATCACTCCATATGAGGCTTGGCATGACCGCAAGCCATTTGTTGCTCATCTGCGTGTTTTTGGTTGTTTGGCATATGCATTAGTGTCTGAACAACATCGTAGAAAATTGGATGATAAAGTAGTAAAATGTATTTTTGTTGGGTACAGTTCTGAAAGTAAAGGCTATCGTTTGTATCATCCACAGACTAAACGCATTTTGGTTAGTCGTGATGTTGTTTTTGTGGAAGATGCTATTAAGCCATTGCTTTCATGTACTAAGGAGACATCTGTTAGCTCCAAAGACATGTGATACTTTGCTGCCTCTTTTTACAGGTGGACATTCTAGTGTTGGTCCCAATGAGGCAACTTCTCAGCCTTTGCAGGTTTCATGTGATGATGCAGATAATTCCATTTCTGATGGAGATGTACATGATGCACTTATTGATGAGAGAGCTGATATTGAGCAGGCAAGAACTATGCCAAAATGGCTAGTACAGACCTTGCGTGATAGTAAATTAGATGCACCTCTGTCATATCGTACTTGATCAGGCTCTCATAGTGCCTCTTTTGCATTTGATTGCTATGCTATGGTTGCATCTATTCTCTGTTATGAGAATGAGCCTGTTTCGTTCGATGAAGCACAAAATTTAGAAAATTGGATGGCTTCTATGCAATCTGAATATGATGCAATAATGAAGAATGGTACTTGGTCTTTATGTGACTTGCCTCCTGACAAGAAGGCCATTGGCACTAAGTGGGTATACAAGCTGAAGCATAAACCTGATGGTACAATGGATAGGTATAAGGCTAGGCTTGTTGCAAAGGGTTATGCGCAAGAAAGAGGCATTGATTTTGATGAGACCTTTGCACCTACATGTCGTATGACTACTGTTCGGAGCATTTGTGCACTTGCAGCCCATCATGGTTGGAATGTACATCAGTTGGACATTAAAACAATATTTGTGAATGGTGACTTGCATGAAGAAGTGTATGTTTTTCAGCCCTGTGGCTTTGTGCAGAAAGGGCATGAAAACCAGGTGTGCAGATTAAAGAAGGCATTATATGGTTTAAAGAAAGCACCACGTGCTTGGTATGAGAAGATACATGCCTATCTGATTGCACATGGTTTTGAGAGTAGTCCAACCGAAAGCACCTTATATGTTAAGCGTGCTAATGATGTGCTTCTGATCATTGTTGTCTATGTTGACGACATGCTGCTCACTGGATGGTTGGCCTTTCATTACTTGGAGAGCTCAAGAACATGTGGTAAAGTATTGTGTTGCAATCTTTTTTGCTCAATTACGTAGAATTTGAGTTTGTGCATGGCACTTTCACCCTTCCATTGGGCTAATTGCTCCCCATTTTCTTGCTTTTGTAGGGTAGTTTTAGTTCAATTTGAATGTTTCACAAAAACACCCCCTAACCTTCTCTCTCTCACTCTCTTTCACTTCTTCACACATATACACTTCACTCACATGCACCTTTGGCATCACTTTTGCACCACTGTCATCTCTGACACAAGTGAAGGCCGTGAAAAGAGGGATGGACAATTGTCCTCTCTTCTCCCTCCCTCTCTTCATTTCCAAGAAAACTTAAAATGGAAATCTTATCTATCATCTGCTTCATTTTGCGCATAAGGAAAACTTTTAGTTCTAAAAACCCATGTACATTTCAAAATTTGGGAGGGAGGGATGTTGTCTCTCTCTCTCTCTCTGTGTCTTCATTCACTACGATACGCAAAGAACATCTTTGTGTCGGACAGGTACGTCTGGAGGAGCTAATGCTCCATTTCTTCCGTTCTATTCGGCCATCAAAGCCATTATGGGGCCATGTGTGTTAGGTGGGGAAGCATTTCTCCCTCTTGCTTCCTCTTTGCTCTTGGTGCCTCGTGGTTTCACTTCTGCCTTTCCCTCATTTTGAGGGTGGAGCTCAAGAATGAGCTCCACTATTCACACTCTGGCTATGGCAGATGGATGCTCGAACCTCCACCTCTTCTCTTGGTTGTGAGTCGGTGGTTGTTGCTGATAGAGTTTGTTGTTGTGCTCATCGACTCCTTTTGTGGTGGGTCGCTAGGTCTTTCGGCTTCCCCTGCTCCATTCGCTATCGGGTTGGAGCTCTGTTGACAATCAAGTCCCCCTTCTCTTGGTCGAGCTACAATTGCTCCCCATTGTCACTTGTTGCCCCGATTTTGCTCCACTATGTTCGTATGATTTTGTTGCTCATATCTTTCCATCGTGAAAGGTTTGTATCGGACTGTTGATCACAACACGATGTTCGTATAATTTTTGCCTAATGTCTCATGCTCCTTCGGCTCCTAGTAGGCGTTGCTGCTTTTTTCTTCTTCGTCGATTGGGAGGTGCAAAACCACACACCTCCCTACCCCCTATGTTCTCAGCTTCGGCATGAATCTGTGCATGCATTTAGGAACATGTTCCCTATTAACGTTCAAATCGATTATGCTTGCTTTCCACCTCCCCGAATGATATGGCTTGGTGTCGGCATGATTGTTGAAGTTTCAAGCTCATGGGCTTCCTTCCCTCTTCCTACTGCTCTCATTTGTGGTCTTGGCAAAATGATCGTCTGCACCTACGAGTTTTGAAGACCGACACGGCAGATGTTCTTGCATTTAACCTTCACATTCAGGCTTCGTTTCCATTATCTCTGTTACTTACTTTGCATATTGCTGGTCCTCGTCAAGAATATGTTCTCCCAGCAACTCTTGTTGCGAACTAAAAAATAGTTTCCCGATACCGAGAAAAAGCGTTGCAGAACCGTCTCAGGTTGAAGAATAATGCCTTGCAGTCCAATCTTCGGTTGTATAGGGGCCTTCTTTCCAGACTCAAGCTGCGGACAGCCTTGAGGTTGAAGATGATTCAGGTGGGTCTAAGCATTGGTGATTCAAGGGCACTCTCATAGGTTGCTACATCTATTTTGGTGTTTTGCTAATTGGATACATGCATTTCTTTCCCTCTATGAATGACGGACTGTATAAACAGTCGACTGGCTACTTTCATCTAGGGCTTTTATGTGGATCACCTAGTTTGTAGAATGGCTTTTGCAAGTGCCATAAATTTCTCAACTCATGTGAGCTGTAGGCTTTTTGTTAGTTGTGTATCAGAATTGACGACTTTGAAGTTGGGCATCACAATGGCCCTGTCATCTACTATCTTAAAAGTAATAGTAAATGATGTTACCTCTGATGACATGTATTCTGAAGCTTCTCAACTAGTTTTATGGCACACTTTATGTGGCAGTTCTTCATGTAAGGAGAGTTATTAAGCATTTGGAAAGAACTTGATGTGCTGAAATACAAAGATGTAATCCTTGCACAAAACCATGTTATTATATTTTAATGTACTGACTTCTATGAGAGAGCTAAATCAATGGTTTTCCATGTATCAACTTACATTTAAGTTGTGATAGATGATGATACTATTGGGAAATATATGGGTCTCTTCATCATTATTTGATCAATTGTTGTGATTTTCTGGCATTATTTTTTTACGAGTGCTGATTCTTGCTATCTTAAAAAAAAGGGGGGGGAGATATGGAAAAATCTGATGCATCATGTTCAGATTTGGTGATTTTACGAGTATGAATTATCCTGCTTGGCACCTTAAATCTTCAAGTATATGGTCATAGGGATTTGGATTGCACTTCCCCTTCCCTACTACATTATGATCTCTTCATAGCATAGGAGTATCGATGCTAGGATTTTGTTCCACTTCATAGGCCTGGGAAAGATATTTGGAAGGGTGTCCCCTTGTTGAAGAAGCATGCATGCACTGTCTAATGCAGTCCTAGAAAGTGTTCTGAATATATTGGGTGTCACCTTTGCATTGTTCATGTATGTTAAAAGCACGTCTCCAAAGATTGATGCCAACATCAGGGTTCATGCTTCTGCAAACAATGACTTGGAAGTCAATTGCAGGGTTTGAGCCTCATCTACAGTGGAGCTCCCGAGGCTTCATATGGACTTCCAACATTTTTTTTTCTCAAAAAATGATTGATGTGCATGTTCTACCTTAATATCTTGGCTATGGTCACCCATTCCATATTAATGTTTCTTTTTGGTATGAAAACTTCACGAAATGCTACTGGCTTTGATGCTTAATGGACGGTTCTATGACTACCTTTATGAGGAGATTGTGTCCACTCTCCCAGACATCCTTTGGAGCTCATGTTCCATTCTAAAATTGCAATAAAAGGTTGCTCCGATAAAGAAGCCTTTGGTGCCCCATCAGCATAGACAAAGGAAACATCTATTGAAGACCTGTTTGACTCAGAGAGTCGGTCCAGGTGTATCCCTTTGTGGTTTTCAGTGTTAAGAATTATTTTGAAGCTACCATTTTCCTTGATTTTCTGTCCTTCAGGATGAAATGCTAGGATGATGTGGTGTGGGGCCGAACTCACAAGAATCATGTCCATATCCCTTTACCTTACTGATATCATCTTATAATAGTCATCATTTTTCTAATGCAACTTAGATATTTGATCTGTATTTCAGGATGGAAGGATTCAGTGCCCAAGGCACTTAGGGGTTGTGGTGTGTAACCACCATAGGGATTCTGCCCACACTTTTGCTATCACTTTAAGGTTATGTTAAAGAATTTTGATGTGGGACTAGTAATGCTTCATAATGTTTGTTGCTTGCCAATGACCATGGTTACAAGAGTGCGGTTGTGCTATAAGATTTATTGGGTTCCATTATACTTTCAATAAGAAGATGATTATTTATATCCTTGATGTTTTGAATGTTGTCATCTGGATTCTGTGTCTAGTGAACATTTACATTAAACAAGAAAACTTTACAATCCAAGTTGACCACTATGCACTAATGAATCTATTTTCAGATGCACCAGGTGTATTGTTCTTCAGTAAGTAAATGCTTTAAGTCTTATAATTGATGGCATGATACATGGGAAAGATTCTCATTGCTGGCTAGAAGGCTAGAAATTCCCAAGGGATGTTTTTTGGTCTATACTTTAGGATGGGTTGATGATCCTTTGAGTTTTCTTCTCCATAAGATCTTGCAGCTTGTTATTTGCAATAGGCATTTTGCATATAAATATATTTGGATACTGAGATTGAGGGGTTCTTTGGAGCTCATTCCTCGAGAGAATTGTTGTGTAGCTTTACACCTGTGGCTAGGTTTGAAGCTTTTCAGAACATCTAGGCATTGATCTGTGGGATGCTATAATGGTATTGTGATTACTATAATTGGCGGATCATATCACTTGGGTACTATTATGTTCACATGGCAATACATAGGTCATGGCACACTCACTAAATATAATTTGAGAGCAACATCTATGATTTACAAGGCATAATTAGGTTGTTTCTATTTCAGTGTGAAAGTCATAGAGGTCTAAGTACTGCTTGTGAATGATATGCATTTCTGTGATGTTTGAAGTATTGTTCATAGGACTGTTATTTCTTGTAGGAAATCACATTGTCATGCAACCCTCCAATTTCACAAGAAAACCTTAAACCATCTGGACACTATGCACTAATGATGCCACTCCCCTATATTGCTTTTCCATTAAAAGATCTGAGTAATTGTTTTTTGCTAGGGAAGTAACCCTCTAGTTCCAGAATGCTCATTTAAAGCTTATTCTTTATAATGCATTGTAGGCCAACACACTCAACACTTCAGCATTGATCCTTCTTACCTCCTATAGATGATTTGCTACAGTGCTTTGCAGGAATAACTCTGGATGAGCTGTTTGAATTTCATGAATGCTTGTAGAATGATAGGAGTCATAATGGTGCACTATTGTCTAAACATTTTGTGAACACATCATACTCATGCTAATTAGCAAGCTTGCTGATATGAGCATAGTATAAATGATAGCAGGAACATAAGTTAATCATGAAACCACATTCATCTCATGCTATACATTGCAATATGTCTCACACTTACTTGGGGATAGCATATTTAGAAATAACAATATGATTATGGCTTCACAAGATATAAGGGACATGTGGGTTCTTGCGATGATCCTTGCTCTTTATCTGTACTTCTTGGATTGCAGGAACAATAAGATTTTCAAGACTTCTCCCTAGAAGAGCAAGTCTTGTCGCAATGGATGCTCCTTGAAGTGGAAACTAAATTTGGAGTGAATGTTTACTGTCTATTGCATTTTTAGATGCAGTCTACTTGCTTTTTGTATGTCATTTCAGGTTTGGGAGCTTCTGGAGAAGGCATTTGCAGCCTTACAAAAGACTTCATAGTGTGATGCATGCTGGGTTGACTGTCCCCAAGGGGATTGTGTCACCCAGCTTTGAAGATTGACGATTTGCAGATTGAAGTAAAGCTGGAAGACTTGCAGCCTAAAGCCTTGTAGACTGAAGAATTGCAGATTTTGAAGACCTGAAGATTTTCAGACTTGAAGACTTCCACTTGGAACAGTTCAGTTGTGTATGATCCTCTCATCTTAGCTTTGTCGAGGACGACAAATTCTAGGGAGGGGAAGAGTGTTGGCTTGTAGGGTATGCACACACCCTCAATGGTGCATAAGAACCCTCCCTAGACCATGAGAAATAACCTTTTTGTATATATTTGAGTATCACATATGAACACTCTCGTAAAAGCACTTTTTAATATTTTTTCATACTATAGTATTGTAGACTTGAGAATCTCTCACTTTATGGCTCTTCTAGAAAACTCCCCACGTAAAAAACCCCCGCATGCCCTTCATTGAGATTGGGTTGTTACAATTTTGATCTTAGAATATCCTAGAAGATATGACAGTTAGAGAGAGAATCACCTTTTTTACTTTTCAAAGAAGCACATGGGGAATAGAGCTTAGCCTATAAATAGAAGCTCATTTTTGTAAACAGGGGAGCTTTTGGTCGACGTGCTCTCATGTAATATCTCTTATCAATGGAAGATGCTCTCATTTACTCCAAGAAAACTATTTACATTTACATGTATTGTGTCTTTGTGAGTGTGAGAGTGGTGTGTGTGTGCCTATGCATGTCTCTCCTTTGTGTGAGTAGAGTAGTTGCATTTGCTTGTATTTTCCTCATGGACTAGGATCCTTGACTCCCTATTCTCATTGTTTTCAAGCATGTGGCATAGCATGGGGCTGATGCCAATGGCTTGAATATGTGGGAGGTAGGGGTGGATGAGAGGAGAGTCACTCTTGAGCTTTCCTTCTTGCTTCCATGCAAGGTGGTGAGGGTTCTTGGTTGTTCCTTGCTACAACCTCAACATGGCTACTGCGGATAAGTTGGATGGTACCAACTACCCGTTGTGATCTTATATTATGCAACATGTATTGGTTGCAAAAGGACTGTGGAACATTGTGCAAGGTGTTGAAAAACATCCTATCACACCTGCAACTGTTACAACTGCAGGTACTGAAACTGAAGCAGAAGGTGTTGAAGATGATGATATTTTGCATATTCATGTTCATGCTACGGTTTCTGTTGCACCTACTGTAGAGCAAATTCGTTGGAATGGCAGAGATGCCCAGATACATGCATTGATAGCTTTGTCTGTCAAACGTGCCATTATTCCTCACATTCACTCTTGCAAAACAACTAAGGATGCTTGGGATACACTTATCACATTGTACCAAGCTAGGAATGAGGCTCGTGTTTCTTACCTCCAGAAATAGTTGGAGAGTGAGCACATGAATGAAGGTGATCTATGGACAGTTGTCTAACAAAGATCAAAGACTTGAAGGAACAGTTGATTTATGGTGATGAGGTTATACTAGATAGCTCACTTGTGCAGACTGTTCTGAATGATATTACTGGTTCATATCAGAGTTTTGCTTCTACTCTTTGGTTGATGATGAAAGGAAATCCAAATGCCTTTTCATTTGAGGAGTTAGTCTCTGTTTTGTTGCAGGAAGATCAGTCCATGTAGAATAGGTCCATTATGCATGTTGAAGATCAAGTTTTCCTAGCTAGTTAGAAGGGAAAAGGAAAATGGAGCTCTTCAATTAGTAAGCAAAAACCTGCTAATTCTGCACAATCGAAAAGGGAAGACAAAGATAAAAAGAAATCAGAACGCAGAAATTGTTTTGCAAGTACTCTAAAGGAAATGATCATATCATAAAGAACTGTCCAAAACTGGCTGCTAAAGAGGCAAAGAAGAAAGAGGTTGGAATGGTTGTTGCAGAGGCCTCTACACCAAAAACAGAGTCTGTTAATCTTGTACAAGAAGAAGAATGGGGGTTTACTACTGTTTGTAGTTTTGACCCATCTTCTCATGAGCAGTGCATCTCTGTAGTAGACTCAGATGTTTGGTACTTTGACAGTGGGCCGACCAAACATATTACTTCGTAGCGCAGTTTCTTCTCTTCACTTGAGCTTGCCCCTACAGGGAATATTATTACATGTGCCAACAACTCCTCTTATCCTGTTATGGGAGTTGGTAAGATCATTTTGACTACTTCTGATGGTAGTTCTTTCACTTTGTCAGATGCTTTGTTTGTGCCAAGGATCAAGAAAAATATGTTATCAGTTTTTGCATTAGCCAAGATTGGCTTGGTTGTGAAATTTGTTGATGACAGATGTAGAGTTCATGATCTATCAAATGGCAACGTGATTATTGCTTCTGGAATTTTATGTCATGGGTTGTATAAGCTCATAGACTATGAAAGATCTGTAAATGATTTGGCATGTGTAGTACATGATTCTCAGGCTATGTCAGATGCAAAGCTTTGACATGCATGCTTGGTCATCTTAATTTTTCTAGTTTGCTATGCCTGCAGAAATCTGAAATGGTGTCCTCTCTGCCCAAACTTGAGGCACCCGGAAAACATGTTTGTGAAGGCTGTATTTTGGGAAAAATGCAGCGTTCCTCCTTTCCAAAAGATGGTTTAGTTCAGGCTACTCAAAAATTGCAGCTTGTACATAGTGATGTCTGTGGTCCTATGCAGACACCTTCTTTTGGAAATTATCTTTACTTCGTGACTTTCATAGATGATTTTTCCAGGCATGCATGCGTATATCCATTGAAGGCAAAATCTGAAGTGTTCATGTTCTTCAAACAGTTTTTGGTTTTGGCCGAAAAATCTCTCAGCATGTAAAATGGGCACCCTTCGTTCTGATCGAGGGGAGGAATATATGTCTTCTGATTTTAATGCATTTCTAGTTGGATGTGGGATAAAACACCAGTGCACAGTGTCATATACACCTCAACAAAATGGAGTTGCTGAACGAAAGAACAAGTCACTCATGGAGATGGTGAGGTGTATGGTCAAGAATCAGGCTTTACCACATAGTTTCTGGCTTGAGGCTGTCATGTGTGCAGCATATGTAGTTAACAGGTGTTCCACTAAAGCGCTGCAGTCTATCACTCCATATAAGGCTTGGCATGATCGCAAGCCATCTGTTGCTCATCTACGTGTTTTTGGTTGTTTGGTATATGCATTAGTGCATGAAAAACATTGCAGAAAATTGGATGATAAAGCACTAAAATGTATTTTTGTTGGGTACAGTTCTAAAAGTAAAGGTTATCGCCTGTATCATCCACATAGTAAATGCATTATGGTTAGTCGTGATGTTGTTTTTGTGGAAGATGCTATTCAGCCATTGCTTTCATGTACTAAGGAGACATCTGTTAGCTCCAAAGACATGTATGATACTTTGTTGCCTCTTTTTATGAGTGGATAGTCTAGTGCTGGTCCTAATGAGGCAACTTCTCAACCTTTGCAGGTTTCATGTGATGATGCAGATCATCCCATTTCTGATGTAGATTTACATGATGCACTTGTTGATGAGAGAGCTGATATTGGGGAGGCAAAAACTATGCTAAAATGGTTGGTGGAGACTTTATGTGACAGCAAATTAGATGCACCTCTATCATATCGTACTCGATCAGGCTCTCATCAGATTGCTATGCTATGGCTGCATCTAGCCTGTGTGATGAGAATGAGCCTGTTTCATTTGACGAAGCACAAAATTGAGAAAATTGGATGGCTGCTATGCAATCTGAATATGATGCTATAATGAAGAACGGTACTTGGTGTTTATGTGACTTGCCTCCTGGCAAGAAGGCCATTGGCACTAAGTGGGTTTACAAGATAAAGCGTAAACCTAATGGAATAGTTGACATGTATAAGGCTAGGCTTGTTTCAAAGGGCTATGCACAGGAAAGAGGCATTGATTTTGATTATACGTTTGCACCTACATGTTGTGTGACTACTGTTCGGAGCATCTGTGCACTTGCAACCCATCATGGTTGGAATGTACATCAGTTGGACATTAAAATTGCATTTCTGAATGGTGACTTGCATGAAGAAGTGTATGTTTTTCAGCCCGGTGGCTTTGTGCAGAAAGGGCATGAAAACTTGGTGTGCAAGTTAAAGAAGGCATTATATGGCTTAAAGCAAGCACCACGTGCTTGGTATGAGAAGATACATGCCTATCTAATTGCACATGGTTTTGAGAACAGTCCAACTGAGAGCACCTTATATGTTAAGCGTGCTAATGATGTGCTTCTGATCATTGTTGTCTATGTTGATGACATGCTGCTCAGTGGTCCTATTGAGAAGCATATTGCTGATTTTAAGGCTGATTTGCATACCTCATTTGAGATGTCTAATTTTGGGCATTTGCATCACTATTTGGGCATTCTATTTATGCAACTTGATGGTAGATTGGCTTTGTGTCAAACGAAATATATTGACACATTATTGCAACGTTTTGTCCTTGAAGACTGTAAGCCTATTGCCACTCCTATGGAGATAGGTTTAGGATTGATTCTTCATGATGCTAGAGATGCATTTGATGTTGTCCTCTATCAGTAGGTTGTTGGCGCCTGATTTACGTATGCATTACTCGGTGAGATATTCAGTTTGTTGTCTTACAAATGAGCAGGTTTATGCATTGCTCAGGTGTCAAGCATTGGTAGGCGGTTAAGCACATCTTTCGCTACTTGAGTGGTACTCGACTACTTGTGTTGTTTTATCCCAAGGGGGAATAACAAGTGCCAGATTTGCATACTTTTTTTGACTCAGACTGGCCTGGTTGCTATGACACTCGTATGTCCACTAGTGGGTTTTGCTTCATGTTTGGTAGCTCATGTATATCTTGGTTGAGCAAGAAGTAGCCTATTGTTGCCACTTCCAATTGCGAGGATGAGTATAGGGAAGCTTTCACAGCGACTGTTGAGTGTGTGTAGCTCAGATGCCTTATGGCTGATTTGGGTGTTGGTCAGTCTTCTGCCACCACCATCTTCACTGACAGTCAGAGCACATTATTAGTTGTGAGGAACCCTGTGTTTCATGTTCGCACTAAGCACACTGAGGTGCATTATCATTATGTCAGGGAGAGGTTCTCTGCTAGGGAGTTCAGCTTGGCATATGTGCCCACGCAGGAGAACATTGTAAACCTTTTCACGAAGGCTCTGCCTAGGGAGAAGTTTGAAGCTTTCTGCAAGGCTTTGGGCTTACTTCCTTTTGTGGAGTGATTTCCACATAGCTTGGCACTTCCTTATACATGAGTGCCAGCTACTTGTTCATCGCATCACTCCCAGGGGGGATTTGTTGATATATTTAGGTAGTGATGTGTGTGAACACTCTAGGATGGCCGGGGCACTTTTTTCCCTCTTTAGGAGGTGTTTTTCCCCTGACTTGTATATACGCCTATTGCCCTAATGGGCTACTTATCTTTGTACATTCTAGTGGTTATACATTCAGTATTGTGTGTTGTGCTCCAAGCTTCTTCTTCTTTCTTGTGCTATTTATGTGCTTTCGTAGACGTCTAACTCCAACACTCAATGGCTAAGAAGTCTCTAGTGAAGTGATACCTCATCTCAATGTGTTTGGTCTTTGCATGATAGATCGGATTCTTAGCCAATGCAATGGCACTCTGACTATCACTAAGTAAATGAGGTACATGCTGAGGTAGACCCATATCACAAGAAAGATGGGAAAGGCATAATGCTTCCTTACATGCCTCACTTGCTACAACATACTCTGCTTCTGTAGTAAAAATAGGTGTATACTCTTGAAGATGAGATCTCCAAGGGATATGACCTCCAACAAAATGAAAAATATACCTTGATGTAGGCTTATGATTTTGTACACAACCAACATAATCAGAATCTGTGTAACCAACAATGGATGCTTTCCCTCTACCCAAGCATAGACACTTGTCCTTAGTGCCACTCAGATATCTCAAAATCATCTTAATCGCTTCCCAATGCTTCTCGCTAGGATTCAACATATATCTGCTCACAACTCCCACTACAAATGCAATGTTTGGTCTTGTAGCTACCATAGCATACATGAGACTACCAAGACTGATAAGGAATTTTGTTCATGAATTCCTTTTCCTCATCTGATTTGGGGCAATCATCCTTGCTCAATTTCAAATATGTGGGTAAAGGTGTATTTGATGCCTTTCCATCCTACATATGGAACTTTTGTACTTTGGATATGTACTCACTTTGAGACAAGTATATGCATCTTTTAATCCTATGATGAGTAATGCACATGCCAAGAATATGTTTTGCATCCCCCAAATCCTTCATATCAAATGTTGCACTCAACTTCTTTTTGAGAATTGACAAGTCATAAGAGGACTTCTCAGTGATCAGGATATCATCAACATAAAGTATCAAGCATATCAAGCTGCCATTTGAGCATCTTTTTGTGTAGATAAATGATCCTCATTGCTTCTAGAATAGCCTTCACACTTCATTAAAGCATCAAACTTTTGGTACCATTGTCTAGGGGACTATTTAATTCCATATAAGCTCTTCTTTAGCTTACAAACTAGACTTTCTTTGCCATGAACTACATAATCTTGTGGTTGTTCCATACAGATCTTATCTTCAAGATCTCCATGCAAGAAAGAAGTTTTCAAATCCATTTGGACTAAGTCAAAAGAAATATATCCCCCCCTCGATCAGAATGGAGGATGCCCATTTTACATACTGATAGATTTTCAGCCAAAACCAAAAATTATTTGAAGCACATAAACACGTCGGACTTTTCTTTCAATGGATATACCCATGCATGCCTGGAAAAATCATCAATGAAAGTCACGAAGTAAAGATAGTTTCCAAAAGAGGGTTTCTGCATAGGACCACAGACATTGTTCTGAAGAAAGCTACAATTTCTGAGTAGCTCAAACTGAACCATCTTTTTGAAAGGAGGAACACTGCCTTTTGCCCAAAATATAGCCTTCATAGACATGTTTATTGGGTGCCTCAAGTTTGGGAAAAGAGGACACAATTTGAGATTGCTACAGGTATAACAAACTAGCAAAATTCAGATGACCAAAGCGTGCATGCCAAAGCTTCACATCTGACATAGCCTGAGAATCATGTACTGCATATGGTGAATCATTCACATATCTTTCATAGTCTTTGAGCTTATACAGCCCACAACATAGAATGCTAGAAGCAATAATGATGTCGCCATTTGATGGATCATGAACTGTACATCTATCATCAACAAATTTCACAACCAAGCCAATCTTGGCTAAAGCTGAAACTGATAAAAAATTCTTCTTGATCCGTGGTACAAATAAAGCATCGAACAATGTAAAAGAACTACCATCAGTAGTATTCGGAATGATCTTACCAACTCCCATGATAGAATAAGAGGAGTTGTGGTGCATGTGATAGTATTCCCTATAGACTAGGGGCAGGCTCGAGAGAAGTGAAGAAACTGGGCTGCGATGTAATATGTTTGGTTGCCCCACAAAGTACCAAACATTTGAGTCTACTATAAACATACACTGTTCAGGAGAAGATGGGCAAAACTGCAAACAGTAGTAAACACCCATTCTTCATTTTGCACTAGATTAGCAGACTCTTTTTTTTGTGTAGAGCCTCTACAACAACCATTCTAGCATTTTTTTTCTTTGCCTCTTTTGCAGCCAGTTTTGGACAATCCTTTATGACATGATCATTTGCTTTATAGTACTTGCAAAACAATTGCTACTTTTCTGTTTTCTTTGATTGTGCAGAAGTGGTAGAGTTCTTACTAGTAGAAGAGCTCCATTTACCTTTGCCCTTCTGACTAGCCAGGAAAGCTTGACCTACAACACGCATAATGGACTTGTTTTGCCTAGACTCATCTTCGTGCAACAGAACAGAGACTAACTCCTCAAATGTCAAGGCATTTGGATTGCCTTTCATCATCAAACAAAGAGTAGAAGCAAAACTCTGATATGAATTGGGAAGACCATTCTAAACAGTCTACACAAGTGAATTGTCAGGCAAGACTTCATCAATAGAAATCAATTGTTCTTTCAAATCTTTGATCTTTGTCCAAAAAGTATCCATGGAATCACCTTCATTCATGTGCTCACTCTCCAACTGTTTTTGAAGGTAAGCAACACGAGCCTCATTCCTTGCCTAATACAAAGTGGTGAGTGTATCCCAAGCATCCTTAGTTGTTCTACAAGAGCGAATGTGAGGAATAATGGCATGTTTGACAAACAAGGCTATCAATGCATGTGCCTGAGCATCTCTACCATCCCAATGAATTTGCTCTGCACTAGGTGCTACAGAAACCGCAGCACAAACAGGAATCTACAGAATATCATCATCTTGGATGCCATCTGCATCAGCTTTAGTACTTGTATTTGCAGGTGTAATAGGACGTTTCTCAACACCTTGCACAATGTTCCATAGTCCTTTTGTGACCAATACATAATGCATCATATAATCCCATAATGGGTAATTCGGACCATCCAACTTATCCTCAATAGCCAACATATGGAATACATCACTGCTTTCAGCCATGGCCACCGACTAAACTACCATGATACAAAAAATTGACTGTATCTCAAAAAGTTGAACAGAACTACCCTATCGAGTTCTGCTAAACCTGTAGAAGACTTTGAGTCACTTATACTGGCAAACCGAAACCAGTATATATCTTTGGCACAAAAAGATGAAATAGCATACATAAGCACTACAATAATGCATTCACAGGCTGAAATGAGCTCACATCACGATTTCTTCACCATAGAGTGAATAAATTTTGATCTCCTAATCACCCTGAGCATGCTCACCAAATTTTGTGCCATTCTAAGACTGTGATCGGAGGAGTGTCGATGATGCCTTAGATGAAGCGACGACCTGCTCTGATACCAATTGTTGGAGTTAGACATGTGTGGAAGCACGTGAATAGCACAAGGAAGAAGGAGAAGCTTGGAGCACAACACACAATACTAAATGTATTACCACTAGAATTTACAAAGGTAAGTGACCCGTTAGGGCAATAGGCATATATACAAGCCGAGGGAAAAAAACCTCCTAAAGAGGGAAAAAAGTGCCCCGGCAGTCCTAGTGTGTTCACACAGATCACTACGTAAATATATCAACACACTTAGAATTAATGTCAAGAATTAAGAGTGAGCATCATACTATGCTAGAATTCGGTTGTACCAATGCTCAGAGAGTGGCAATCTACTTGGATGGACTAAATCACAATTTCATACAATTGCAACCTTCTAAAGGATATATGCCTTGGAAGAAGCCCATCACAAAGTTTGTAGAAGGGCACTATCTTGATCTAAGCAAGCTACCATGTACATGATGTGTGACAATCCTCATCGTACTAATGATATGGGAGAGCTAAAGATGGAGAATCGGGCCAATGTTGAGGATTTCATTACCACTCTTTGTGGAAACTCTATCTTGAATAGGATACTCTATGCGGAGAGAGTTTTAACTGACTCTAAACTCAAGGAAGTCTATCTTATAATAGGAAACGACCTTGCCCTATGGACCATTGGATCTCCCAATGAAGGACGACTTAATTCAATCACTATACAAGAAATGAAAGATGATGAAAATAAGTTTGAGATGACCTACATAAATAGGAAACAAACGATGTGTTGGAAAGTTTCTGAGGGGGGAATAAAAAAACATATTTATCTATTAAAATTTTTCTTCTCTCTCCTAAAGTAGGAACAAAATAGTCGAGAGGTGAGAGACAAGAGAAATGAAACGAGAGGAGAAAATCTCAAAATCCTACTAATGCTAGAAGAGAAAAATGGAGTTGTTCTAGGATGATGAAACCCTAATCCTCCATTATGACCTCCCAATGGGTAGAGACCTCCTAGCCATAAATGATGCAACAAAAAATATATTACATTCCCACTCATAAGATCTCAAGATGTTGGTAGAAGGATCTCACCTTCTTAAGTTTCCAAGTGCATGAAGAATCATTATGATGGCAAAACTAATGTTTATGATCATGTGGGAAAATTCTAGCAAGTGCTCCAAGCAGATAAAGTAAATGGTCTTTTTACTCAATATGAAGCTTTTAGGCTCACATAGGTAGGAACAACCTTGACTTGGTTCTAACCATTGGATCGATGCACATTTAGAGATGTTGGTCATCTTCTAGATGAGTTTATTGTTGCATTTTTGAGAAAAGGAGTCAGACATGATACCTCTTGTTTAGTCATTATATTGTGAGGCTTGTCACTCATAGATTTTAAAAGCATGTGGATAGATGTCCACTTACAGAGCTTCCTTCCCAAGAAAAGCAAACTTACCTATTCTCGGATGGATTTCTTAGAAATGATTTGCAAGAATTTGTTTATGCTAAGCACTTGCAAACACGCGATGCATGCTTCAATTGAGTGTATAGATTTGGAAGACAATTTGACAAAAGACTTTAAGATTCTAGAAGTATAAACTACATCAAACTTTTCTAGGAGTATTGGAACACACCAACCCTCTATGGATGAACGTGCCAGCATGGTAGCTAAGAAGTTGGGAGCTCAAAAACATTTAGGCAATAAAGTATACCAAAGTGCACCTCAATGTGCGCAACACTTAGAAGATATTATCAATACAAAGAAAGCAATCCAATGCAAATGTGTACTTTTGAAAAAGATCAACATGGGGATATAATAAAACCACAATATTGTCAGAAGCTTAGGAATCACACCACGGTCGACTTTCATTACAATTGTCAACATGTGAGACAAACTCTAGCATATCAACCAAGACCATATCTCTATGTGCCTCGTGGTTTGTATTGGAAATATTATCAAGCACCTAGGTCACAAATGGGTCAACAAGATGCTAAAAAAGTTTCATAGGATAACAAGCCCCTCCACCACAAAATGTTTTTCCCTTGAAATACATCAATCCAAAAAAAACAAAGAACGAGCCATTGTGCCTATCTCATCTACACCACCTTCAAATGTGCAAGAACATTCTTATGACTATTCAAAAGGAGAGGCATATAACTTTGACGAGCCGCATATAGAAAAAAATTCTTCTTATGATGCTTCATACTATGGCTATCTTTCAATTGGAATCAAAGGTTATTCCAATGTGTACTATACCACTGTAAGACCTTCTATGAGGAACAACAGAGTGCCACCTAGGAGAGGACCTTGTTAGAATCATAATTAGGCTCATCCATGCAATTACATGCCTTTTACTAGAATGGATGGTGCTTTTTGCATGGATTGTGGGAAAGAACATCTATTCACGGACTACCCTAAAAACCCAAATAAAGGAAAGACCCCTCACATAAACATCATAGAGAGGACCTCATGAGAATGAAGAAGAAAGAAACCCCAGGATCGTAGAAAACACCATAGACAAGAGTGAAGTGCACTAAAAAAGAGAACACAAGCGTAGAAAGTGCAAAAAGAGAAACTTAGAAAGAAATGGAAACAAAGAGTGATAGATTTACAAATCTCTTAGAAATCATGTGCAATCATCATCTCAAGTGAGACCAATTCTAGACAAACCTACGAAAAATCACATGGAGCACCAAATAGGATATATTATAGTAGATCCCTGTGTATAAAGACTTATGAATTTTCTTAAAGGCATATCAAGTGACAATAGCCACAAGTCCGAGCTTGGAGCATTACAAATAGTGCTATCCTAGAGGAAACATAAAGAGGGAAAGGTTAGCCTTATGCACAAAAAATGGTAGAGGTTTCTCAAGCTAGCTAGAACAAGTATCCATAACGGTTCCAAATATCAAGGTTCTAGAATGTAAGTTCTAGGAATTCATCCACCAAGTGGAAAATAAAGATCCATCTCAAGCACACATTATATCACATCAAGAAACTCCTCATATACCACGAGTGCCAAGAAAAAAACTAGAGATGGAGAAGACCATCCAAGATATGGAGGAAGCTTGGCATCAAGAAATATAACAAAGATTTCATGAAGCTAGATGAAAGAAAAAGAAAAAAAAACAACCCGTCTATCCATGGGATAGTTGTGCGACAACAAGACAAGCATCCAAAAGAATCTTGTTATGGTGTGTTGGAGTTAGACGTCTGCGGAAGCACGCGAATAGCACAAGGAAGAAGAAGAAGCTTGGAGCACAACACACAATAGTGAATGTATTACTAGAGAATGTAAAAAGATAAGTAGCCCATTAGGGCAATAGGCATATATACAAGCCGGGGGAAAAAAACCTCCTAAAGAGGGAAAAAAGTGCCCCGGTGGTCCTAAAGTGTTCACACACATCACTACCTAAATATATCAACAAATCCCCCTTGGGAGTGATGCGGTGAACAAGGAGCTGGCACTCATGTATAAGGAAGTGCCAAGCTATGTGGAAATCACTCCACAAAAGGAAGTAAGCCCAAAGCTTTGCAGAAAGCTTCAAACTTCTCCCTAGGTAGAGCCTTCATGAAAAGGTCTGCAATGTTCTCCTGCGTGGGCACATATGCCAAGCTGATCTCCCCAGCAGAAAACCTCTCCCTGACATAGTGATAATGCACCTCAATGTGCTTAGTGCGAGCATGGAACACAGGGTTCCTCGCAACTGCCAATGCGCTCTGACTGTCAGTGAAGATGGTGGTGGCAGAAGACTGGCCAACACCCAAATCAGCCATAAGGCGTCTGAGCCACACACACTCAACAGTCGCTGTGAAAGCTGCCACCCTCACAACTGGAAGTGGCCATAGTAGGCTGCTTCTTGCTCAACCAAGATATACATGAGCTACCAAGCATGAAGCAAAAACCACTGGTGGACACATGAGTGTCATAGCAACCAGCCCAATCTGAGTCAGAAAAAGCATGCAAATCTGGCGGTAGTGATCCCCCCTTGGGATAAAACAACCCAAGTAGCCGAGTACCACTCAAGTAGCGAAAGATGTGCTTAACCGCCTTCCAATGCGTGACTCCTGGGCAATGCATAAACCTGCTCATCTGTGAGACAGCAAACTGAATATCTGGCCGAGTAATGCATAAGTAAATCAAGCATCCAACAGCCTACTGACAGAGAACAGCATCAAATGCATCTCCAGCATCATGAAGACTCAATCGTAAACCTGTCTCCATAGGAGTGGCAATAGGCTTACAGTCTTCAAGGCCAAAACACTCCAATAATGTGTCAATATATTTCGTTTGACACAAAGCCATTCCACCATCAACTTGCATAAACTGAATGCCCAAACAGTGATGCAAATGCCGCAAATCAGACATCTCAAATGAGGCATGCAAATCAGCCTTGAAATCAGCAATATGCTTCTCAATAGGACCAGTGAGCAGCATGTCGTCAACATAGACAACAATGATCAGAAGCACATCATTAGCACGCTTAATATATAAGGTGCTTTCAGTTGGACTGTTCTCAAAATCATGTGCAACCAGATAGGCATGTATCTTCTCATACCAAGCACGTGGTGCTTGCTTTAAACCATATAATTCCTTCTTTAACCTGCACACCTGGTTTTCATGCCCTTTCTACACAAAGCCACGGGGCTGAAAAGCATACACTTCTTCATGCAAGTCACCATTCAGAAATGTTGTTTTAATGTCCAACTGATGTACATTCCAACCATGATGGGCTGCAAGTGCACAAATGCTCCGACAGTAGTCATACAGCATGTAAGTGCAAAGGTCTCATCAAAATCAATGCCTCTTTCTTGCGCATAACCCTTTGCAACAAGCCTAGCCTTATACCTGTCAATTGTACCATCAGGTTTATGCTTCAGCTTGTATACCCACTTAGTGCCAATGGCCTTCTTGCTAGGAGGCAAGTCACATAAAGACCAGGTACCATTCTTCATTATAGCATCATATTCAGATTGCATAGAAGCCATCCAATTTTCTAAATTATGTGCTTCATCAAAAGAAATAGGCTCATTCTCATCACAGAGACTAGACGCAGCCATAGCATAACAATTTGATGCAAAGGAGGCACTATGAGAGCCTGAACGAGTACGATATGAGAAAGGTGCATCATGTAAATCTACATCAGAAATGGAATGATCTGCATCATCATATGAAACCTGCAAAGGTTGAGAAGTTGCCTCATTAGGACCAGCACTAGACTGTCCACCTGTAAAAAGAGGCATCAAAGTATCATACATGTCTTTGGAGCTAACAGATGTCTCCTTCGTACATGAAAGCAGTGGCTGAATAGCATCTTCCACAAAGACAACATCACAGCTAACTAGAATGCGTTTAGGCTGTGGGTGATACAGACGATAGCCTTTACTTTCAGAACTATACCCAACAAAAATACATTTTACTGCCTTATCATCCAATTTTCTGCGATGTTGTTCAGGCACTAGTGCATATGCCAAACAACCAAAAACACGCAGATGAGCAACAAATGGCTTGCGGTCATGCCAAGCCTCATATGGAGTGATAGACTACAGCGCTTTAGTGGGACACCTGTTCAGTACATATGCTACACACATGACACCCTCAAGCTAGAAACTGTGGTAAAGCCTGACCCTTGACCATGCACCTCGCCATCTCCATGAGTGACCTGTTGAGGTGTATACGGCATGAGTGACCTGTTTCGTTCAGTAACTCCATTCTGTTGAGGTGTATACGGCACTGTACACTGGTGTTTTATCCCACGTTCAGCCAGACTGCATTAAAATCAGAAGACATATATTCCCCCCCTCGATCAGAACGGAGGGTGCCCATTTACATGCTCACATATTTTCAGCCAAAACCAAAAACTGTTTAAAGCACATGAACACTTCGCACTTTACTTTAAGTGGATATACCCATGCATGCTTGGAAAAATCATCAATGAAAGTCACAAAGTAAAGGTAATTTCCAAAAGAGGGTGTCTGCATAGGACCACAGACATCACTATGTACAAGCTGCAATTTCTGTGTAGCCCGAACTGAACCATCTTTTGAAAAGGAGGAACGTTGCATTTTGCCCAAAATATAGCCTTCACAAACATGTTTTCCAGGTTCCTCAAATTTGGGCAAAGAGGACACCATTTCAGATTTCTATAGGCATAGCAAACTAGCAAAATTCAGATGACCAAAGCGTGCATGCCAAAGCTTTGCATCTCACATAGCTTGAGAATCATTTACTGCACATGCCGAATCATTTTTAGATCTTTCATAGTCTATGAGCTTATACAGCCCACGACATAAAATGCCAAAAGCAATAATAACATCGCCATTTGACAAATCATGAACTGTACATCTGTCATCAACAAATTTCACAACCAAGCCAATCTTGGCTAATGCAAAAACTGATAACAGATTCTTCTTGATCCTTGGCACAAATAAAGCATCTGACAAAGTGAAAGAACTACCATCAGCAGTAGTCAAAATGATCTTACCAACTCCCATAAGAGGATAAGAGGAGTTGTTGGCGCATGTAACAGTATTCCCTGTAGGGGCAGGCTCGAGTGAAGAGAAGAAACTGCGCTACGAGGTAATATGTTTGGTCGCCCCACTGTCAAAGTACCAAACATCTGAGTCTACTGCAAACATGCATTGATCATGAGAAGATGGGTCAAAACTGCAGACAGTAGTAAACGCCCATTCTTCTTCCTGCACAAGATTTGCAGACTCTGTTTTTGGTGTAGAGGCCTCTGCAACAACCATTCCAGCCTCTTTCTTCTTTGCCTCTTTAGTAGCCAGTTTTGGACAGTTCTTTATGATATGATCATTCCCTTTACAGTACTTACAAAACAATTTCTACTTTTCTGATTTCTCATCTTTATCTTCCTTCTTCGAATATGCAGAATTAGCAGATTTCTGCTTACTAGTTGAAGAGCTCCATTTTCCTTTGCCCTTCTGACTAGCCAGGAAAGCTTGATCTGTAACTCGCATAATGGACCTGTTTTGCCTGGACTGATCTTCCTACAACAGAATAGAGACTAACTCCTCAAATGACAAGGCATTTGGATTGTCTTTCATCATCAATTGAAGAGTAGAAGCAAAACTCTGATATGAATCAGGAAGACCATTCAGAATGGTCTGCACAAGTGAGCTATCTGGCATAACCTCATCAACAGAAATCAACTGTTCCTTCAAGTCTTTGATCTTTGTTAGGAAACTGTCCATAGAATCACCTTCATTCATGTGCTCACTCTCCAACTGTTTTCGGAGGTAAGCAACACGAGCCTCATTCCTAGCTTGGTACAATGTGGTAAGTGTATCCCAAGCATCCTTAGCTGTTCTGCAAGAGCGAATCTTGAGGAATAATGGCACGTTTGACAGACATAGCTATCAATGCATGTGCCTGGGCATCTCTACCATCCCAACGAATCTGCTCTACAATAGGTGCAGCAGAAACAGCAGTACAAATAGGAATCTGCGGAATATCATCTTCGACACCATCTTCATCAGCTCCAGCACCTATATTTGCAGTACCTGTAGTCAAAGGTGTAACAGGACGTCTTTCAACACCCTACACAATGTTCCACAATCCTTTTGCAACCAATACATGTCGCATCATATAAGCCCATAATGGGTAGTTGGTACCATCCAACTTATCCTCAACAGCCAACATACGGAATACATCACTACTTTCAGCCATGGCTGGTGACAAAATACCTTGATGCAAAAAATTGACTGTATCTCAAAAAGTTGAACAGAACTGCCTAGACAAATTTTGCTAGACCTGTAGCAGACTTCGAGATGCTTATACTGGCGAACAGAAACTGGTATATACCTTTGGCACAAAAAGATGAAATAGCCTGCACAAGCGCTTCAATAGTGTGTTCGGAGGTCCAAACGAGCTCATATCGCGATTTCGGCACCAAAATTCATGCGATTCTGAGACTGCAAAATGGAGGAGTGTCGACGGCGCCCTAGGTGAAGCGACGACCTGCTCTGATACCAATTGTTGGAGTTAGACATCTTCGGAAGCACGCGAACAGCACAAGGAAGAAGAAGAAGCTTGGAGCACAACATACAATACTGAATGTATTACTAGAGAATGTACAAGATAAGTAGCCCATTAGGGCAATAGGCGTATATACAAGCCGGGGGAAAAAAACCTCCTAAAGAGGGAAAAAAGTGCCTCGGTGGTCCTAGTGTGTTCACACACATCACTACCTAAATATATCAACATGGTGATGGTCAAAACCTCGATATTCATGGGGAAGACTCTATGGGTCTACACACTCTTCCTAACTACACACACACACACACACACACACACACACACATATATATATATATATATATATATATATATATATATATATATATATATATATATATATATATATATAGGAATATGAAGCTACAAAAGAATACAAGAGAGCACCAACCATAAGAAAATGTTTCACTAAAGGAAGTGAGCCTAAACGTTTAACCATAGAACCCCTAAGGAAAATGAGAGTTTGATGCAGTCTCACTTTAAAGAAATTATCGAATGTGAAACCACATCTTAGGGAAAAGTTATGCCAGTGAATGAAATGACATAAAGAAGTCAACTAATACACTAGTTCCACTCAAGCTATCTCTTGTGTAAACCAAATTCCAATGGATAAAATTTGGGAATACATTGAAGGGGATGAGAAAAACATCTATATTCTTGTCTTCTATAATGATTACACAACCAGAGCAATATTAGAATTTGGCATATGAGTTGCCATTGCTACTATAGAGCTTTGGAAGAAATGGGCAAAACCTTCCTAGGGCCCACATGGATGAAATTGCAAGTAGCATATGGACATGTAGAGCATCATCCTAGGCTATTGGAAGGAATAGGAGTTTCAACATGTGGAGTTAAATTTGAGGACACACTGGCTATTTATCTTTTTGGAAAGACAAGAGATTATGAAATGCTCTTAGGAAGACCTTGCATAAGACAACTCAAAGTGGCTCAAGGTTGAGGATCTAACTCCTTATACTTTTGTTGAGCTAGTCAAAATCAAAGTGATCAAAGTCAAGCTGGTCAAAGTTAGTGGTCAAAGTCAAGATGGTTAAAGTTAAAGTCATCAACTATAGAATTCATCAAAGGTCAAAGTGATGACTCTGAAAATGATGCACATGTGGTGTAAAAGTGCAAAATGGTGCATAGGTGGTGCAAAAGTGGCCACGAACAAAGTGCACAAGTAGTGCACAAACAATTTATTCACAATGGTTATGATTTTGCAGAAAGTTGAATGCAAGTTGCAGAGTGTCTTTCTGTAAGGTTTTCAAGGGCTTTAGAGTGTTTGGAAGGTTCAAGTGAACCCTCCCTTAGGCACATATATTGAAGAAATGAAGGCAAAAGTGAAGTCATATGAAGAGGGAGCGATACGCAAAAGTGTATGTATGGCCCCCCATTTAAAATTTTGTTTTTCTCCTAAAGTCACTATAGGACAAAATACAAAGTCATTGGCTATCCACATTTTTAGACCAGCTTGGGACATCAAAGTGAGCATCAAGGTATGATATCAATTAGGAGTGATGTACGTAAGTGAATCGACACACAAAGCATGAACATTATTCTTGGAGTTAGACTAAGCAAAAGAGAGAATAGTCTACACTAAGTGAGAAGAGCAAGAGAGACTTAGAACCAGCACGATGCAAAGAAGCAAGTGAGGGACAAATGTGCAAGATGGGTGATCTAGTGTGTAGAAAGGGCGTGCAGAGAACCAGTGAGGAAGGCATCAAGGTGGCACAAGGTACCATTGAGGAGATATGAACGTCAACAAAAGGTGTCCCTTCCTCCTACCCTATTGGAAGCTTGAGTTCAAGGTGTGCACAAGAGAGAGCCTCTAGAGAGGGTGGAGTATGGTGCAGAGAAGGTTGGCAGCATAAGGAACTTTGGATATCTTGTAACCTTGTGTGTATGTGTACTCTTTGGGATTAAGCACTCCACACAAAGAACAATTGGTCTTGTTCTAGACATCATCATTGTATTTTCTAATTGTAATAAATACACAGAAGCTTCTAGTGTCTATGTTTCACTTCTTCTTCTTCTTCTTCCTTCTCCTAGAAATACTCGTCCCTTTCTACAAAAGAATCCTCCAACAAAATTTGTTATGCATGGTGGGACCACAAGGAGGGTTGAGCATAGGAGAACCAATATTTGCAAAGTGTAGAAGAAGTGCAAGGATACCGACAGTGCTGGTCTAAGAGGTAATCTCTCTTTTACTTGAAATTCTCTTATCCTAAGATGGAGAATGAGCAGCTACAACCCGGTCTCAAACTTTGAGGGTCCCTTGCAAAGCAATAAGAAGAAAAGCTATTTGAAGTTCAACCATCCCTTTCTCATCAACATCATCAGTAAGAAATACGGTGGCTCATGTAGACTTAGAAACTCTACTTTGTTGGTGCAGACCAATCACCAATTGAAGGCTTGGAAGATTAAAGGATGAAGGAAGAATCAATTCTTAAAGTTTGGAAGAAGATTACATTCAGAGGATAAGAGAAGTGTACACATATGTACATTAGTATAGTCATAGCTGACTTAGATCTTTTGTTTAGTAAGAATCATGTACAAATTTATCTATAAATACTTTGAGAAAAGTCGGGGCAAGTATGAGAGCATATATGACAATAGTTAGAAGTCAAGAATGAGGAAGTTAGATGTCATGAGATAGAGGAAAAGTTAGTTGAGTTTGCTCTCATCACTCAACTGTATTTCTTCTGAGTAAATGAAAATATTTGCGCCCGATGTTTCTGCGTGTTCTCCTTCTACAGTAGATCAATTGTGAAATGCTTTTGTACAAGTCTAAGTTGAGAGTTGCTTGACCTCTGTACAAAGTTTTAGCTTCCAATTGTAATCAGGCTTAGAGAATTAAGTGTAGGAACATTCATATGTGAAGTGTGTTCACAGGTTCCTAAAACAGGCGCAGATTTCGAACTTAATGTTTTGATCATTTCTCCTAGCACAGTTTAAAGTTTTGCATGAGTGAGGGCTTAATCTTTAAGTTGGAAGATAAGCTACTCATGGCTAGAAGCATTTGCTTAAACGGGTTCTATTCAAGGAGAACCAAGTCTTAAAAGTTGCAGGTGTAAAATCGACTGTTCTGAATGACAGTTTTTGACATAGGTAACTTGTGAAGTTGATTTCTCAAATTATACTAAAGCTTTTGAAGTAATTCAACTTGGAGGAGGTGCGCAATCTCTAGGAGATACTTCGTACAAAGTTTCATCAAAAACTTTACATGTTTGATAGGTCAATGTGGAGAAATAGTGCAGCAGACTTTTCTGTGTTTCATCTTCTTCACAGATTTGTTAATCCTTTGATAATTAGTAATTGATCCTCTAAATTAGTGGAAGGTTTGACTTACTCTTGGTATAGAGGTGCTCTAATCACAAGAGTAAGTTGTTCTTTTGGAGATTAACATTCTCCATCAGTGGTATCAGAGCAGGAGTCGTCAAATTAAGGAAAGGAGGATCCCGACTACTGCAGATTCAAGAAATTCAACACTTGAAGGACTAAGAAGTGAAAGCCTGGAGTCAAAGCTTGAGGAGAAGACTATTTGACATCAAGAAAGGCAAAAGGAGTCTAATTCGAAGTAAAGGTACATACATTGTTTGTAAAGCTTGAAGGTTTCAATACACAGGTGGACATAAGATGGGAGAAAGCTTGCAGATTGATAAGCTAGATAGGGAGAACTATCCAGCATGGTCCATGAGGATGGAAGCACACCTCATGAGCAAAGATCTTATATCATTTATTACAGGAGATGAAGAAAAACCTGAGTTTGCAGATCCTAGTATTCCTACTAGGGAAGAGCTTGCAATGTTGAAGACTTGGATGAGAAAGGATGCTCAAGCAAGGAGTATCATCTACATGGCTGTAAATGATTACCTTTTACCTCACATCAGAGGTTTGGAAAGTGCTACAGATGTTTGGAATGCCTTGGAAGAGCATTTCCAAAATACAACTAAGTCAAGGAAGTCCTCACTATGGGCTGAGTTCACAACCTTCAAGAAGAAGAGCTCACAATCAATTTCAGATTATGTGGCAAGGATGATAGATATTGCAGATAGCTTGGGAGCAGTGGATGAAGACATTGAAGAGGAAAAGTTGGTAAGACAAATACTTACAGGTTTGAGAGGAGATGAGAAGTGGAAGCCTTTTATATTGTCCATAGAATTGTCACTTGATCACTTTACTCCTGATCTTAATCAATTGCTAGGACACATGCTAACCTTTGAGCAGGATCTTAAAGGAGACAATGATAGAAGTACAAGTCAACCTATGTACTCTAAGGACAAGAAAAAGAATGGCAAGGGAAAGCAATCAAATGATGATGAAGGGAATTCAAATCAAGCTAATTTCACAAAAGGAAAGATGAATTTCAGAGGTAAAGGAAGAGGAGGTAAGAACAAAGATAATGCTAAAGCTTGTTGGATTTGTGGCAGAACAAATCATTTGGCAAATGATTGTTGGTATAACAATCAAAGTGGTGGAAGCAATAATCAGAATTATAATCAAAGAGGTAGAGGAGGCAAAAATCAAAGAGGCAATTTCAGAGGAAGAGGAGGTAGGACATCATATGGTAGAGGAGGTGGAAGAAACTTCCAATCTCAGTCCTACAACAATAATTATTACAATTATGCATCAGATCAGAAAGATGACATGACTCTTATCTTGAATGCAACTCATGAATCAATGGGAGAAGATCAAAGAGTGTTTTATATTGACTCAGGGTGCAGCAACCATTTGAGTGGGAATCTATCTTTGATGACTGATATGGAAGCAAGGGTGAATGGACATACAGTTCAAACAGGTGACAATACCAAACATAAAGTGGAGAGCATTGGATCAGTGAAGACAAAGAGTGGAAGTACACTTCTAAGCAAGGTACTTTATGTTCCTACTATTCCTAAAAATTTGATAAGTGTAGGGCAAATTGTGGAGAAAGGATATGAGGTAAGATTCACAAATGATGGTGTTTATGTACAAGATCCAAATCAGGGATATAGAAACATAATTGCAGGTAAAAAGGAAGGAAGATTGTTCACTCTCAAAGTCCAAGGTAATGTGGGACATGCATTATTTACCTATGGAAGTCAAAAGGTATCTGAATTAGACCTATGGCATAAAAGGCTAGGTCATTTCAATGAGAGAGCTATAAAGGAGATGTCAAAGAATCAGGTGGTGCTTGGATTGCCAAATATTGAAGGGCAACATATGGTGTACAAGTGTGAAGCTTGTCAATTAGGTAAAGCACATAAGAGTTCTTATAACAAATCAGGGTACAAGCATTCAAATATGCTTGAATTGGTTCATACAGATGTATGGGGTCCCTCAAGGGACTATAGCATAAATGGATCCAGATATTATGTGTTGTTTGTTGATGATGCAACCAGGTGGATTACTTTGTATGTAATCAAGGATAAATCAGAAGTTTTCAAGACATTCAAACATTTTCATGCTTATGCAGAAAGGATCACAGGGCAAAAGCTCAAGAGGTTAAGATCAGATGGAGGGGGAGAGTATTTCTCTAAAGAGTTTGATGATTATTTGTGGAATGCAGGTATCAAAAGAGAAGTAACTTGCAGGTACTCTCCTCAACAGAATGGAGTAGCAGAAAGGAGGAATAGGACTCTTGTAGAGTTTGCAAGAGCCATGATGAAGGAAAAGAATTGTCCAAATTACTTATGGGCAGAAGCCATTAACACTGCAACATATCTTGTGAATAGGTTGCCTTGTAAAGCTTTGGATGGAGGAACCCCTTATGAAGCATGGTGGGGTAAGAAGCCTACTCTTGATCATTGTAAAGTATTTGGATGTATTGCATATGCTTATGTTCCTTCACAATTAAGACATAAGCTAGAACCAAAAGCAGAGAAGTATGTGTTTATTGGATATGATGATAGACAGATGGGTTACAGGTTGTGGAGTCCATCCACAAAGCAATTCCTTGTTACTAAAGATGTGACATTTGATGAGCAAAATATGTGGTATACAGGATCACCAAATGAGTTTGCAGGTGTTGAAGAAATACAAAGGAAAGGAAAGGCAAAGGTAAAAGTATGTGAAGAAATTGTTGATGAAGCTGACTCTAGAAGTAGAGTGCAGGATCATGTAGAAGAAGGGCCAAGATTTGATCCAGAATCAAATGAGGCTGAAACTTCAAGAAGTGCAGAAATCAGAAGATCTACAAGGGAAAGGAAAGAACCTATAAGGTATAGTTATGATACATCTTTCCTAACAACAAAAGATTATGCCTACATTGTGAAAACAGAAGAAGATCCAACTACTTATGAAGAAGCCAAAGGTAAACAGAATTGGGAGAAGGCAATGCAGGAAGAGTATGATGCTCTACTTGAAAATGAAACTTGGGAACTAGTACCAAGACCAAAGAATCAGAAGGTCATTGGATGTAAATGGGTATATAAAACAAAGAGGTTTGCAGATGGTAAGGTGTCTAGATATAAGGCTAGACTTGTGGTCAAAGGTTATGCCCAAACTTATGGGGTAGATTATGATGAAACCTTTAGTCCTGTTGCTAAGATGTCTACAATTAGGACATTGATTGCTATTGCTGCTTGTAAGGGATGGAAATTATCACAATTGGATGTGAAAAATGCATTTTTAAATGGATACATTGCAGATGAAGTATATATGGAGCAACCAGAAGGCTTCATGGAATCAATTGGATCAGATTATGTGTGTAAGCTCAAGAGAGCTTTATATGTGTTGAAGCAAGCCCCAAGAGCTAGGAATTACAGATTGGTCAAGTTCTTAAATGAATGTGGATTTCAAGCATCAAAGGCAGATAGTAGCTTGCTAGTGAAGCCAAGTGAAAATGGATACATTTACATGTGTATTTATGTTGATGATATTATTGTTACAGGAACAGATGCTCAAGGAATCAATGAACTCAAAAGACAAATAGAGAAGGAGTTTAAGATAAGTGATTTGGGAAACTTATCTTATTTTCTAGGAATGCAGATTGTGTATACTCAACATGGAGTATATGTGTCACAAGAGAGATACTTGAAGAATCTTCTAGTCAAGTTTAACATGGAAGATTGCAAGACCTCAACTACACCATTGGAGGTAAATCATAAATTAAGCATGTATGGAGGTGAAGAGTTCAATGATATGAAGAAATATCAGAGTTTGGTAGGTAGTTTAATCTATGCTACCTTGACAAGGCCAGATCTATCATATGCAGTAGGTGTGTTGTCACAATTTATGCATTGTCCAAAGAAGACTCATTGGATTGCAGCCCAAAGGGTACTCAGATATATCAAAGGAACCCTAAGTGAAGGATTGTATTATGGTTTCACTTCTGACACAAGAATCAAAGTGTTTAGTGATGCAGATTGGGCAGGTGACTCAGATGATAGAAGGTCTACTCATGGGTATCTCTGTTATGTTGGAGATAAGCTAGTTTCTTGGTGTTCAAAGAAGCAACATACAGTTGCTTTATCATCCACAGAAGCTGAGTATAAGGGAATGGTAGAAGCTGCAAAGGAAGTGATATGGTTGAAGACCTTGATGAAAAGTTTTGAGATTGATCATAGTATTCCAATAATTTTTGGAGACAATATGAGTTCTTTGTATTTGGCAGCTAACCCTGTTTTTCATGCCAGGACTAAGCATATAGAGATTCAGTATCATTTCTTGAGGGAAAAGGTACTAGATAAAGAGATTGAAGTGATGTACACTCCAACAAAAGAACAAGTGGCAGATATGATGACAAAGAGCTTGGATGGACCTAAGTTACAAAGGTTCAAAGACATGGCAAGTATAAAGAAGACAGAGAAAACCTCAATTGATGATTGAGGGGGAGCTGTTGGTGCAGACCAATCACCAATTGAAGGCTTGGAAGATTAAAGGATGAAGGAAGAATCAATTCTTAAAGTTTGGAAGAAGATTACATTCAGAGGATAAGAGAAGTGTACACATATGTACATTAGTATAGTCATAGCTGACTTAGATCTTTTGTTTAGTAAGAATCATGTACAAATTTATCTATAAATACTTTGAGAAAAGTCGGGGCAAGTATGAGAGCATATGTGACAATAGTTAGAAGTCAAGAATGAGGAAGTTAGATGTCATGAGATAGAGGAAAAGTTAGTTGAGTTTGCTCTCATCACTCAACTGTATTTCTTCTGAGTAAATGAAAATATTTGCGCCCGATGTTTCTGCGTGTTCTCCTTCTACAGTAGATCAATTGTGAAATGCTTTTGTACAAGTCTAAGTTGAGAGTTGCTTGACCTCTGTACAAAGTTTTAGCTTCCAATTGTAATCAGGCTTAGAGAATTAAGTGTAGGAACATTCATATGTGAAGTGTGTTCACAGGTTCCTAAAACAGGCGCAGATTTCGAACTTAATGTTTTGATCATTTCTCCTAGCACAGTTTAAAGTTTTGCATGAGTGAGGGCTTAATCTTTAAGTTGGAAGATAAGCTACTCATGGCTAGAAGCATTTGCTTAAACGGGTTCTATTCAAGGAGAACCAAGTCTTAAAAGTTGCAGGTGTAAAATCGACTGTTCTGAATGACAGTTTTTGACATAGGTAACTTGTGAAGTTGATTTCTCAAATTATACTAAAGCTTTTGAAGTAATTCAACTTGGAGGAGGTGCGCAATCTCTAGGAGATACTTCGTACAAAGTTTCATCAAAAACTTTACATGTTTGATAGGTCAATGTGGAGAAATAGTGCAGCAGACTTTTCTGTGTTTCATCTTCTTCACAGATTTGTTAATCCTTTGATAATTAGTAATTGATCCTCTAAATTAGTGGAAGGTTTGACTTACTCTTGGTATAGAGGTGCTCTAATCACAAGAGTAAGTTGTTCTTTTGGAGATTAACATTCTCCATCATACTTTCGAGGTTAAATATCAAATTTCCATCCTTCAAGGGATTAGCACAAGAAGACCTAGATGAACATATTAGACGATTTTTTGCCTTATGCAAGACAAAGGGTCTAATGGGAAGGGAATATGCATTTTTAATTCTTTTCACAGCAACATTGGAAGGGTTAACAAATAAATGGTTTAGTCAATTTGCCGATAATCATTTCATTACATGGGACTTAATGACGGAAGATTTTAAGACACGGTTCCAACAAGGGAACACAATAGAGAATACTATTGGAGAATTAGAGAACTTAAGATTGGGTATTGCGGAAACATTTCCAGAATTTTTCACAAGAGCAAAAGCCCTCATGGCTAAATTACCTGACCCCCTTCATGATTTCTTTTTCAAGAAGTGGTTGACCAAACCAATTCCAATTTCAGCACAATGCAAGATTAAGGAGTTGGTGCTCCTTATAGCAACAATTGAGGAGTTTATTTCTATAGCAACAAGGATATAGAAAATCAGATACCAATATGGAACAAGTCCATCTCCCAATATCATATGGAACCTGAGGACCCAGTGACAGAGTTGAGAAAGGAAATTGAGAGCTTAAGGAGGAACAAGCCCCAGAAAGAAGAAGAAAATGCAATAATTCAATTGAGGAGAGAAATTGAAGCTTCAAAGTTACAAACAGAAGAAGATGTCCAAGCAAAGGAGTTAGCACAACTAAGGCAGAAACTACAAGAACTTTGTGGAGGGGGAATCAAGAATGGATTGTCGTGCACCATGTGTAGCAAATAGGTGCATGTGGTAAGTGAGTGCCCTCTTTTAAGTGTTACTTGCCAGTTATGCAGGAAAGTTGGTCATGAGTCCTTGGAATGTCAGTTAAGAGGGATGCGTGCACAAACATATTGGGCACAAGGAGGATCCCAACCGCCAACTAATGTGATGCTGGCTGCACCTAGTCAAGGTAACACTTATAACCCTTGACCTAGGGATAACATTGGAAATGGGCCTAGGAGGCCGATCATTTGTTTCAGATGTGGAGAATGTGTGCATTGCCAAAGCAGGTGCCATCTATGAGAAAATGCTCCTCCTTGTAGAAATCCCAGAGGCTAGGGATCATTATACCAATTGTTGTCCAAAGAACCAAGCATTTATATCTAGGCCTCACATACAAATGATCTCGGTGAACAAAGAAAAAATTGTAGAAAAAGTCAATGTGCCATCACCATCTACCAGAGTAATGCAGTTAGAAGAAATCCACTCTTTTGTAATGCATACAAGAAGCAAGTGGAAGGCTCAAATAGCCATAGGCCAGTATTACCACTAGAATGTAGAAAGATAAGTAGCCCGTTAGGGCAATAGGTGTATATACAAGTCAGGGGAAAAACCTCCTAAAGAGGGAAAAAAGTGCCCCGGCCATCCTAAAGTGTCCACACACATCACTACCTAAATATATCAACAAATCCCCCCCCCCCCCCCCCGGGAGTGATGCACTGAAGAAGGAGATGACACTGATGTATAAGGAAGTGCCAAGCTATGTGGAATCAATCCACAAAAGGAAGTAAGCCCAAAGCTTTGTGGAAAGCTTCAAACTTCTCCCTAGGGAGAACCTTCGTGAAAAGCTCTACAATGTTCTCCTACGTGTGCACATATGCCAAGCTGATCTCTCTAGTAGAGAACCCTTACCTGACATAACGATAATGCACCTCAATGTGCTTAGTGCGAGCATGGAACACAGGGTTCCTCGCAACTCCCAATGCACTCTAATTGTTAGTGAAGATAGTAGTGGCAGAAGACTCACCAACACCCAAATCAGCCATAAGGCATCTGAGCCAAACACACTCAAGAGTCGCTATGAAAGCTTCCCTATACTCAACCTCAAAACTATAAGTGGCCATAGTAGGTTTCTTCTTGCTCAACCAAGATATACATGAGCTACCAAGCAAAAGCCACTACTGGACACACGAGTGTCATAGCAACCAACCCAGTCAAAGTTAGAAAAAGCATGCAAATCTGGCGGGAGTGATCCCCCCTTGGGATAAAACAATCCAAGTAGCCGAGTACCACTCAAGTAGCGAAAGATGCGCTTAACTGATTGCCAATGCTTGACACTTGGGCAATGCATAAACCTCCTCATCTATGAGATAGCAAACTGAATATCTGACCACGTAATGCATAAGTAAATCAACCATCCAATAGACTGCTGATAGAGAACAACATCAGATGCATCTCCAACATCATGAAGACTCAATCGTAAACCTGTCTCCATAGAAATGGCAATAGGTTTACAGTCTTCAAGGCCAAAATACTACAATAATGTGTCAATATATTTCATTTGACACAAATCTATTCCGTCATCAACCTGCATAAATTTGAAGCCCAAATAATGATGCAAATGCCCCAAATCAGACATCTGAAATGAGGCATGTAAATCAGCCTTAATTTGAGCAATATGCTTCTCATGAGGACCAGTGAGCAGCATGTCATCAATGTACACAACAATGATGAGAAGCACATCATTAGCATGCTTAACATATAAGGTGCTTTCACTTGAACTCTTCTCAAAACCATGTGCAATTAGATAGGCATGTATCTTTTCATACCAAGCATGTGGTGCTTGCTTTAAACCATATAATTCCTTCTTTAACCTACGCACCTGGTTTTCATGCCCTTTCTCCACAAAGCCACAAGGATGAAAAACATACAGTTCTTCATGCAAGTCACCATTCAGAAATGTTGTTTTAATGTCCAACTGATGTCCATTCCAACCATGATGAGCTATAAGTGCACAGATGCTACAAACAGTAGTCATTCGGCATGTAGGTGCAAAGGTTTCATCAAAATCAATGCCTCTTCCCTGCGCATAACCCTTTACAACAAGCCTAGCCTTATACCTTTCAATTGTTCCATTAGGTTTATGCTTCAGCTTGTATACCCACTTCGTGCCAATGGCCTTCTTGCTAGGAGGCAAGTCACATAAAGACCAGGTGCCATTTTTCATGATAGCATCATATTCAAATTGCATTGCAGCCATCCAATGTTCAGAATTTTATGCTTCATCAAACAAAACAAGCTCAGTCTCATTACAGAGACTAGAGGCAACCATAGCATAGCAATCTGATGCAAAAGAGGCACTATGAGAGCCTGATCGAGTACGATATGACAAAGGTGCATCTAATTTGCTATCACGCAAAGTCTGCATCAACCATTTTGGGATAGTTTTTGCCTTCTCAATATCAGCTCTCTCATCAACAAGTGCATCATGTAACTCTGCATCATAAATGGAATTATCTGCATCATCACATGAGACTCGCAAAGGTTGAGAAGTTCCCTCATTAGGACTAGCACTAGACTGTCCACCTGTAAAGAGAGGCAGCAAAGTATCACACATGTCTTTGGAGCTAACAGATGTCTCCTTAGTACATGAAAGTAGTGGTTGAATAGCATCTTCCACAAAAAAAACATCACGGCTAACTAGAATGTGTTTAGTGTGTGGATGATACAGATGATAGCTTTTGCTTTCAAAATTGTACCCAACAAAAATACATTTTACTGCTTTATCATCCAATTTTCTGTGATGTTGTTCAAGCACTAATGCATATGCCATACAACCAAAAACACAAAGATTAGCAACCGATGGCTTGCGAACATGCCAAGCCTCATATGGAGTGATAAACTGCAGTGCTTTAGTGGGACACCTGTTAAGTACATATGTTGCACACATGACATCCTCAAGCTAGAAACTATGTGGTAAAGCCTGACTCTTGACCATACATCTCGCCATCTCCATGAGTGACATGTTCTTCCATTCAGCAACTCCATTTTGTTGAGGTGTATATGGAATCATACATTGATGTTTTATCCCACATTCAGCCAGAAATGCATTAAAGTTAGAAGACATATATTGCCCCCCTCGATCAGAACAGAGGGTGCCCATTTTACATGCTTATAGATTTTCAGCCAAAACCAAAAACTGTTTGAAGCACATAAACACTTTTGACTTTGCCTTCAATGGATATATCCATGCATGTCTAGAAACATCATCGATGAAAGTCACAAAGTAAAGATAGTTTCCAAAAGAGGGTGCCTGCATAGGACCACAAACATCACTATGAACAAGCTCCAATTTTTTATAGCTGGAACTGAACCATTTTGGAAACAAAGAATGCTGCATTTTGCCCAAAATATAGCCTTCACAAACATGTTTACCAGGTGCCTCAAGTTTGGGCAAAGAGGACACTAGTTTTGATTCCTACAGGTGTAGCAAACTAGCAAAATTCAAATGAACAAAGCGTGCATGCCAAAGCTTTGCATGTGACATAGCCTGAGAATCATGAACTCCACATGTTGAATCATTCACACATTTTTCATAGTCCTTGAGCTTATATAGCCCATGACATAAAATGCCAAAAGCAATAATCACATTTCCATTTGACAAATCATGAAATCTACATCTGTCATCCACAAATTTCACAACCAAGCCAATCTTGGCTAAAACCAAAACTGATAATAGATTTTTCTTGATCCTCGCACAAATAAAGCATCGGACAAAGTGAAAGAACTACCATCAGCAATAGTCAGAATGATCTTACCAACTCCCATGATAAGATAAGAGGAGTTGTTGGTGCATGTGACAATATTCCTATAGGGGCAGGCTCGCGTGAAGTGAAGAAACTACGCTATGAGGTAATATGTTTGGTTGCCCCACTATCAAAGTACCAAACATCTGAGTCTACTATAGACATACACAACTCATGAGAAGATGGGTCAAAATTGCAAACAGTAGTAAATGCCCATTCTTCATTCTACATAAGATTAGCAGACTCTGTTTTTGGTGTAGAGGACTCAGAAACAACCATTCTGACCTCTTTCTTCTTTGCCTCTTTAGCAGCCAGTTTTGGAGAGCTCTTAATGACATGATCATTTCCTTTATAGTATTTTCAAAACAAGTTCTACTTTTCTGATTTCTTCTCATCTTTGTCTTCTTTTTTCGAATGTGCAGCATTTACATATTTTTGCTTACTAATAGATGAGCTCCATTTACCTTTGCCCTTTTGACTAGCTAGGAAAGCTTGATCTATGACACGCATAATGGAACTATTCTGCCTAGACCGGTTTTCATGCAGCAGAACAGAGACTAACTCCTCAAATGATAATGCATTTGGATTGTCTTTCATCATCGAACAAAGAGTAAAAGCAAAACTGTGATATGAATCAGGAAGAACATTCAGAACGGTCTGCACAAGTGAGCTATCTGGCATAACTTCATCAGCAAAGATGAATTGTTCCCTCAACTCTTTGATCTTTGTTAGAAAATTGTCCATATAATCACCTTCATTCATATGCTCACTCTCCAACTGTTTTCGGAGGTAAGCGACACAAGCCTCATTCCTAACCTAGTACAATGTGGCTAGTGTATCCCAAGCCTCCTTAGCTGTTCTCCAAGAGCAAATGTGAGGAATAATGGCATGTTTGACAGACAAGGCTATCAATGCATGTGCCTGAGCATCTCTGCCATCCCAACAAATTAGCTCAGTAGTAGGTGCAGCAAAAACTACAGCATGAACAGGAATCTGAAGAATATCAACATCTTCAATGCCATCTGTAATACTTGTATTTGCAGGTTTACTAGGACGTTTTTCAACACCTTGCACAATCTTCCACAGTCCTTTTGCAATTAATACATGTTGCATCATATAAGCCCACAATGGGTAATTGTTATCGTCCAACTTATCCTCAACAACCAACATATGGAATACATCACTACTTTCAAGCATGGCCACTAACTAAAATACCCTGATGTAAAAAAATGACTATATCTGAAAAAGTTGAACACAACTACTCTGACGAGTTCTACTAAACTTGTAGCAGACTTTGAGACACTTAAACGAGCTCAGATGGCCATTTTGACACCACATAGCATAGCTCTTTTGATCTCTAATCACCCTAAGTATGCTCACCAAATTTCGTGCGATTCTGAGACTGTGATTGGAGGGGTGTTGACGACGCCTTAGATGAAGCAGCGACCTGCACTGATACCAATTGTTGGAGTTAGATGTCTATGGAAGTACGTGAATAACACAAGGAAGAAGAAGAATCTTGGAGCACAACACACAATACTAAATGTATTGTTGGAGTTAGACATCTACGGAAGCACGCGAACAGCACAAGGAAGAAGAAGAAGCTTGGAGCACAACACACAATACTGAATGTATTACGAGAGAATGTACAAAGATAAGTAGCCCATTAGGGTAATAGGCGTATATACAAGCCGAGGGAAAAAACCTCTTGAAGAGGGAAAAAAGTGCCCCGGTGGTCCTAAAGTGTTCACACACATCACTACCTAAATATATCAACAAATCCCCCCTGGGAGTGATGCGGTGAACAAGTAGTTGGCACTCATGTATAAGGAAGTGCCAAGCTATGTGGAAATCACTCCACAAAAGGAAGTAAGCCCAAAGCTTTGCGGAAAGCTTCAAACTTCTCCCTAGGTAGAGCCTTCGTGAAAAGGTTTGCAATGTTCTCCTAAGTGGGTACATATGCCAAGCTGGTCTCCCCAATAGAGAAACTCTCCCTGACATAATGATAATGCACCTCAATGTGCTTAGTGCAAGCATGGAACACAGGGTTCCTCGCAACTGCCAATGCGCTCTGACTGTCAGTGAAGATGGTGGTGGCAGAAGACTAACCAACACCCAAATCAGCCATAAGGCGTCTGAGCCACACACACTCAACAGTAGCTGTGAAAGCTGCCCTTTACTCAGCCTCACAATAGGAAGTGGCCACAGTAGGCTGCTTCTTGCTCAACCAAGATATACATGAGCTACCAAGCATGAAGCAAAACCCACTAGTGGACACACGAGTATCATAGCAAACCAGCCCAATCAGAGTCATAAAAAGCATGCAAATCTGGCGGTAGTGATCCCTTTGGGATAAAACAACCCAAGTAGCTGAGTACCACTCAAGTAGCGAAAGATGCGCTTAACCGCCTGCCAATGCTGGACTCCTAGGCAATGCATAAACCTGCTCACCTGTGAGACAGCAAACTGAATATCTGGCCGAGTAATGCATAAGTAAATCAAGCATCCAACAGCTTGCTGATAGAGAACAGCATCAAATGCATCTCCAGCATCATGAAGACTCAATCTTAAACCTGTCTCCATAGAAGTGGCAATATGCTTACAGTCTTCAAGGCCAAAACATTGCAATAATGTGTCAATATATTTCGTTTGACAAAAACCATTCCACCATCAACTTGCATAAATTAAATGCCCAAATACTGATGCAAATGCCCCGAATCAGACATCTCAAATGAGGCATGCAAATCAGCCTTAAATTTAGCAATCTGCTTCTCAATAGGGCCAGTGAGCAGCATGTCGTCAACATAGACAACAATGATGAGAAGCACATCATTAGCATGCTTAACATATAAGGTGCTTTCAGTTGGACTATTCTCAAAAACATGTGCAATCAGATAAGCATGTATCTTCTCATACCAAGCACGTGGTGCTTGCTTTAAACCATATAATGCCTTCTTTAACCTGCACACGTGGTTTTCATGCCCTTTCTACACAAAGCCACGGGGCTGAAAAACATACACTTCTTCATGCAAGTCACCATTCAGATATGTTGTTTTAATGTCCAACTTATGTACATTTCAACCATGATGGGCGGCAAGTGCAAAAATGCTCCGAACAGTAGTCATATGGCATGTATGTGCAAAGGTCTCATCAAAATCAATGCCTCTTTCCTGCACATAACCCTTTGCAACAAGCCTAGCCTTATACCTATCAACTGTACCATTAGGTTTACGCTTCAGCTTGTATACCCACTTAGTGCCAATGGCCTTCTTGTCAGGAGGCAAGTCACATAAAGACCAAGTACCATTCTTCATTATTGCATCATATTCAGATTGCATAAAAGCCATCCAATTTTCTGAATTTTGTGCTTCATCAAACGAAATAGGCTCATTCTCATTACAGAGACTAGATGCAGCCATAGCATAGCAATCTGATGCAAAAGAGGCACTATGAGAGCCTGATCGAGTACGATATGACAGAGATGAATCTAATTTACTGTCACGCAAGGTTTGCACCAGCCATTTTGGCATAGTTCTTGCATGCTCAATATCAGCTCTCTCATCAATAAGTGCATCATGTACATCTCTATCAGAAATGGAATTATCTGCATCATCACATGAAACTTGCAAAGGTTGAGAAGTTGCCTCATTGGGACCAGCACTAGATAGTCAACGTGTAAAAAGAGGCAGCAAAGTATCATACATGTCTTTGGATCTAACAGATGTCTCCTTAGTACATGAAAGCAATGGCTAAATAGCATCTTCCACAAAAACAACATCACGGCTAACCAGAATGCGTTTAGTCTGTGGATGATACAGACGATAGCCTTTACTTTCAGAACTGTAGGACCACAGACATCACTATGTACAAGCTGCAATTTCTTAGTAGCCCGAACTGAACCATCTTTTGGAAAGGACGAATGTTGCATTTTGCCCAATATATAGCCTTCACAAACATGTTTTCCAGGTGCCTCAAATTTGGGCAAAGAGGACAAAATTTCGGATTTTTGTAGGTGTAGCGAACTAGCAAAATTCAGATGACCAAAGCATGCATGCCAAAGCTTTGCATCTGACATAGCCTGAGAATCATTTACTGCACATGCATAATCATTTACAGATCTTTCATAGTCTATGAGCTTATACAGCCCACGACATAAAAATGCCAGAAGCAATCATCACATCGCCATTTGACAGATCATGAACTGTACACCTGTCATCAACAAATTTCACAACCAAGCCAATCTTGGCTAACGCAAAAACTGTTGTCACATTCCATGAGGTACCATATATATATTCAAATATCCATTTCCATGCAGAGGTGTCCTTATCACTCTTGGCTCGTGTTGAGGTGCATCCACTCTTCATTTTCGTCCACAGGACACCTCAAACTTTCTTGTTGCCTCTACAACATGCACATTTTTGGTGCCTTCCTGATCAAGGAGAAACCTTCTACCCACCAATACACCATGTCTTGAATGGACACTTGAGTGTTTCGAGGACATGATACCTCCATATGTGTAGAGATGGAACCAGAGAGAGAGAGAGAGAGATCTCCTAGAGGAACATGAAAAAGTTGCACCCTTCTTCTTCAACAGGCAGAGAGAGAGAGAGATAGGAACCCACAAATATCTATGCTCCATATTTTTTTCTACTTCCAAACACGCACCAAACTTATCACGTAGAGAGAGAAAGATCTGTCAAGGCCACATATTTTCTGATTCTAACAAAGTTAGTAGTGTTTCTTGGCACTTTTCAAAGTACTATGTGCTTCGCACTCTAGGGGATATTCATCAAAGATCATTCTAGCCAAACTAATTTTGAAATAAACAACGTGGCAGAGTCTTTGAATAGTGCATTTGACATCATCAATGATATCAAAATTCTTGCACATTTGATTCTTTCACGAATTCAGATTTGTTTTCTTTATATAAAGGCTTATCATTACTTAATTATTTGCTAAGTAGTTATGAAATATTTCAGTCAAATTCCCACGTGTTCCTCCCACATTGGGCTTTGAGTCCCTTTGTAAAACACAATTATTCTTGAAAGTTCATCTTTAAGAAAGTGGTCATCAGGGAATTTTTAAAAAAATAAAAAAAAACTTAAACTATTGAGGTTATATACCTTGCGTGAGTCTCATATTTGGAGCACAATTTTTGGACCCATCATCATTTACATTTTATTAACACATCACATAGAACTATATTGTATTCATAAAGGAGTTTTATTGCATTTCCAAAGGGTTTTAACCCAGTAATAAAGTGATAGGAAGGAGATGGTTGAACCACACCCTTGACAGATAGGAGATGGTTGAACTACACCCTAAGAGATAGGATTAGGAAGTAATCCTCAACCATGGCTTTTGGGGCAAGTGGTTAGCCCATCACATTCATAACCAAGAGGTTGTGAGTTCAATTCCTTACATTGGTATCAGAGCCTATGAAGTAGGCTTGGGAAAGGTGGATTGACCCAATGGCCTCTAGAAAAGGCGCTTGGGCACTCTGTCATGTGAAAGGGTAGGAAGTGAGAAAGTGGCACTTTGAGAACTCTATCCAAGAGAGATTGGGATGTATCTCTCAATCCGTAGGTCGGATTGAGGCATGTAAGATATCATTGGAAAGCTCTCGAATTGAGTCCAAATCTACTAAACTAGCTTGGAATTTTCAAATCCTTGGGTGGCACTTAATTGAGTGTTCAAGATACCAAACATAGGTGAGAACAAGGTTCAAGATACTAAGGTTGCGAACAAGGTTCAAAAAACTATGCCAGGTTGAGGATATCAATTCAAGGGTACCAAGGGACTTCAAGAATTGATCACTGAGGCTAGATGGATACATGAGTAGGTCATTGAGGACAATGATCAACTAAGGGGCAAAGAATGTAATAAAGTGATAGGAAGGAGATGGTTGAACCACACCCTTGACAAATAGGACATGGTTGAACTACATCCTAAGAGAGAGGATTAGGAAGTAATCCTTGAAAGAACTTGGAGAAGCTTGTAGGAGGTAGAAAAGTGAGTTTCAAAGCGACGAAGATTGGTCTAGCCAACCGGCACACGACCAGCCCTTGAACTTATGGAGACTCAAATAGACCTTATAGGCATGTGATAAGTGTAATAAAATGCAATATTTACTTTGGAGCATCAAGGAGAAAGATTCTATACAAAACAAATAGGTTTGCACATCGACTAGCTCAAAAAATATACTAACTTTGGATGAGACAATGAACTTCAAATGCTCATAGAGACCAACGTGATTACAATTAGAAAAATTCCTTTTATGGGAGTGATATACATAGGATAGAGTGTATATAATGCAGAAGATTACAAAAAATAAGCAAAATATGCTTTTGGAATGAACCAGACACTCAGCAGTGGTACCTCCTATTTTTCAGGAATACCTAGAGATTGACCCCGAGAAAGAAAAACTGAAATTTCTCCCAATCTAGTGAAACAAAATGCTTTGAAAATTTATAGGCATAATATCTTTCCAATGAGCCATCGTTCATCCAATTTGGGGCTCTGTAGAGAGAGAAGCAGCCTCTGCAAGCTTAAAATTGTCAAAGAAAATGATGCAAAAAAATGAAGGAGCAAGACAATGATGGTCACAAGTGTATGTATATTGCTTCCATGTATTATACAAGTGATTTTAAGTCTTTATATAGACTCTAGAAGTGCTCCATAAATTCTACAAGTGGATTTTGAATTCAAATGGATGTGGAAATGGTTGTTGGAGGGAATCAATTCACTTTCCTACAATCTAGGAAAAGTGAAGATCTAGTTTGATCTACTTTTAGGTGATTGAGTCATTGATTAAATGCAACTCAACCACCTCAAATTCATGGAATTGGGCTCTCTTTTTCTACTTTTACATGTGTAAAGCTCTATCCTTTTACAATGGTAAATGAACCATCAAAAATCTATAAAAAAAATACAATAAATGAGCATAGCAAAAAGAAATCTCCAACAGATATTCTTTTGACGTAATCCAAGCGATAGCTTTTGATGTAGATCAAATCCACCTCAAGCATAGTGTAACCTTGATGTTCCAATAGCTCTCCCTCAAACTAAAGTATGCTTGAGCCTTCATTCTCTAATAGGTTGAATACCTGCCATAACTTTGAATCTACAAAGCTTTATTCCATCAAGTGCCTTTGTCATCATATCTGCTACTTGCTTTTCAGTTAGAAAAAAAGAAATGTCCATCTCCTTCGCCATGAGCATATTGCCTCTTGAGTTGCTATGGTCAAACCTCTGTACTCTGCTTCAGTTGAGGATAAAGTAGTCTATAGGTCGCTTCTTGGAACTCCATGACAGTAGCTTTGAACCGGCAAATGCTAAGTAACCAGAGCCCAATCTGCATCTGAATAGATTTTGATATTCAAATTTGAAGAGTATGGATAGAATATACCTTCATTTTGAGATACTTAAGTACTCTCTTAGCTGCATCCATGTGTGGTCTTCTTGGAGAGTGCATGAATTGGCTTAGCACTCCACATTATATGATATATCTGCCCTTGTAAGAGTAGCATATATTAAGCTACCTACCAAGATTTAATATTCTTTAATGTCTTAAATTTTCTCACCTTCATAAACACTAAGTTTATGATTCATCTCCAAAGGTGTACCTACAAGTTTAGTGTTGTCCATTTTGAGCTTAAGAAGTAAATCCTGAATGTATCTTCTCTGAGTCAAATACATTCCTTCATCTATGTATATCACCTGCATACCTAAGAAATATGTGAGCCCACCTAAGTCACTGATTTTGAACTCCTCTTGCATGTGTCTCTTGATCCTTTGAATGCCATTCAGATCATCACCTATCACAATAATATCATCTACATATACACATAGATAGGTAACATCATTGTGATCCCTTTTGATGAATAGAGAAGGATATGAGTTGCTAGATTTGAACCCTTGATCTTGAAGGTATGTAACCAACCTATAATTCCAAGCTCTAGGAGCTTGTTTCAATCCATACAATTCTTTCTTAAGTCTGCAAACATAAGATGTATGATTAGGGTTTTGAAAACCTAGTGTGTTATACTTTATGGAATAGTGGAATGAAGGTTTAATGCCTTGAGGATTTTAATGTGTTTTGTGTTTTGATTTAGCAGGTGAAGATCCATGAGGTGTGAGTGTGCATTTATAGGTATTTCTTATTATGTCCTGAATAGAAGATAAATGAGGGCCACACTAAAAATAGCGTGCTTTTGCTTTAGTTACAAAAATAGCTAAAAATAACTATCTTCTAAAAATAAATATTTTCTAAAGATATTCTTCTAAATATCTCCAAAAGTATTTGAATAAGTCCATGCACGTTCACACCTCATGGATCTTCACCTGCTAAATCAAAACACAAAACACATTAAAATCCTCAAGGCATTAAACCTTCATTCCAATATTCCGTAAAGTATAACATAGTGGTTGTGACATGTATACCTCTTCACTTATCCAATCATTTAAAAATGCATTTTTCACATCAAGTTAAAGGAGTCTCCAATTCCTTGCAGCAGCTACACTTATCAATGTTTTGATTGTAGTCATCTTTGCAACTAGTGAGAATGTTTCCTCATAGTTTATACCATGCGTTTGTGACCATCATTTGGCAACTAATCTTGCCTTGTACCTGCAAATTGATGCATCTAAGTTTCTTTTAACTTTATATACCCATCTTCAACCAATTACCTTTTGATTCAGCGAGATTGGAACTGAATCCCAAGTATCCATCTCCTTCAATGCATCTATTTCTTCTTTCATGACCTTTTCCCAATTGGGGTTTCCCTTTGCCTCTTCATAGGTTGAGGGTTCTCCTGAAACTGAGTCTTTTTCCAAGAAGATTGAATGATTTGTAACAAATGTGGAATCATATCCATACCTTGCTCGTTGTTTCTTCTCTCTTATTGATCTTCTAGGTGGTTGCTTGGAGCATTCTCCACACTCCTACATCTTTGCTTTGCCTCTTGAATTCCATATCTTGTAATCTCTTTCCTTTTCATCTTGCTCATCATCTGTATCACTTCTTGGATCCTGGACTTGTGTATCATGCTTACTTCCTACTTGATGGGAATCAGAATCAAGATCATATGGTAGAGTTACCTTTTGTTTCTCTTCATCATACCAAGACCTGTGTTCTTCAAACACAACATCTCTACTTGTAGTGAATTTCTTGGTTGAAGGATTATAGAACCTGTAACCCATCTGAGTTGAGTCATAGCCAATAAACATTGCCTTTGTTGCCCTTTCATCTAGCTTACCTCTTATTTGTGATGGTACATGAACATAAGCTAAACAACCAAACACCTTGCAATGTCCAAGACTAGGTTTTCGTCCATGCCATATTTCATAAGGAGACATACCTTGAAGTGATTTGGATGGTAGTCTATTGACAAGGTACATAGTAGTTGAAGTAGCTTTTGCCCATAGATAATGTGGCAACCTCTTCTCTTCAAGCATTGTTTTGGATGATCCAACCAATGTCTTGTTTCTCGTCTCTACAATTCCATTCACTTGAGGAGAGTACCTAGTAGTCACTTCCCTTTTGATACCTTTATCATGCAAGAACTCATCAAACTCTTTGGAGAAGTATTCTCCCCCTCCATCAGATATGAGCTTCTTGAGTGATCTACCTGTATGATTCTCCACATGTGCTAGATACTTTTTGAAGCAATCAAACACTTCATTCTTACTTTTGATGAAGTATAGAATAGTCCATCTACTATGGTCGTCAATAAATGAGACATAATACCTTGATCCTACCAATGAAGGTTCTTGTCTTGGTCCCCATACATATGTATGTACTAAGTCCAATAAGTTGTTGTGGATGTAACCTTTGTGGTTGAATGGTTGTCTTTGTGCCTTCCCAATCTCACATGCATCACACCTATTGATCATGTGTTGCTTTGATATGTTTGGAAGTCCTAGAACACTTTGATCCCTGCATATATCCTTCAAGGTTCTTTCATTCACATGAGCAAGTCTCTTATGCCACACTTCAAGCTCACTTAGGGTTTGAGACCCAAAAGTGAATAGAGCTATATTCTTGGTTTCTCCTACTTCAAAAGTAAAGAGTCTACCATGCTTCTCACATCTGGCTATCTTCTTGAATCCTTGACATGGATCTTCCACAAAAGCTCCATGTTGAGTGAACCTAACTTGCAAGCCTTTTTCAACTATTTGGCACATAGAGAACCTTACTCAAAATGTTTGTCTTGCCATTGGAAGCTTTGACGTTACCAATCTTCTCCACATTGTGCTTTGTGTCATCCCCTGTTTGAACTTCATGTCTATGCTTTGGACTTTCCAAATCAGATAGAAAAGAAATGTTGCCTGCAACATGATTTGAACATCCGAAATCTATGTAGAACAAATTATCATCTTCTTTACCTTCTTTGTGGCTTAGATTCATAAGAACCAATGAGTCTTCATGCGGTTGATCTTCTAATTGTTGTAGTCCCTTCTATTATGGCCTCTATTGTTATTGTTGAAGTTGTGTCCACCTCTATCTCTATTGCCGCCATATCCACCTCTTCCACTTCCTTTCTGGGTCTTCCCATTGAACCAGCAATTCTGAGTGCTTTGGTTGGTCTTATTGCAGATGGCACAAGGTTGAACATTTTGACCTTTGACTTTGTCATGCTTTGGTCCTTTCTTCTTGCCTTTCCATTTGCTCTTGCTTGAAAAGCTGGCTTGGGAAGGCTCTTCTTCCTTCTTCTTTCCTTTCAGCTTCTTATCGTTCTTATCTGCATATAGAGCACTAGTTGAATTACCATGATAGAAGTTACCTTCCTTTTTGCTATTGTTGGACTCTTGATTGAAGAGTTGTCCAAGAAAGATGCTGAAGTCTAGAGTTTGCACATCCATGATGAGATCATAAGCCATGGTGAAAGATTGCCATTGCTTATCACTTCGAATCCCATTGAAAATTTGCCTCATGACAGCCTCTTCCTCAACGAGCTCTCCAATGGATGCTAACTGATCTGCAACCTCCTTGACCTTGGTAACAAACTCTATGATAGTTTGTTTAGGTGTCTTCTTCATTTGGTTGAACTCGTTCCAAAGATGATTCTCTCTTTGGTAGTAGCAGAAAAGAAAGTCTCTAGGGCATCCCAAGTCTCTTGAGATGTCTTGCATCCTCTAATATGTGGTAAAAGAAAGTCAAAGATAGATTTTAGTATGTAGGACCTTGCTTCAGCATCCCTTGCACACCAAAGTGTAAGATTATATTTCTCATCTTGTGTAGGTCCTCCTTTGGATCTTGGAATAAGCATAGCCTCATCACCTCCTACAATTCCATAAAGATTTCTACCTTGCAAATAGGCCTCCGTTTTGATTTGCCAAGCCACATAGTTGTGCCGATCAAACTTCTCAATTATTGAGGGAAAGCCGTCACCCATCTTGATCTAGCTCTGATACCACTGAAAGAACTTGGAGAAGCTTGTAAGAGGTAGAAAAGTGAGTTTCGAAGTGAAAAAGTTTGGTCTAGCCAACCAACACAAGACCAGCCCTTGAACTTATGGAAACTCAAATAGAACTTATAGGCATGTGATAAGTGAAATAAAATGCACTATGTACTTTGGAGAATCAAGGAGAAAGATTCAATACAAAACACATCGACTAGCTCAAAAAACTTACTAACTTTGGATGAGATAATGAACTTCAAATTCTCATAGTGACCAATGTGATTACAATTAGAAAAAATCATTTTATGGGAGTGATACAGATAGGATTGAGTTTATAGAATGCAAAAGATTACAATAAATAAGCAAAATATGCTTTTGGAATGAACCAAACACTCAACATGCATACTCCTATTTTTCAAGAATACATAGAGATTGACCTCGAGATAGAAAAACTGAGATTCCTCCCAATCTAATGAACCAAATGCTTTGGAAATCTACAGGCATAAACTAGACATTAGTATCTTTCCAATGAGCCATTTTTTATGCAATGTCAAGCTCCATAAAGAGAGCAATAGCCTCTGAAAGCTTACTATTGTCGAAGAATATGATGCAAAAAAATGAAGGAGCAAGACAATGATGGTCATAAGTGTATGTATATTGCTTCCATGTATTGTACAAGTGATTTGAAGTCTTTATATAGACTCTAGAAGTGGTACATTCTACATCTACTTTTAGGTGATTGATTGATTGATTGATTAAATGCAACTCAACCAACTCAAATTCGTGGAATTTGAGCTCTCTTTTTCTACTTTTCAATGTGTAAAGCTCTAGGCTTTTACAATGGTAAATGAACCATAAAAATTCTCTCAATAAATAATATAAATGAGCATAGGAAAAAGAAATCTCCAATGGATATTCTTTCGACGTAATCCAAGCGAAAGCTTTTGATGTAGATCAAATCCACCTCAAGCATAGTGTAAGCTTGATGTTCCAACAATCCTCAACCATGGAATTTGGGGCAAGTGGCCCATCACATTCCTAACCAAGAGGTTGTGAGTTCAGTTCCTTACAAACCCTCTCCCTCAAGGACATCATTTGGCACTAAGTGCTCCATCTTCTAGTAACATCTCAAATAAAGGAAGAACTTAGTGTGTGTGCATTTGTGGGTTGAAGGCTAGTCTAAACCCATCCACAAGCTTTCTCAAATTCCTAAGCCTACTCTAAGGCTACGTTGGTGTGCATTGGGCTACTCTCAGCCCCCCCCCCTCTCTCCAAGGTGTCAACAAGTGTAGGGATACTTTAAGCCCTCCCCCCACCTCATCTCAATTTTTGTGCCTATTATGACTTCAATTTTCAATTATGAAAATTTATTCTCAATGGCAACAATGACTACAATCTCAAATGCAATGTCTTCAAGTCAATGGTACTTTTCTTCATTTACACCAATTTTTATGCCAAGGATAAGAGAATAAATGGCACCAACTATAATGTATGGAAAGATACAATTAGGGCATATCTTTATACCAACATATTATATGAAGTAGTTGAAGGAACATAGCTTGAGCTAGACAAGGATAATGATCTAGCAGCCTAGAACATTTGGAATATCAAATACACGGGAGCTTAGGGTAGTTACTTTTAGCTTGAAATGAATTGACCAAGGGCCATATTAACTCTTGCAAAACATCACATGAAGCTTAGAAGATCTTGCAAGATCTTTATCAGGAAAACACTCCTTCTAAACTCTACACCTTAGAGGTCAATTTTCAGAACCTCTCAAGTATGTTGATGTGTGAAACACCACAAGAACTAAGCTAATGTGATATTAGAAGTCCTCTACAATCACTGTTAGCTCAAAAACACTTCAAACTCTGAAAATTTTATCACTTTATGCAATAAATGTGATCACTTACTTTCTCCAAACATGTGCCTATTTTTCTCTTAATTTTTCTCTCTAGTTTGTTACAAATCTTCAAACAATACTTTCATATGTTACCTCACAAATCACTTCATTAATCTTTAGAAGTTCAACCGCGTCTGAAAATGTCACCTGTCTTCTTTGATTTGACACACCTCCAATCTTAAGCTTGATTCTCTGAGCACATGTCCTCTTTTGCAAAGATATTTTGGTTGAATGTAGCTAAGGGTCCTAGATTTCAAGTGAGCTATTGATCGTTAGAAACTTTACACAATACTTCAAGATCTTACTTTAAGAAGTTCAGATTTTTGCCTAAATCTCATATATGTTAACTGTCATACATACAGTTATGAAAAGACTTTGATCTCATCATACGTGAGATTCAACTCAAATCCTTCTACACAAATATTTATTTTCTATTAGGAAGGTGTGTACAAAATTCTATGTCTTTATTCAGTGTATAACCATAGAAAGGTCTCTCACAATGAATGATCTTTCTTCACAACGTCTCACCCTGATTACCCCGACTACCTGCTAACAAGTTCAGGACTTATAATCAAGTAACTGACATCCAAATCTATATGTTTATTATCTAAATTGACTTATATACAATCATATCTTTTGCTCCTACAACTCAAAATCATAATTTTAAGCTTTCTAGAACTATTCTAATTCCAAGTTCTAACTATGTTCACTTATGTCTTCATTAATCCCCTTTAAAAGCTTTATGTCTTTATGCTCGATTAGTGAGTGAAGCCCCAACAAATTGGGCCCCAAGATCCCATTACTAAAGTTATTTCCACCTTTGAAGATTACCAACCCAAGCGTGCATTGAGTAACTGACAAGTTTTTAGCAAGGACATGGCCATTAGACTTCTCAATAAGCTCCAATGATCTTATGAAAATTTTGTGACAACCCTCTACAATTGTGGCCAAGTATTGACCTGGGAAGAAGTTCAACAACTTTTGCTCCTCCATGACGCTCGAGCAAAGTCCCATATTTGGGATGATAGTGGTTGAATAGAAGGATCTTGGCAAGAAGTCTATCCATCATGTGCAAATTAAAGGTGTACGATCATGCCATGTACTTCACATTGACAATACTAATCAATGATCAATATTGTCAAATTAAAGTTGTATGAGCATGCCATGTACTATACATTGATAATACTGATCAATTGTCATCCATTTGATTATTGAGCATCTTCTAGAAGGAGTGGTAGGCAAGGAAGCCTTTATCACTTCCTTGATGGGTTTTTGAGTTACAATCAAGTAGCAATAGGTCCTAAAGATCAGCATAATATTGTCTTTTCCAATAAATGGAGGATATATGTTTTTAGAGTAATGTCCTCTAGAATAAGTTCAAGGATTTCTTCTTACAAAATGCCTTGAAATATATGTGCATGAATTATGCACTTGTTTAGTAAAAATAATAGAACACATATCCAACCTTGAAATGATCTTAGAGAAGCAAACATATAGATTTTTCTTGAATCCAATAGAAAGTGTTTGCATGGTAAGTTCATATCATTTACAAAAATGTAATTTTGAATAATGAAGAAAATGTGAGAGCCATATTAGAGATTCCAAAATCTAGGCATTAAAAAGAAGTGCAAGCCTTTATTCACCATTTTAGATACTAATGTATAGTTATCCACATGTATGCCATCATTCTTAGGCCTTTGTAAGGTCTCATTACTATTGAATGGACAAAGGAATGTGACAAATCCTTTGAGGAGTCGAAGAAAATATTAATTAATGAACCAACCATAAAAGTGCTAGATTGAATAAAGTGTTTCATGTGCATGTTGATGCCTCAAAATATGCTATTGGATGTTTATTTGCACAACCAATAGATGAACAAAAATTAAATTTCCTAATAGCACATGCTATCCGTCAAATTGATAGTGTAGAAAAATATATATATAACCACAAAAGTAGAATAATTATGTATGGTTTATGCTATCAAGAACTTCATTCATTATCTACTTAACGGAAACGGAAACTTTAGCGCTAAAGAAAACCTAAAGGCCCGAAGGGAAGACCATTACCCGAAGGGAAGACCATTAAGGTGAAGCTACAGCGAATGCGCGCCACCTATTGGTTTTGCTTAAGCGTTTATCATTCCCTTCCAAGCTTGTCGGGCATGCCGTGTGCAGCGGCTCCGCCTCGGACTTGAGAGACTTAGCGAACTGAAACATCATTGTAGCTAAAGGAAAGGAAATCAATTGAGACTCTGTTAGTAGCAGCGAGTGAAAGCGGATTAGGCAAAGAAAGGGGAAGGCGCGCTTATCACTTTTATACTTGATAACCAAGACATGCATCACTAGAAAACTTGTTAGGTGGTTTCTCTTATTGATGGAATTCAATGTGAAGTTGTTCTAAAATAAGGAGACATGCATATTAGGCTAGATCACTTATATAGAATCAAAAATAAGAGCCTGCAAGAGGATTGCTAGATGATTGAACTAATGCTTATCTCCTTCATTTGGAGATAGTTTAAAATTGGGTACAACATTTGCTTCTAGTGCTAACTTATGGATCTATTCATTGATCTCTGCTCAAAGAGCCAAAGTCCATGACTCATTCAAGTAACTTTCACATCATTGAAAGGAGTACTTACCACATGATGTTAGTGGATTACTATCAGGTAGTGTAGCCTATGGAGAGAGGTCTATGCATAGAAAGAGCAATGTCATCTGGAATAAGAATAATGTGTCATAAGTTCAAGGAATTTTTTACACAAAATGCCTTGAAGTATAGATGAATTATGCACTTTTTAAGTAAAAAGAGTAGAACACATACCCAACCTTGAAAGGATCTTAGAGAAGCAAACATATAGATTTTTCTTGAATCCTATAGAAAGTGTCTTCATGGTCAGTTCATATCATTTACAAAAATGTAATCTCGACTTATGAAGAAAAAGGGAGAGCCATATAAGAGATTCCAAAACCTAGGTATTGAAAAGAAGTACAAGCCTTTATTTACCATTGTGGACTAATGTAGAGTTATCCACATGTATGCCATCATTCTTAGGCCTTTGTAAGGTCTCATCACTATTGAATGGACAAAGGAATGTGATAAATCCTTTGAGGAGTCGAAGAAAATATTAAGTAATGAACCAACCATCAAAGTGCTAGATTGGATAAAGTGTTTCATTTCCATGTTTATGCCTCAAAATATGCTATTGGATGTTTATTCGTCCAACCAATAGATGAACGAAAATTAAATTTCCTTATAGCACATGCTATCCGTCAAATTGATAGTGGAGAAATATATATATATATATATATATATAACCACAAAAAATAGAGTGATTATGTATGGTTTATGCTATCGAGAACTTCATTCATTATCTACTTATAAAACAAAATAAAACTTTGTGAATCGCGAAGCACTTTTATACTTGATAACCAAGACATGCATCACTAGCAGACTTGTTAGGTGGTTTCTCTTATTGATGGAATTCAATTTGAAGTTGTTTTGAAATAAGGAAACACACATATTAGGGTAGATCACTTATATAGAATTAAAAATGGAGAGTCCACAAGAGGAGTGCTAGATGATTGACCTAATGCTTATCTCCTTAACTTGGAGATAGTTTAAAACTAGGCACAACATTCTCTTCTAGTGCTAACTTATGGACCTCCTCATTGATCTCTGCTCAAAGAGCCAAAGCCCATTATTCATTCAAGGAACTTTCACATCATTGCAAGGAGTACTTAACACATGATTAGTGGAGTACTATCATGTATTCTAGCTTATGGAGACAGTACTAACCTCTATGCATAGAAGCATGTGATCTACAAGATGTTTAATGCATAAAAAGTTCAAGTAAGTGCATGCAAGAAGGGTATCACCTCACACCAACACCTTCCACACTCGGGATGCTCCATGATGCCTCTTGCAACAATAGACCAAAAATTGATGTTTTCTCCTAGCTCAAAAGTCCAAATATGTTCAATACTAGGTTCATTTCAAAGCTCTCAATGAGATGCATCTATTATAAGTGATCTGGAAGCATTCCAAAATTTCAACACCAAGTTATGGCAAGGAAACCAATTATTAGGAATCACCTATCTTCACCCAACAACTCTTTACACTTCATACACACATGAAAATAATGAAAAAATGTGGGGAAGAGGTAGACAACACATTCATGCGCACATTACACACCATAGACATGCATACAATCTCACGAAGAAAGAGATAAGAGGCCAAGAAGACAGATCTACTTGATTGCTTGTTCAAGTTTGTTCTCTATTCAAAATGGCAAGAGTTCTTTACAAAGAGTCACTTATATACATGTGAACTCATTTTGGCCCTTTCACATGAGTACTGGAGAGACACTTGGGGAAATTTCTAAGAAAAAATAATATTTTACAAAGATATGATACGATGTTTTGGGTATTATGCAACTAGAGGACTCCTCTGGTGCATTTACAAGGGTTTCAACCCAATGATGGGCTTTTCTAAAAAAGAAATGAGCATTTTTTTAAAACTTTATGTGCCCCTGATCTGCTTCTCTTCTTTTCTTTAGTCCTTCTTTCCTTTATCCTCTTTATCCTTCTAAGGCTCTGAGTTTGTGCAACAAGAATTTGTCATGTCCTTCTCCCCTTCACTACAAGATTTAGAGAAAATAGCAATCACCACATCAATAAGTGTTGGTATGCTTTTGTTTGAATTGTGTGAATAGTCCTTATACAAATGAGTTTATCCACACTCATTACAAAAGGATTTTTTTTTTGTCAATATGGGTGGTAATAGGGGAGCTTATGCATGTGGCCATTCTCTAGAAAAGTGATCCACATTACACCCAAAGCATGAACCTTTCAGTGGACAGACTGAGATCTAGCCACATTTTGATGTGGAATGTTAGTGTAATAGACTTGACTATATTTAGGCTCACTATACCCATAACCTTGATAATGGTAGTCATGATGTCCACTAGCATAATATGAACACCCTAAATAATTAGTGGATTGCTCATACTATTGAGAGCATGCATTTTGTTGACTACTTTCTATGGCATTATCTTGCCTTGTAACTTCTAAAATAATAGTACCTTTTGGTAAGATACCTTGCTCTGTTAGCTCTTTGCTTGTCCATACTTAATAGAAATCACATGTTGAGGAGCAAGTGATCACTGACTCAATGTGTCTAGCAAGGTATGTGGCTCTAGCATGGGTTGGATGGATATTGCATCGGTGGCTTGATCTAGTACAAGTGTCATTGGGGATACCAGTACTTGGTTTGTGTAAGGAGCTTTGGGACTAGATATTTTCTCATATCTAGCCTCTTTTGTTACCAATCCTACTGGCTAGATAGTGCCTAGTTGGTTGCTTTTTGTAGAAACACTTGACAATCCACTTTACTCAATCTCATAGTATTTTAGTTGTCATTGTGTTAGTGGAGGTGGTTTTCTATTGTAGACGTGTGATGGATGTTCTTCTCCATAATATAAGCACTTTCAAAGTGGAGGCCTAGAGGATTGTATGTTCAGTTTCTTAATAAGAACCTCTACAACTTCATCAATGATTGAGGAACTTGACTTCACACTTGGAGCAAACTTGATAGCCCGATGTGGTGGGATTTACTAAATATGTTGCAGTATGTAACTGAGCACTACTTAAGCCATCAAGGAAGTCTGCAACTAATTTTGTCTCCGATGGAAGGTCCCCTATTGTGTAGCATGCTACATATTTCTTATAATGGTGAGCACCTATTCTCAAGTCCTTGGTGGCTTCTTGCTTGAAGCTCATCATCATTGTTAAGGTGTCATACCCAACTCTTGTTTTAGCAAATTCAACTGTGAATGCCTTTAAGAGTTGATCTATATTTTGGATCTTTTATATGCATAGTGGTTGGAACCATGCTAGGGCATTTCTTGGCAAGGATTCCAAAGGCTTCATATTGTGTGAACAAATCATACACTTGCTTAGCGTGCAATACTTACTTGAACTCATATTCATGTGATGAAGATCACCATGTCCCTCATAATACTTTCACATACATTTTTCAACTTGGCAAGGTATGAGCCTTCTAGAAAAATCAAGGCTTACAATTTGCAATTGTACCATTTGGGATTGTTGTGCCATGCCTTAAGAAATGGGCGGGACTTGTGGCACATTAGACACTTGTTGGCCTAATGGATTTATCCGATATGACCTTTATGGTGTTTATTGTGGGAATGTTGGGGGAATAGTAGGATGAGGTGCAACATATTTGACACAGATATAGTGATTGGCCTTGATCCACATGCAAATGTGGGCGTAGGTTGCCATGTGGTACTGGTATCTATGGGTGTAGATGTGGCATTTGTGGTGATAGGTGTAGAGACTTGTGATGTAAGAGTCATTGAGATAGGATTTGTTTAAACTACTATAGATGTATTTCTAGATAACACATGAACTTTGAACTATAGTAGTGGTTACAAGGTTGGTTGGAACAAGTGAGACTCATGGATTTGGAAAAAATAAATTGTTGGTTGTTATAGTTGTTACACGACTATGCAAGGCACTAAAATTCCTCAAAGTTTCTTTCAAGTTTGCCCAATTTTAGATAGATAAGTCATGTATTGTTATCTACCATCGTAAAAATCCCTTCAAATTTTGTAGCAAAGAAGATTTGCCTATATTCAAGGCTTTGTTAGCATTTCGTTGTGATTGTGGGGAATAGTCTTCCCTAAAAAAACTTGCAAGAAACAAGAGTTTTAGAAATTTTCCTTTTTGTTTAAAGACTTTTCAAAAAAGAAAATAGAAGGGTCTTCGGAGATGCCTATATAAATGTTGATATATTTTGGTCATGATGTGTGTGAACACATTAGGACCACCGGGGCACTTTCCTCCCTCTTTAGGAGGTTCTTTTTTCCCGAATTGTATATATGCCTATAACCCTAACGGGTTACTTATCTTTGTACATGCACTTGGTAATACATTCAGAATTGTGTGTTGTGCTCCAAGCTCCTTCTTCTTCCTTGTGTTGTTCACGTGATTCCACAGACTTTGAACTCCAACAATTGGTATTAGAGAAGGTCATCGCTTCATCTAGGGCATCGTCGACACCCCTCCAATTGTAGTCTAAGAATCACACAAAATTTGGAGAACATATGTAGGGTGATTAGGCATTCAAAATGTCTTTGCTCCGTGGTGTCAAAATTTTGATATAAGCTCGTTTGAGCCTTCAAAGACACAATCGTAGTGCCTGTGTTAGAAATTTTGTCCTTTTGTACCAAACTTATATATAGGTTTTGGTTCACCAATACAAGCGGCTCAAAGTCTACTACACGTTTAGCAAAGCTTGACATGGTAGTTTTGTTCAACTTACTAAGATACAATCATTTTTTTGCATTAGGGTATTTTAGTCAATGGCCATAGTTGAAAGCAATGATGTATTTCTTATGTTGGTTGTTGAGGACAAGTTGGATGGTACCAATTACCCATTGTGGGCATATATGATGCATCATGTATTGGTTGCAAAAGAACTCTGGGATATTGTGAAGGGTGTTGAAAAGCGACCTACTACACCTATAAATATAGGTATTGAAGGTGATGTTGATGGCATTGAAAACTACATTCTTCAAATTCTTGTTCATGATACAGTTCTTGTTCCACCTAATACAAAGGAACTTTGTTGGGATGGTAAAGATGCTCAGGCACATGCATCAATAGCTTTGTCTATCAAACGTGCCATTATCCCTCATATTTGCTCTTGCAAAACAACAAAGGATGTTCGGGATACACTTAACACTTTGTACCATGCAAGAAATGAGGCTCATGTTTCTTACCTCCAAAAATAGTTGGAGAGTGAGCATATGAATGAAGGAGATTCTATGGATAATTTTTTGACAAAGATCATCTTAGATTTTGAGGTCTGCGGAAGCACGCAAACAACACAAGGAAGAAGAAGAAGCTTGGAGCACAAGACACAATACTGAATGTATTACCAAGAGAATATTCAAAGCTAAGTGACCCATTATGGTCATAGATGTATAGATAATCCAGGGAAAAAAAGTGCCCCGATAGTCTGAGTGTGTTCACACACATTAGTACCTAAATATATCAACAAATCATCCTAGGAGTGATCCAGAGAACAAGGAGCTGACACTCATGGATAAGGAAGTGCCAACCTATGTGGCATCAATCGACAAAAGGAAGTAAGCCCAAAGCTTTGCAGAAAGCTTCAAACTTCTCCCTAGGTAGAGCCTTTATGAAAAGGTCTGCAATGTTCTCCTATGTGGGCACATATGCCAAACTAATCTCTCCAGTAGACAACCTCTCCCTAACATAATGATAGTGAACCTCAATGTGCTTAGTGAGAGCATGGAACACAGGGTTCCTCGCAACTGCCAATGAGCTCTGACTATCAGTGAAGATGGTGGTGGCAGAAGACTGACCAACACCCAAATCAGCCATAAGGCGTTTGAGCCACACACACTCAACAGTCGCTATGAAAGCTGCCCTATACTCAACCTCACAACTAGAAGTGGCTAGAGTAGGCTACTTCTTGCTCAACCAAGATATGCATGAGCTACCAAGGATGAAGCAAAAACCACTAGTGAACACACGAGTGTCATAGCAACTAGCCCACTCAGAGTCAAAAAAAGCATGTAAATCTGGCAGTAGTTATCCTCCCTTCGGATAAAACATACCAAGTAGCTGGGTACCACTTAACTAGCGAAAGATGTGCTTAAGCAAAATCAAGCATCCAACAACCTGCTGATAGAGAACAACATCAAATGCATATCTAGCATCATGAAGACTCAACTGTAAACCTATCTCCATAGGAGTGGAAATAGGCTTGAAATCTCCAAGGCCAAGATGCTGCAATAATGTGTCAATATATTTTCTTTGACACAAAGCTCTCCCACCATCAATTTGCATAAATTGAATGCCCAAATAATGATGCAAATGCACCAAATCTGACATCTCAAATGAGGCATGCAAATCAGCCTTAAAATCAGAAATATGCTTCTCACGAGGACCAATGAGGAGCATGTCATCAACATAAACAACAATGATTAGAATCACATCATTTGCACATTTAACATATAAGGTGATCTCAGTTGGAGTGTTCTCAAAACCATGTGCAAGCAAGTAGGCATGTATCTTTTCATACCAATCACATGGTGCTTGTTTCAAACCATATAATGCCTTTTTCATTCATGTGATCACTCTCCAACTATTTTATGATGTAAGCAACACGAGCCTCATTCCTTGCCTAGTATAAAGTGGTAAGTGTATCCAAAGCATCCTTTGCTATTTTGCAAGAGTGAATGTGAGGAATAATGGCACGTTTGACAAACAAGGCTATCAATGCATGTAAGTGAGCATCTCTATCATCCCAATGAAGTTTCTCTGCAGTAGGCGCAACAAGAACTACACCATGAACAGGAACCTAAAGAATATCACCATCTTCAATGCGATGTGCATCACCTTCAACAAGTGCGTTTGCAGGGGTAATAGGATGTTTTTTAACACTCTGTACAATATTCCACAATCCTTTTGCAACCAATACATGATGCATCATATAAGAACATAATGGGTAATTGGTACCATCCAACTTATTCTCAACAGCCAACATACAGAATACATCACTACTTTCAACCATGGCCACTTACTAAAATACCCTGATGCAGAAAAATGATTGTATCTCAAAAAGTTGAATAGAACTACCTTGATAGTTTTTGCTAAACATGTACTAGACTTCAAGATGCTTATAATGGGGAACCGAAACCTATATATATATCTTTAGCTCAAAAAGATGAAATCGCCTACACAGGAGTTACAATAGTGTGTTTGAGGCCAAAACAAGCTCAGATCGCGATTTCGACATCGTAGAGTGAAGCCATTTTGAACTCCTAATCGCCATGAGTATGCTCACCAATTTTTGTGTGATTTGAGGTTGTGATTGAAGGGGTTTCAATGGCACCCTAGATGAAACGATGCCTTGTTATGATACCAATTGTGGAGCTTGAGGTCTGCGGAATCACGTGAACGACACAAGGAAGAAGAAGAAGCTTGGAGCAAAACACACAATACTAAACGTATTACCAAGGGAATGTACAAAGATAAGTGACCCGTTAGGGTTATAGGTGTATATACAAGCTGGGGGAAAAGACCTCCTAAAGAGGGGAAAAAGTGCCCCGACAGTCCTAGTGTGTTCATGTACATCTCCATTCTAATTGAGGGGGGAATACATGCCTTCTATTTAATGCATTTTTTACTAAACATGGGATAAAACATTAGTGTGAAATGCTTTATACACCTCAACAGAATGGATTTGCTGAAAGGAAGAATAGGTCACTCATGGAGATGGCGAGGTGTATGGTCAAAAGTCAGGCTTTACCACATAATTTCTTGCTTGAGGCTTTTATGTGTGTAGCATATGTACTTAACAGGTATCCCACCAAAGCACTACAATCTATCACTCCATATGAGGCTTGGCATGGTCACAAGCCATTTGTTGCTCATCTGCATGTTTTTGGTTTTCTAGAATATGCATTAGTGCCTCAACAACAACGGAGGAAATTGGATGAGAAAGCAATGAAATGTATTTTTGTTGGGTAGAGTTCTAAAAGCAAAGGCTATGATTTGTATCATCCATAGACTAAACACATTTTGGTTAGCCGTGACATTGTTTTTGTGGAAGATGTAATTCAACCATTACTTTTATGTACCAAGGAGACTTTAGTTAGCTCTAGAGATGTGTATGACACTTTGCTGCCTCCTTTTGCAAGTGGATAGCCTAGTGTTGGTCCAAATGAGGTGATTTCTCAGCCTTTATAGGTTTCATGTGATGAAGAAGATCATTTCATTTTTTATGTAGATTTTCATGATGGACTTGTTGATGAGAGGGCTGATATAGAGGAGGCAAAAAATATGCCTAAATGGCTGGTGCACACTTTGTGAGATAGCAAATTAGATGGACTTTTGATGGACTTTTGTCATATCATACTCATTCAAGCTCTCATAGTGCTTATTTGCATCAGATTGCTATGCAATGATTACCTCTAGTCTCCGTGATGAGAGTGAGCCTGTTTTGTTTGATCAAGCACAAAAATAAAAAAAATTGGATGGTTGTTATGCAATCAAAATATGATGCTATTATAAAGAATGGTACATGTTCTTTATGTGATTTGCCTCCTGGTAAGAAGCCCATTGGCACTAAGTGGGTATCCAAGCTGAAGCATAATCCTGATGGAACAGTTGACAAGTATAAGGCTAGGCTTGTTGCAAAAGGTTATGCTTAAGAAAGAGGCTTTGATTTTGATGAGAACTTTGCTCCCTCATGTTGAATGACTACTGTTCATAGCATCTGTGCACTTTGTAGCTCATCATGGTTGAATGTACATCAGTTGGACATTAGAAATTCATTTCTAAATGGTGACTTACATTACGAAGTGTATGTTTTTCAACTTGGTGGTTTTGTGCAAAAAGGGAATGAAAACAAAGTGTGTAGGCTAAAAAATGTATTATATGGTTTGAAGCAAGCACTACGTGCTTGGTATGAAAAGATACATGTCTACTTGATTACACATGGTTTCAAGAATAGTCCATCTGAGAGCACCTTATATGTTAAGCATGCAAATGATGTGCTTTTGATCATTGTTGTCTGTGTTGGTAACATGTTGCTCGCTAGTCCTAATGAGAAGCATATTACTGATTTTAAGGCTGACTTGCATGCCCCACTTGAGATGTTAGATTTGGGTCATTTGCATCATTATTTGGGCATTTAGTTTATGCAAGTTGATGGCATAATAAATTTATGTCAAATAGAATATATAGACACATTACTACAATGTTTTGGACTTGAAGGTTGCAAACCTATTGCCAGTCCTATGGAAATAGGTTTACGGTTGTCTTCATGATGCTTGGAGATGCATTTGATGTTGTTCTCTATCTGAGGGTTCTTGGATGCTTGATTTACTTATGCATAACTTGGTCTGATATATAGTTTGTTGTCTCATAGATGAGTAAGTTTATGCATTGCCCAGGTGTCAAGCATTGATAGGTGGTTAAGTGCATCTTTTGCGACTTGAATGGCACCCGAATACTTGGATTGTTTTATCCCAAGGGGGGATCACTACTGCAAGATTCACATGCTTTTTCTAACTCTGAGACCATCCTATGATACTCATGTGTCCACCAATGGTTTTTGCTTCATGCTTGATAGCTCATGCATATCTTGGTTGAGCAAGAAGCAACCTACTGTGGCCACTTCTAGTTGTGAGGCTGAGTATAGGGTAACTTTCACAACGACTATTGAGTGTGTGTGGGTCATATGCCTTTTGGCTGATTTGGGTGTTGCTCAGTCTTCTGCCACCACCATCTTCACTAACAGTCAAAGCACATTGGCAGTTGTGAGGAACCCTATGTTCCATGCTTGCACTAAGCACATTGAGGTGCACTATCATTATGTTAGGGAGAGGTTCTATGCTGGAGAGATCAGTTTGGCATATGTGCCCACATAGGAGAACATTGCAGACCTTTTCACAAAGGCTTTGCCTAGGGAGAAGTTTGAATCTTTTCACAAAGCTTTGGGCTTACTCTTGATATATTTAGGTAGTGATGTGTGTGAACACTCTAGGACCGCCGGGGCACTTTTTTCCCTCTTTAGGAGGTTTTTTTCCCCCGGCTTGTATATGCTTATTGCCCGAATGGGCTACTTATCTTTGTACATTCTCTGCTAATACATTCAGTATTGTGTGTTTGTGCTCCAAGCTTCTTCTTCTTCCTTGTGTTGTTCGTGTGCTTCCGGAGACATCTATCTCCAACAATTGGTATCAGAGCCGGTCGTCGCTTCATCTAGGGCACCATTGACACTCCTCCGTTTGTAGTCTCAGATTCGCATGAAATTTGGTGAGCATACTGAGGGTGTTTCAGAGATCTGAGCTCATTTCGGCCTCCGAACGCACTATCGCAGCGCTTCTGTAGGCTATTTCGTCTTTTTGTGCCAAAGGTATATACCAGTTTCTGTTCGCCACTATAAGCGTCTCGAAGTCTGCTACAAGTCTAGCAAAATTCGTCTGGGCAGTTTTGTTCAACTTTTTGAGATACAGTCAATTTTCCGCATCAAGGTATTTTAGTCACCGGCCATGGCTGAAAGCAATGATGTATTCCGTATGTTGGCTGTTGAGGATAAGTTGGATGGTACCAACTACCCGTTATGGGCTTATATGATGCAACATGTTTTGGTTGCAAAAGGATTGTGGAACATTGTGCAGGGTGTTGAAAGACGTCCTGTTACACCTCTGACTACAGGTACTGCAAATACAAGTGCTGGAGCTGATGGATATTCCACAGATTCCTGTTCGTGCTATTGTTTCTGCTACACCTACTGCAGAGCAGATTCGCTGGGATGGCAGAGATGCCCAGGCACATGCATTGATAGCTTTGTCTGTCAAACGTGCCATTATTCCTCACATTCGCTCTTGCAGAACAGCTAAGGATGCTTGGGATACACTTACCACATTGTACCAAGCTAGGAATGAGGCTCATGTTGCTTACCTCCGAAAAGAGTTGGAGAGTGAGCACATGAATGAAGGTGATTCTATGGACAGTTTCCTAACAAAGATCAAAGATTTGAAGGAACAGTTGATTTCTACTGATGAGGTTATACTAGATAGCTCACTTGTGCAGACCATTCTGAATGGTCTTCCTGACTCATATCAGAGTTTTGCTTCTACTCTTCGGTTGATGATGAAAGGCAATCCGAATGCCTTATCATTTGAGGAGTTAGTCTCTGTTCTATTGCAGGAAGATCAGTCCAGGCAGAACAGGTCCATTATGCGAGTTGCAGATCAAGCTTTCCTGGCTAGTCAGAAGGGCAAAGGAAAATGGAGCTCTTCAACTAGTAAGCAAAAATCTGCTAATTTTGCATATTCGAAGAAGGAAGATAAAGATGAGAAGAAATCAGAAAAGCAGAAATTGTTTTGTAAGTACTGTAAAGGGAATGATCATATCATAAAGAACTGTCCAAAACTCGCTGCTAAAGAGGCAAAGAAGAAAGAGGCTAGAATGGTTGTTGCAGAGGCCTCTACACCAAAAACAGAGTCTGCAAATCTTGTGCAGGAAGAAGAATGGGCGTTTACTACTGTCTACAGTTTTGACCCATCTTCTTATGATCAATGCATGTCTGCAGTAGACTCAGATGTTTGCCAGTATTTTGACAGTGGGGCAACCAAACATATTACCTCGCAGCACAGTTTCTTCTCTTCACTTGAGCCTGCCCCTACAAGAAATACTGTTACATGTGCCAACAACTCCTCTTATCCTGTTATGCGAGTTGGTAAGATCATTTTGACTACTGCTGATGGTAGTTCTTTCACTTTGTCAGATGCTTTATTTGTGCCAGGGATCAAAAAGAACATGTTATCAGTTTTTGCATTAGCCAAGATTGGCTTGGTTGTGAAATTTGTTGATGACAGGTGTACAGTTCATGATCTGTCAAATGGCGATGTGATTATTGCTTCTGGAATTTTATGTCGTGGGTTGTATAAGCTCATAGACTATGAAAGATCTGTAAGTGATTTGGCATGTGCAGTAAATGATTCTCAGGCTATGTCAGATGCAAAGCTTTGGCATGCACGCTTTGGTCATCTGAATTTTGCTAGTTTGCTACACGTGCAGAAATCTGAAATGGTGTCCTCTTTGCCCAAACTTGAGGCACCTGGAAAACATGTTTGTGAAGGTTGTATTTTGGGAAAAATGCAGCGTTCATCCTTTCCAAAAGATGGTTCAGTTCGGGCTACTCAAAAATTGCAACTTGTACATAGTGATGTCTGTGGTCCTATGCAGACACCTTCTTTTGGAAATTACCTTTACTTCGTGACTTTCATTGATGATTTTTCTAGGCATGCATGGGTATATCCACTCAAAGCAAAGTCCAAAGTGTTCATGTGCTTTAAACGTTTTTGGTTTTGGCTGAAAATCTGTCAGCATGTAAAATGGGCACCCTCCGTTCTGATCGAGGGGGGGAATATATGTCTTCTGATTTTAATGCATTTCTGGTTGAACGTGGGATAAAACACCAGTGTATAGTGTTGTATACACCTCAATAGAATGGAGTTGCTGAACGAAAGAACAGGTCACTCATGGAGATGGCGAGGTGCATGGTCAAGAGTCAAGCTTTACCACATAGTTTCTGGCTTGAGGCTGTCATGTGTGCAGCATATGTACTAAACAGGTGTCCCACTAAAGCGCTGTAGTCTATCACTCCATATGAGGCTTGGCATGACCGCAAGCCATCTGTTGCTCATCTGCGTGTTTTTGGTTGTTTGGCATATGCACTAGTGCCTGAACAACATCGTATAAAATTGGATGATAAGGCAGTAAAATGTATTTTTGTTGGGTACAGTTCTGAAAGTAAAGGCTATCGTCTGTATCATCCACAGACTAAACGCATTCTGGTTAGCCGTGATGTTGTCTTTGTGGAAGATGCTATTCAGCCATTGCTTTCATGTACTAAGGAGACATCTGTTAGCTCCAAAGACATGTATGATACTTTGATGCCTCTTTTTACAGGTGGACAGTCTAGTGCTGGTCCTAATGAGGCAACTTCTCAGCCTTTGCAGGGTTCATATGATGATGCAGATCATTCCATTTTTTATGCAGATTTACATGATGCACTTGTTGATGAGAGAGCTGATATTGAGCAGGCAAAAACTATGCCAAAATGGCTGGAACAGACTTTGCATGATAGCAAATTAGATGCACCTTTGTCATATCATACTCGTTTAGGCTCTCATAGTGCCTCCTTTGCATCAGATTGCTATGATATGGCTGCGTCTAGTCTCTGTGATGAGAATGAGCCTATTTCTTTTGATGAAGCACATAATTCAGAAAATTGGATGGCTGCTATGCAATCTGAATATGATGTTGTAATGAAGAATGGTACATGGTCTTTATGTGACTTGCCTCCTGGCAAGAAGGCCATTGGAACTAAGTGGGTATACAAGCTGAAGCGTAAACCTGATGGTACAGTTGACAAGTATAAGGCTAGGCTTGTTGCAAAGGGTTATGCACAGGAAAGAGGCATTGATTTTGATGAGACCTTTGCACCTACATGTCGTATGACTACTGTTTGGAGCATTTGTGCACTTGCAGCCCATCATGGTTGGAATGTACATCAGTTGGACATTAAAATAGCATTTCTGAATGGTGTCTTGCATGAAGAAGTGTATGTTTTTCAGCCCCCGTGGCTTTGTGCAAAAAGGGCATGAAAACCAGGTGTGCAGGTTAAAGAAGGCATTATATGGTTTAAAGCAAGCACCACATGCTTGGTATGAGAAGATACATGCCTATCTGGTTGCACATGGTTTTGAGAATAGTCCAACTAAAAGCACCTTATATGTTAAGCGTGCTAATGATGTGCTTCTGATCATTGTTGTCTATGTTGACGACATGTTGCTCACTGGTCCTATTGAGAAGCATATTGCTGATTTCAAGGCTGATTTGCATGCCTCATTTGAGATGTCTGATTTGGGGCATTTGCATCACTATTTGGGCATTCAGTTTATGCAAGTTGATGGTGGAATGGCCTTGTGTCAAACGAAATATATTGACACATTATTGCAGTGTTTTGGCCTTGAAGACTGTAAGCCTATTGCCACTCCTATGGAGATAGGTTTATGATTGAGTCTTCATGATGCTGGAGATGCATTTGATGTTGTTCTCTATCAGCAGGCTGTTGGATGCTTGATTTACCTATGCATTACTCGGCTAGATATTCACTTTGCTGTCTCACAGATGAGCAGGTTTATGCATTGCCCAGGAGTCACGCATTGGAAGGTGGTTAAGCGCATCTTTCACTACTTGAGTGGTACTCGGCTACTTGGGTTGTTTTATCCCAAGGGGGGATCACTACCGCCAGATTTGCATGCTTTTTTTGACTCAGATTGGGCTGGTTGCTATGACACTCGTGTGTCCACCAGTGGTTTTTGCTTCATGCTTGGTAGCTCATGTATATCTTGGTTGAGCAAGAAGCAGCCTACTGTGGCCACTTCCAGTTGTGAGACTGAGTATAGGGCAGCTTTCACAGCTACTGTTGAGTGTGTGTGGCTCAGATGCCTTATGGCTGATTTGGGTGTTGGTCAGTCTTCTGCCACCACCATCTTCACTGAGAGTCAGAGCGCATTGGCAGTTGCGAGGAACCCTATGTTCCATGCTCACACTAAGCACATTGAGGTGCATTACCACTATGTTAGGGAGAGGTTCTCTGCTGGGGAGATCAGCTTGGCATATGTGCCCACGTAGGAGAACATTGCAGACCTTTTCATGAAGGCTCTGCCTAGGGAGAAGTTTGAAGCTTTCTGCAAAGGTTTGGGTTTACTTCCTTTTCTGGAGTGACTTCCACATAGCTTGGCACTTCCTTATACATGAGTGCCAGCTACTTGTTCATCGCAACACTCCCAGGGGGGATTTGTTGATATATTTAGGTAGTGATGTGTGTGAACACTCTAAGACCGCCGGGGCACTTTTTTCCCTCTTTAGGAGGTTTTTTTCCCCCGGCTTGTATATACGCCTATTGCCCTAATGGGCTACTTATCTTTGTACATTCTCTGGTAATACATTCAGTATCGTGTGTTTGTGCTCCGAGCTTCTTCTTCTTCCTTGTGCTGTTCGTGTGCTTCCGGAGACATCTATCTCCAACACTTACTTCCTTATGTGGATTGATTCCACATAACTTGGCACTTCCTTATACATGAGTGCAAGCTCCTTGTTCACCGCATTACTCATAGGGGGTATTTGTTGCTATATTTTGGTAGTGATGTGTGTGAACACACTAGGACTGTTGGGGCAATTTTTTCCCTCTTTAGGAGGTTTTTTTCCCTAGCTTGTATATATGCCTATAACCCTAAGAGTTACCTATCTTTGTACATTCACTTGGTAATACATTCAGAATTGTTGTTTTGCTCCAAGCTTCTTCTTCATCCTTGTGTTGCTCGTGTGCTCCAACAAATCTCAAACTCTGACAACAAAAGTGAATATGTCACTTTCAAAAAGACTTTTTGGTTGAATGTAAGTTTTGAGATATCCTTTTGCAACTGGTATTTGTGATTCTCTATGCATTTTGAGTGAGCCTAGTGATTGTTTGTGTGTGTATGTCACTTAATTATGAGTTATGGAAGTATTATCTACATTGCACCATTTTGAAGTGATTAAACACAATTAAACTCTTGTTTTATATGATTATCACTTGAGGATAACTTTTTCAAATTGTAGCACTCGTTTAGACCTTTCACATGAGCTAAGGCATGCATCAAACAAATCAATATTAAGGGAGTTACAAGCATTTTCGTGATTCAACCATGTTTGAAGCATTGGATAGCATTCCACTTGGATAGCAATGCATCTTTGAAAGCGTTGGATAGTAAGGGTGTTGGAAGTATCTGATATGCACGTACCCAACTTTATGAATCATTTAGGGCCTTGAGCTTAGGGAAGATTACACTTGTGTTCAAATTTCGATCTACATGACCATCACAATTTCACTCTCACACATCGAGAATCATCCATATTGGAAGGATTGTGATGCTTGGGAATCGGTCTTGGAGACTTGGTGAACAACGACACATGTGAATCTACTTGGAGGCTATCAAGGGGATTGAGAAGAGATGCTTTCATGGCCCTACTTGATGCTCGTCCATCACATCTTCTTATCCATTGACTGCAAGTAGTTGAGATCTACTCTTTGTGGATTGATAAAATGAAAGTGTGTAAGCATGCCCTATGCTATGAGGGAGAGAAAGGATCACACATGGGTAACTTGTGTGATGGGCATCGCAATCATGCAAGAGTAACACTCAGTAAGATTGCCAAACATTGCTTGAAAGAAGGCTCTTTATTTTTTCATCCAAAGAGCCACTCAAACATCACTTTTATCCTTGTGTGTGAGATTTGGTAATTGTGGTTAGTTAGTGTAGATGGATGTTTTTGTTTTTGGTCACCTTGCATGCTTCACGGCACAATCCCCTAAAGCAAAGAGCATCACCTAGAGTGTGAATAGAAAAAAGGTGGTTAGAAGGGACATTTGGAACAAAGCATCCATTAGCCGTTTTTAGAAGAGGAATCCGTTAGCATAACGTATCTTTTTAAATCCGCATAGCAACCACATCTGATTAGGTAAACCGATGCTTATTTTTCCTAGGGAAAAGAAGTTGTACAAGGAAGGATTACATCCATTAGCTAAGGAAGGATTACATCCACTAGCTTGTTTCAACTCTCTCCAACATTTGGGAGCATGACTCGAGTCAACAAGGGTGTAGCTATTGCCGATCTCTTAGGGCTACTCTTACGAGGGGCACATGGGAGCCCGATGATCAGAGTTCAATAAAAAAAGGCCTTTTTTTTACAACATGGGAATAAAAGTTTGCTGATGTGTATGGTGAGCCATGGGGTAATCCAAACGGAATGTCAGTAAATTATCTGTTTAGGTCACCTGACGACTCAATAGAAAAATTATCTCCGTAAAAAGCATATAAAGGATAGAGATTAAAAAAAAAATGGAGGTTCGGTCGAGGCCTACTCCTCTAGGCTTTAACTTTGAAATTGCAATTGTACAAGGACGAGCATAGTACCCATGGGACCCCCCTTATGCCACAAGAACAAGGGTTTACATAACTGGGTTAAACTGTGATCACAACTACCGCGGCGCAGGACAAACAGTGGCACATGAGCCACAAGATATAACTTTCCATGTTAAACATGTTCCTTACATGGTGTCGGTGGGGATTGAACCCTTGCCCCTACCTCAAGAGGCGAGAGGCTGTAGATCAATTTCTTGATCCATATGCTCAATGTGGTGTGTCCTCTTAAGTGCAATATGCACTATGGGTTGCAATTTGAAGACTCAATGGGGAAGAAAAATAGCATATACAATGACACAATGAAATAAGAGAAAGAAGTTGAAATTAGGAGTACAAACAACTCAAAAGAGGATTATAGAAACTTTGGGCAATCGGAAGGAGACATAAGCATACACCTTCATTCTAAGTGCTAGACTTCGGTTCCCTAAACATACATGCTCAAAATCTAGTTTTCCAACTAGCTGCTCAAGAGAAGATTGGCCAATCACTGCTTGCCCACTACTCACTCAGAGTGCCAAGCTAGCTGATTCCAAATCTACCAAGTGGAGCACTAGTGGTAAGCTAAGAGCTCTACACACACAAAGAGAAGGCAAAGTTGCAGGAGTGCATTCCTTCCTTGAGTCTCTCTCGGAGCTTCTCTTCCCGCCTTTTGTTGATGAAGAGGTCTACTTATATAGTTTTTCTAAAATGAAGGATAGCAAAAGGGGACAAAATTAGTTTCTTCTTTGGCAGGCTCTCTGACACTTTTGACAATTTTGGTACTTTGGAAGCTTCCTTCTTAGTCCACTTTTCCTGCGTCGTCACTATCTTCCAAATTCTGGTATTCGGCGCCATCCATCGCCCATGAGTTCTTCGCGTGTAAGTGGCTGAAAATTGACTATATGGAGATCTAGAAAATTTAGTCGCTTTTTTTTTCAAGTGAAAAAGTAGACTAAATCAAAAGCACACCCTTTTCTTAAAAATTAGACTACCTTTGAAGTAAGTAGACTAACTTCATAAAATTGGTGAACTTTTGAGTAAGTCGACTAACTTGTAAAATTTGACTAAAAAATCGACTATTTGGTCAACTTAGGAAAATGAGAAAACTTAGAGATTTGGTGAACTGGGAGAATTAGATGACTTAGGAAAATAGGTGAAATGGGGAATTCGGCAACTTGGGAAAGTAGGTGAAATGGGAATTTAGACAACTTGGGAAAATAGGTGAAATGGGAATTTAGACAACTTGGGAAAAGAGGTGAAATGGGAATTAGACAACTTGGGAAAATAGGTGAAATGGGAAAATAGGCAACTTGGGAAAAGAGGTGAAATGGGAATTAGGGAACTTGGGAAAATAGGTGAAATGGGAAATTTGGCCTTCTTCATGAGCTGGATCCCCCTTCCACCATTTTCTTGCTCTTCGCTTCTTCTCCTTCTCCTTTTGTTTGAAATCGATGTAACTTGCCTTGTGCTTGGCTTCTGCATCTTTAAAAGAAAAAAAAAAGCATTATTTTAAGGGTGTATCAAAGTACCCCACTACAGGTTGCCCACCACTTAGACATTCTCCGTCCTCGGAGAAAAATAACACTCTTTTTTCTTCTTTCTTTTTTTTTTCTTCTCATTCTCTTTTTTTTTTTTATCTTCTTCTTCTTCTTCTTTTTTTTTTGTTTTGAAATAATGTAAGTGAGAGCTAATATGGAAAAGAACGGAGATATTTGCAAGTAAAATGCAATACATGCTTTTTACAAAAGGAAGTAACTAGACAAAAAGATGGCCGATACAAAGTAAAAATAAACATCTAATGCTATCTACCGCCATTCCTAACTAGGGTGCGTTTTGTGCCGCCATAAAGAGAGTTTTTGCCTTGTCGTGGATGTCTTTATAGAACATTGCTTCCTTTCGTAACTTGTCGTTCTCCTCTTTGAGTTCCTGGTTGTTTTGCTCCAGTTGCTTGTTGCGGTCTTCTAAGGCTTCGATCCGTTTGTGAAGCTGAAGTATTTGTTGGTTTGCCTCCCCCACAAATGAGGAGATCCCTTTGTGATAGTGATGGAGTAGTGAGAGGGATTCTAACATGTTTCTTGCATGAGGGTTTGCTATATGGATGTTTTCTAATGCGGGGAGTGCATAAGTGGAAGAACAAGGTGCGAGTGGAGGTGTGTTAGAATGCATGGGTTGGGTGGAGGTGGAGTGCATATGTGAACCTGAAGAGGTAACTAATATGGTGGGGGCAGGTGAGCTTGGTGATGGCATAGGAGGAGGTATGGGAGGTATGGGGATAGGTGGGACATGTATAGGTGTATGATGAGGTTGAATCGAAGGTGACATACGTGGTGAAGGAATTTGGATAGGAGATGATGCATGTGGAGTGGAAATAGTAGGAGGAGATGGTGGTGGTGTGGGTGGATTATATGAAGCGCTATGGTGAATGTGAACTTGAGGATTAGGAGCCTTTTTCCGTGCATATGTACATGAAGATGAAGGGGGATGAGTACCTTTTGCCGCAGCATAACCTTGATCACCAATTGGAAGGGCTCGGATGTCTTCTAATGTGCCACCTTTTACTCGTGCTCGTTTTATCGTGAGCTTCTTTCTTACAGGAGTGGATGTATTGCGCTTCATGGAAGATGGTTGACTCACATTCTTCAGTATTTCTGTAAGCCTCGATGGTAAATTCTTTAGCCACAAGAGTATTATAGCAGAGTAGACGTGAAATTTCTTTGCGTCTTTTTGTACCTGTACTGCATGCCTTTTCCTTTTTTCCATGATGGACGCCCATATTAGATGATGGAAGGGATATGGACGCACCCAGGCAAGACATAAAAGTGCGTCACAAGCAACCATATTGTTGAATGGGAACTTGGATTTGATAAAATATGGTTGCACATAAGATGTGATAGTACCTTTCTGAGAGGTCGTTGGCGGTGAACAACTTTACACATTAAGAGGATAAAATACTGGCATGCACATAAGATGTGATAGTACCTTTCTGAGAGGTCGTTGGCGGTGAACAACTTTACACATTCCTCACATACCTTGCTTGCGTCGACTCCTGAGTATGATCTTCCTGGCACGATCCGTTCTGAATCTTTCATCCCCACAACCTTGTTTAGCATTTTCTTGGTAAGAGTTCCTGCTGTAAAGTGGGGAAAGGAATCAAAGAAGTCAATCACCTCATCTGTTGCAATATTTTTGGTGAGTGATACCTTGGCAATCTCCGTGAGGTGCATAGTATGCAACTCATCTGCTGTGAAGATCTCTTCCAAAGATGCTGGTGGAAGAGCATCATGGGCGATCAATGTGAGTGAATCTTCTCCCTCACTTGATGATTGGGCTGAATCGAAACCTTGCTCATATGCTTGATCATCTGAATCATAATGATTGCTGCACATAGAATTCCCCAACGATGACGAATGGGACATGTTATTTTGCTAATAGTTGGATGCTTTTGTCTTCTTAGTGAATTCCCACTTGTAGGTTAGTCGATTTTGACACTTGCTGGTCATGAATCGGAGGCAAACTATTGAAAAGGGATCCTTGCGCTGATAAAATCGCTAGGCAGGTGGTGATGGAGGCGAAAACAGGTAGCAGGGCAGCGATCACATGAAAATGAGCTGGGCACGGATCGCATGACAATGAGCTGATGTTGACTTATGAACTAGGGAAAAAAATCGACTTTGCAATGACTTATGAACTAGAGGAAATCAACTTATGAACTAAAAGAAAAATCGACTATGCACATCAATGACTTAAAAATCATGCGCCACTCAAAAAACTAGAAAAAAAATCGACTTTTCTTACATATCATGACCAAAACAAATCGACTTAAACACTACTCCCTCTTTAAAAAATCGACCTTTTTGTCTTTTTTTTTTTAATTGACCCAATAACAAAAAGGACTTTTCCCACTAAAAACAATTCGACCTATCCAAAGAAACAAATCGACTTTTTTTTTTCATTTTTTAAAAAATCGACCTTTTATGAAAAAAATCAACCTTTTAAGAAAAAATCGACCTTTTATAAAAAAAATCGACCTAATAACTTTAAAAAATCTACTTTCCCTTGAAAAAAAATCGACCTATCTAAAAAATTGACTTTTTTGTTTATGAACTTCCAAAGATTCATCCTATCACTAAAAAATAAAAAATCGACCTTTTTTTTTTTGGGGAAGTTGACTCCAAATCGACTCGATGTCAAAAAACGTTGAACTAGTTCGAAGTTGAATTCTTGGAGTAAGAGTAGCCACCTCCACACTCTTCCATAGATGTTCGGCTTGTTTAGCAAATATTTGATTGCCTGATGGTCGGTGATGACTGTGAAGTGAATTCCCAACAAATAATGATGGAACTTCTTGAGGGCGAAAACAATAGCGAGTGCTTCTCTTTCAGTAGTACTATAGTTGCGCTCTGCTTTGGTTAAGATTCTGCTAGCATAGTAAATGGGTCAGTCAAGTTTATGTTCTTTGCTAGGTTGCGTGAGTATGGCTCCTACCGCTATAGAACTTACATCCACATGAACGTGGAAGGTAGCATTCCAATCTAATGCTACTAAAATAGCTGCACTGATAAGTTTGGTCTTTAGAAGGGTGAATGCATTGTCTTCTACTTCAGTCCACTGAAAGGGTACCATTTTGCTAACGAGCCTAGAGAGGGGCTTAGTTATCTCAGCATACATTTTTATGAACTTGCGGTGATAGCCGGTATGTCCTAAGAAACTCTGGATTTCTTTTACATTAATTGCTTTGGGCATATGAAGTATTGCTTTGATTTTGTCAGGATCGGGAGCCATACCTTTTGCCGAGACTATGTGACCCAAGAGGGTCCCTTTGGTCACTAAAAAGTGACATTTGTTTGGATTGAGTTTCAATTTGGTTTCTCTGCAAGCACCAAAGGGTGGAGAAGTCGTCCATAAAGATCCTCAAGAATTTTGGCAACAATGATAGGAAGATTGAGTAAACCACTCGATTGAAAGAGGCAGGAGCATTGCATAATCCAAAAGCCATCTTGGTATATACATACGTACCCCATGGAGTTACAAATGCAGTTTTAGCTTGGTCCTTTGGATGTATGAACACTTGGTTGTATCCGCTAAATCCATCCATAAAACTGTATAAAACATGACCAGCCACATCTTCCAGAACTTGTTCTGAAAATGGGGTTGGAAACCCATCGGGAATCGTAACCTTGTTGAGAGCCTGAAAATCGACACAGACACGTATCTTGTTGGATTGCTTCTTTTGGACTATTACCATCGATGATAACCATTCAGAATGCTCCACTGGGACAATGATCCTCGCATCCTCTAGCTTTTCTATTTCTTTTTTGACCGCTTCTGCATACTTTGGATTAAGTCGATAAATCCTTCCTCTTACTGGCTTAGCATCATGAATCAATGGAATAGAGTGCTCTCCAAGATGAACATGAATTCCTTCTAAGTCATGGTAACTCCATGCAAACACATCCTTGAAGTTTTGCATGAAAATGGTTACCTGATGGAGCAAGGACGGATGATTCCAAAGCCATGTTGCTAGTAAGATCGGTTGTGAGTGTTCCTCATTTCCAAGATTGACTTGCCTTACAGGTTGAGATGACATGGCTGATTGTTCGTTTTGATCTTCAAAAATGCATTGTGGATAGGCCGGCGATTCCTCTATGTTGATTTTTGATTTTTGTCATCAGGTTTGTTTGAGTGTGCCCACCACTTATTGCAAGCATTGTCGGAGGAGACAATGTCTCTATGATCCCTATAACTTCACTTCTAAACCTTTCATCCAGTCTTAATAGATCATACAATGATACCTGCTGGAAGGTGTTCTTTAATATTTCCTCCGTCTTGATGATGGATGGTATTGGCGAAGGTAGAGGAGGCTTGTTACATGAATGGAGTTCCCTCATTGTTTCTTCAAAAACTTTGTCTATTTTCTACAAAACTTCAAAATTTTTCGTACCTGAGTCTTTTTCTTGGAGGACCCTTGCTTCTGCTTTCTTTTTCTAGGCTCTTATCTGAACCCCTTGTTCTTGATCCATTTCTTGCAATGCCACCACTCTAGTTTCTGGACTTGAGCTGAAGGATGGGCTTGCATTGAGTTCTTGATTTCCTTCTTCTCTCTGTTGTGAATCAGGTTGTAACTCTGGAGCATAGCTTGGGGTTTCTTTTTCTGGTCCATGATTGTGCAGGGAAACATCTCCATGAAGTTGACCAAGATCACTTAGTGGAGTGCATGAATCTGGGCAAAAGAGTCGATTTCAAAAAATAGTCTATTTTCTTGAATTGAGTCATCCTGGGAAAATAAGTCGACTTCAAAAATTTGACCTTTTTTAAGTAGACTATTTTTAAAAGTTTGGGCAACTTCAAGTTGACCATTTTCCAAAAATTGGTCTACTTTGTGAACGTGGTCATTTTTACAAAATTGGTCAAATTTTTTAGTCACTTGCTCCTCTTTTAAGTCGACTTTCTCAACTTGACCATTTTTTAAAAATGGGTCAACTTCTTTAGGTGAAAGAATTCGTCCAAATTGCCCAAGGGCATCACACACATTTGGGTCCTCTTTCTTAGATAAGTGCCACTGTGAGTGTACAGGAGAAAATTGGGTACCTGGATATTTAAGAGTGTTGCTCTCTTCTCTCTTACTTGAATGAATTGCTGGTTGCTTTCCCTTATTGACAGAGATAACATTGACTTGGTAGGATGGAGATGATCCACTTGTAGAAGCCTTCTGCTTCTGACAGTCCTTCGAATAATGATCCATTGTATCCGGGCAAAACCTGCAAGGTGGAGACCCTTCTGGGAGGGAGCATTTTCCTTGAAAATGCCCATATTGGCCACATCTATAGCACATGATAGGACGAGCTAGTCTTCTAAATGGAGGTTTTCTTTCGTTAGAGGAGTTTACCTGAGGAGTGGTATACATGCTTTCGATTTGAAATCTTGGAGTTGGTAATAAGGGCTGATGTACGAATACACTTGGTGACGTAAAATTCGCTTGCATCCCCTTGAGAAAATAGCAATCCCTTGCTTCATGGCCTGGTTTTCCACAAAATTGACACACCAAGCTCTCCGGACAATCTTGAGAAGAATGTCCTGATTTCTTACATAGGGTGCACCAAATCGTTGTTTTTACCTCTTTTTGCATTCTAAGCTCCTCCAATTCTTGTCATAGTAGAGCTAACGCTTCATCCTTTCCTTGCCAAGCAGCTTTTTCCTCTTGCAAGGTATTTTGTAACTTCAAGGCTTCTAACTCTCTTCTTCGTTGTGCAAGAGGATCACTTGTGAATTCATCCGTACCTTCATGTTCTTTGAACTGGACTCTTGCTGCTTCGATCCTTGAGGCTACAGCTTCGAATTCCTCCAATGACGCATCAGCTTGTAGCAACTCTCTAAGCTTTTGCTGAGAAGTTTTTGGTATAGCCTTCTCTACCCATTTCTTGACTAGAAAATCCCCAGGATTGTGAGAAAGACGAGAAACTAACGACTTCACTCTGGTCATTAATTCAGAGATATGCCTCTCCTTTTTGTAGTTTAAGATTTTCCAATTGATCAAGAATGCGTTCTGTGGAGTTACGTGGGGTAAATGTAGTTGTGAAGGCGGTTTTGAGGGCATCCCAGGTGGTGAAGTGTGCTTCATCGTGTTGATTGTACCATCGATCCGCGAGCCCTTCAAGAGTGGCTGGAAACAAGGCAAGGAAGGCATCTTCTCTCTGATGTGACTCTTACATAGGGAAAGAAACCTCTTGACATGATCATCCGCATCCTCATGAGGAGCTGCCTTGAAGGAAGGTGGATCCGAGAGAGCAAGTTAATCAAGTCGTCCCCCATCGCTGCGGCTTGTGGTCTTTGGTTGTCTGCCATGTCCGTTGAAGGAGGCATTGAGTGCCGATCCGAGATGCCTCCCGATGATGATGCGTCAGGAAATGGAAATGGAAATGGTGGAGCTCTAGGAGGGATGTAGTGTAATCTTTTCCGTTGATAACTCTTTATGGGAGTCTTTATGGGACTAAGGGATCCTTCCTTATGGCTGGAGCGAGTATGAGTCATAGACTATCGCTCTAACGCTCTTCACCAACTCGGTTCTTCTAAGGGCTCTTCTTCTAAGTTCAACTCGGTTCTTCTAAGTTCAAATTGCAACCAAGATCTCAATGGGGTGCCAAAATGAGCACTTGTAGATCAATTTCTTGATCTATATGCTTGATGTGGTGTGTCCTCTTAAGTGCAATATGCACTGTGGGTTGCAATTTGAAGACTCAATGGGGAAGAAAAATAGCATATACAATGACACAATGAAATAAGACAAAAGAGGATTATACAAACTTTGGGCAATCGGAAGGAGACATAAGCATACACCTTCATTCTAAGTGCTAGACTTCGGTTCCCTAAACATACATGCTCAAAATCTAGTTTTCTACCTAGCTGCTCAAGAGAAGATTGGCCAATCACTACTTGCCCACTACTCACTCAGAGTGCCAAGCTAGCTGATTCCAAATCTACCAAGTGGAGCACTAGTGGTAAGCTAAGAGCTCTACACACACAAAGAGAAGGCAAAGTTGCAGGAGTGCATTCCTTCCTCGAGTCTCTCTCGGAGCTTCTCTTCCCCCCTTTTGTTGATGAAGAGGTCTACTTATATAGTTTTTCTGAAAGTGAAGGATAGCAAAAGGGGACAAAATTAGTTTCTTCTTTGGCAGGCTCTCTGACACTTTTGACAATTTTGGTACTCTAGAAGCTTCCTTCTTGGTCCACTTTTCCTGCGCTGTCACTATCTTCCAAATTCTGGTATTTGGCGTTGTCCACCGTCCATGAGTTCTCCGCGTGCAAGTGGCTAAAAATTGACTATATGGAGATCTAGAAAATTTAGTCGCTTTTTTTTTCAAGTGAAAAAGTAGACTAAATCAAAAGTACACCCTTTTCTTAAAAATTAGACTACCTTTGAAGTAAGTAGACTAACTTCATAAAATTGGTGAACTTTTGAGTAAGTCGACTAACTTGTAAAATTTGACTAAAAAATCGACTATTTGGTCAACTTAGGAAAATTAGACAACTTAGAGATTTGGTGAACTGGGAGAATTAGACGACTTAGGAAAATAGGTGAAATGGGGAATTAGGCAACTTGGGAAAGTAGGTGAAATGGGAATTTAGACAACTTGGGAAAATAGGTGAAATGGGAATTTAGACAACTTGGGAAAAGAGGTGAAATGGGAATTAGACAACTTGGGAAAATAGGTGAAATGGAAAAATAGGCAACTTGGGAAAAGAGGTGAAATGGGAATTAGGGAACTTGGGAAAATAGGTGAAATGGGAAATTTGGCCTTCTTCATTAGCTGGATCCCCCTTCCACCATTTTCTTGCTCTTCGCTTCTTCTCCTTCTCCTTTTGTTCGAAATCGAGGTAACTTGCCTTGTGCTTGGCTTTTGCATCTGTAAAAGCAAAACAAAAAAAATACATTATTTTAAGGGTGTATCAAAGTACCCCACTACAGAGGCCCAACCAACAAGACAAGCGACTTGGGATAAGAGATAAATTATTTTGCTCAAACGTACGTGCCAATGTTTTAAAGTCAAAAACCATGAAATTATCTGTATATGAATGTACACACCTCTCTTTCGTATGAGTCGACTTGATATTGATTACAAAAATATGTGGTTTGGACAATCGATTATTCCATGGCTTTACATGGTTTTCATCTTTACCAATCGAGTCTATGCCTTCAATAGTAGATAAAAATTTTTTCTACACACACACATGCTTCCAATCAGGTGTGAATATATCACTCTAACAATAAGTATGTGCAACTTTTTAGGGAAAAGCTCAACCTGCTTTCCCTTCAATATCAAGAACCCTTAGTTTGAATAATCTCCATGTAAAATTAGTCTATCCAAATGGAAATTGTGGAAGATGATGTCCTTTCTTATCGTACTACAATGCCAAATCATGCTACCTTCGAAAAAACTCATGGGTAATTTATCAAATTGTTATTCCAACTTCTAACATGCAAAAATCATCCACCTTAGTGTAAAATGTCTTTTGAATTATGAAAAACTCAATGGAAGTAGTGAGCCTTGTTATAAATTTTTAGCAGTTGTGTTGATAAAACATAGAACAACAATATGTATGAGATATCAATGTGCTCAAAGTTTTGATCATCGAAAGTTCGACGACCGTCATACATGTGCCCTTAACTAAGGTGATCATAGTTGCCAGATTCATTATACATGTGGTCCTAATGCTCTTTTCGGTGAACCAAAAAGTACAATCCCATCACTCGAAAAAACATGCATGTGCCCTCCCTATCCAAATAGATATCTGTTATCGATAGACCATTCTCTTCAAAAGCATCGACTAGCCGTGTCTAAATATGTGAATCCCCCATCTTTGGAAAATATTCATTTGGCATGGAGTCGGAATTCTCGCACCCAAGGGTTCTCGAGGCCCATCTCTGTAAAATGGCTTTTCTCAAGCACCATCTCTCTTGCTCCAGCCTGGGCTTCACGAACTTGGAAGTCTCTCTCCGATATCATCCATCCTAAAACACGGACACTCAGTGGTGATGTCACCTAACAAAGTCCATCATGAAGGTCAGTGATCAAGACACTCGGAGGTACTTGAAGGCATAACGCCTAATCCCCGAGAATCGAGCAGGGCTCCGCTAGGGAGCATCACCGTGAAGCTCTGCATTTATAAGAGCAGTAAATAGTACCATTGCCCGGCATCCAACCCATTGGGAAAGCATCTCAAATTCAGTAGTACTGCTACGCATCGTTCAACATGTCCCCACAACCATCGATTAGCAAGAAGGTTGGTCACTCTCTACGAGACATATCGGGCCGGGTAGTCACGGAAAAGGTCGCACGAAAGATTGTTAACCTCATAGCAAGGTCTTGCTCCACCTGTAAGTTGCATGTGTTCCTTGAGACAATCGGGTAGCATGTTTCTTGAGACAATCGGACAGCATGACGTAGAAAACACTTCTCAAGGATTTCAAGCCGAATAGCACAAGCATCACTTAGAAATCTCACTTGAGCATTCATTGTTTCCCGAAGCTTGTCTATAGCTATCAACTAGCAGTATTTTTTTGGCTCTAAGCGAGCGTCCTCCAGCTTGCCCTGTAAAAGTTGAGTAGCAAGGTCTATCAAGAGCATATCGGGCTGCACATTCTTCTAGAGTTGGAGTTGGAGCAATACATAGACCCAGAGGTGTTCAAGCCCATGTAGCCTAGTGGTTTGATGCCTTGAGTCTCTAGGAGGAAGTCGTGAGTTCAAGTTTTGGCTTGACATATCTATGAGTTCCTCAAAGATGGTGCCTCTACCTTACGAGGTTGGGTGTGTGAGTGTGTTTCCAATTCATTGCCAGAGGTATCGTCTAGTGCACGGAGAATCGACTAGCACGACAATGAAGCAACGGGTAGTGCTTATCATATAGCAATTAATCTTGAAGCATCGCTCACATGACTTTTGGAATAAGCGTGAAGCACACTTTCAAACCTCAGGCATTAGATTGCCACCTTCATTTCCTATCATATAGTGAATCGCACCCCAAGTTAAGGAGTTTTATCCCTTGATACATCACAGAGCACCCTTTCACTGAGCATCGTGAAGCATCGTGCATTTCTCTTGGAGTATTGTGTCACACCAACTAGAGGCATCAAACAACAACAAACATCACACCAAGGAAAGGGTATAGGATTGCCTAGCCTCGACCTTTGAAATATCTCAGATCTTAGGGAAAATTTGGGAAGCTTCAATGAAGCCTTAGAATTGGAAGGATGAATAGATTACAGGACACCAAAAGAGCTTGGAATTCTAAAGGTGAAAGTCATAGCTTCACCATTCCTTGGGATTAAACACAAAGAGTGTTTATGAAACATATTGACCTTAATAAGGAATTCTAGAAGCACTCTCACTGTACCAAGGAAGCGGCATTCGCTTCATTCTCTAATAGAGCACACACTTCTTTAATCTTTTAGCTCTATGAGACCCTTGACTATAGACCTTAGAAGTGAAATTACTTCATGCAAAACTTAGAAATTTTCGTTGATTCTTCATTTACTTGCATCAACACGTCTTGAATAAGAACTAAGATGGGTTATAGGTTCTATAATCCTTCAACCAAACAGTTCACTACAAGTAGGGATATTGTGTTTGAAGAAAATTGGAATAGTAACTTTGACCATTGAAAAAGAAAGGTTTGGGCATCAATTGAAAGACTTGTGAGCATTAAAGAGAAGGGGGAATAAGTTTTACTTCACCCGAGAGAGCACTAAAAGGATCAATAGCATACCTTGAACGACTTTGGTTTAATTGATTGCTTTATTTCTCCAAAGTCTTTCCAAATAAGCACATCACATCATATGGGTAAACCACACTTCTACTGGCAAATTTGTTTGAACATTTTGCATATTCTCGTTTTTATTTGAAAAGCAACATGCACATACCCCCCCCCGAAAAAAAAAAAAAAAAAAAAAAAAAAGGAAAGAAAAAAAAAAGAGCTTGAAAGTTTTTTGGGGCATTTGTACATGCACGGTGCATTTGAGATCAGGGAAAACATTGAGACAACAAAAAACTATCAGAAATGATCTCTCTTCTTGAAGAAGTAGTTTTAGACATTTTAGTCACACACATGGACTCCCATCAAGTAGTGATTGTGAATTGGGACCATATGACGGCTTCTGAAGATATGCACACAAATCCCATGAATCCAAGACCATCGAGCAAAGATGATTGGATTGCACTAGGATTCAAGAATTTAAGAACCCATAAGATAGGAATTTATTTAGACAGACTTATCCGACAAGTAGTTAAGCTTAAAAATCTTAATTGCTTTATAGTTGACCCACACCCAATAGTTAAATTTTGCTCTAACCACTACAAAGATAAGGGAAGAACTTTCTACTTTCTTACTTCCAATCCTAAGTATACAATTGACAAAGGAGAAATGGTAATTTTGGCCGACATGAGTGAGGATGACACACCTGGAATTCCACCACACCATGAGAAGGAATGGAAGTAGCAGACATGTGCATACTCCATTTCGTGAAAGGAAAACCTTCGTTGAAGGCCATCTACATGGAAAGGAGTATGTAGAAGAGATATTGGATCAATATAGCAACTATTCCACTTGCCAAAAGAGTGGTTCTCTATGTATACCATAACAAGTACACTCCTATTCTGTTCCTTGAGATCATAGACAAGGAAGGAAACTCTTATTGGGAAATCACGAAACCTAAACGATTATTTGCAAGACCTAACCTTGAGTCTTTGGGCAGAAATGCTGGATCTAAACGTTCCATAGACAAACCGCAAGGCCTAGGCCTACAATAAGTACAAACCCTTTAGATGTTCCATTAGATGACCTTGATATGAAGTCAACTCTAGATTTCCAAAGGCACCTCCAGATAGATTTCAAATGAGAGTGCCACCATAAGAGTAGCTTGATCTTGCAACACTAGTTTATGGATATGTCAATGAGCATGTTAATTCTCAATTAACAAACCACATTTTTAGAATGCAAGACCCAAGACGTTTCCTTCGACCATATCAATATGAGACATTTGGATTAACTCTAATTGGAACTGCGTTGTCACGGTTTCAACCATTGACTATAGGCATGTTCAAAAACTTGGACAATGATATTAGGGAGGGATCTAATTGCCTAATCCAATTATTGACTTTCCACGGTCATCTTTATATATGATGCCTCCTAATGCATTATTGTGTGTGAAGTTGAGTATGGTTTGATAGTCATGTTCAAATTTGGACATCCAATCTACTTGCATATCTTGATCTGTGTTTTTCCTATCCATAAAACTTGAGGAGGTCATAGTTTCTAGTTCGCTTTCAGAATGAGTTGATGTCTTGTAAGTGCTCCGAATTGATCCTATAGCACTCTCTAGAGTCTATAGTAGAGATGCTACTATGTGTGGATCTATTAATTTTAGTTAATTTGCCTGATTTAAGAATCATACACGCGTGCACACACACACACACACTCTTAATCAAGCAACCAAGCACACTTTGTGTAGTGATTATTTTCCTTCTCTCAATGTGACTCAAGGATTAGAGTTGTACCGGAGTGTTGCAATAAATAAGCGCAAGTCTTATTTGGGTCTTTGGGAAGTCTCTTCTTATCTTGAATAAATCTGGGTATCTATACACTTGCAAAAAAATATACCACAAGTTTATATACACCTTTGAAAGAATAAAATTGATGTGTCTGGGTATGATGGGGATGTTGCACACAGGCGTGCATGTATGTCTAGGGTGCAACAAGGCCGCAAAGGGGGGAAACGGGCATCCTACAGAGATGGTTGGGTCATCATAGATGGCAAGGTCATTGCATAGGGACTCATGGCATGCGGACATGAGAAGAGATCTACTTGGAAGTCCGAAATTGCAACGGAGACCTATGGACACAGCCAGAGAGACTCGCGGAGGTGATGAGAGGCAAGGACATACATCCTACTTACAGAGACACATGAGAGTCCAGAGAGAGGATTGCCCTGGATAGATGGATTCCAGCAGGAGTCTCTACATCGAGGATGCATACGACAGCACACATCCCGCGGACGAGTAGGGGCGGCCATACTTTTAGATAGGGACTATACAGTAAATTACAGATCATGGCCCGCGACCCAAAGACCTGATACATGTGGACCCGCATTGAGCTATCACGTGGCAGTTTCATCTACATATCCATATGCTATTTCACTCCCACGGGCTCATGTTCTGCCTCCACTGAGCATGACTCTTCATTAGGGGAGACCTCACCTTATGCATGCGGCATGCATAAGAAATAAGATCATGGAGTACTCTACACTTGGTGAATTCTTCCTCATGGGAGACTTCAACGCTCGCACACATAGTGAGCAGTGAGAGACATATGACGAGGACGACCCACAGGCACTACATACCCTACAGGAGGAGACTTCATGAGACATTCTGAAGATAGAGGTCCTGTCACAGCATATGGATGACATCTACTTAGGATCGGCTCTGAGCACCGTCTCGTCATTTATAACGGGATGGCTCAGTGGCCTACTTCAAGAGGCTTGACCTTCATTCCACATGGGTTTGTAGGGGGAGGAGGGAGCAAAGTTGATTATATCTTTGGATCAAGGGAAGCCACCCGCACAGTGAGCAGTGCGAGACATATGATGAGGACGACCCACAGACACTACATACCCTACAGGAGGAGACTTCATGAGACATTCCGAAGATAGAGGTCCTGTCACAACATATGGATGACATCTACTTAGGATCGGCTCTGAGCACCGTCTCGTCATTTATAACGGGATGGCTCAGTGGCCTACTTCAGGAGGCTTGACCTTCATTCCACATGGGTCTATAGGGGGAGGAGGGAGCAGAGTTGATTATATCTTGGGATCCAGGGATGCCACCCACCTCATTACAACACTTAACATCCCCCCCATACCCATCGGAGCCGATCACATATACCTCTCCCTTTCCATCGCTGGAGATAGAACCCCACATAGACCTATTACATGTACCCCACACACCACCATTCACTTCACACGTGAGCTAGCTTCTCTATACTCATTGGAGGTCGAGCGTGGCCTATGCCTACTACACCCATCCACCCCCCTCCGAGTTCTCACCTCACATATCTCATCCATCTTACACACCTCAACTATCAACTCCTTTCCACACACCACTCACGCAGGACATACCCCTCCCTTTGGGACAATTGATATGATGATGAGTGTCGTGCACTCTACATATGCCTGCATGCGCGACGAGCCTTGGGAGAGATTACAGAGGGAGTGGCCAGTAGACGGATGAAGGCACTGATGCATTGAAAGCGTCGGGCATTTGAGGAGGTATAGGAGCTGGACTTATACCATCTATTCATGAGCATGGATAGTGAGACATCATGGCATGCTCTCTGAGCCGTGTCCGACTACACCCATTGAGGACTCATAGATTTGGTGAGATTATATGAGCATGGATAGTGAGACATCATGGCATGCTCTCTGAGCCGTGTCCGACTACACCCATTGAGGACTCATAGATTATATGATGTGCCTCAACATCCGCCCATTCCGAAACCACTCAAGCCTCGACCCACACACTCCTCTTTCTTTACTACAACGATCGTGGAGAGGGCCATATGCCATATGTAGCATACGTGGGCTTCCAACCATACTGTTTTATAGAGCGAGCATCTCATCTACACAACCTCCACTATAGCCCCATTGATTGCACGTCTTCAAGCGAGCTATAGGGGAGGGCTTCCTAGATGAGTGGACACAACGTACTATTGTGTCTATCCACAAATCTGGCGACGCTTTGGATCTAGGGACCTAGAGGACCATCCTGATTGGCCACACAATGGCCAAGTTATATGGAGGAGTTCTTGAGGCAGAGCTTAGCTCATATGCAGAGGCAGAGGGCCTCCGAGCACAAGGCAAGGCTGGGATCAATCATCAGACGAGCTTATTCCACTATCGATCATATCTTCATCCTTCATTGTCTCATTGATGGGTCAAAGGTAAGGAAGGAGAGGCTTTATTGTTACTTTGTGGACTTTCGCATGGCTTTTGATACAGTTCCACGTGAGAGGCTATTCGAGCGTCTACTGAGCCTTGGGATCCAGACAAAGATGATATGGGCCATCTACACTCTGTACGAGAAGATGTTTGGTCGAGTTGGATGCCTTGGATGTTTATTAGAGCCCATTGCTAGCACCATTGGTGTTAAGCAAGGCTGCCTACTCTCCTCGACACTTTTTGGGCTTTATATTGAAGAGATCTCCGATTACATACTACGAGCAAGCGGGGAGGGGAGCGACTTGGGAGGTTCCCCAGTTCACATTCTTTTATATGCTGATGATATTGTTTCGGTTTCAGAATCACTTGAGGGGCTTCAAACCCACCTTGGAGCCTTGGATTTACTTCATACGTCTACTTTGGAGTTGCTTTCACCAGTCTACGAGGACCTTTCACCATGAGGAAGGCACCTATTGATAGAATCACCCAAGGGTATGCAGCCTTAGCCATGCTAGAGAGGAGGTGCCACCGGGCACACTTCTAGGAACCCCGCACGAAGAGGTGGCTTTTCGACACACTCACCCCCATTTTGATGTATTCAATGATAGTATGTGCACTCAGCTTGACGGCCGATCAGTGGGCACATATTGAGAGGCCGCAAGTATGTATGATCTCATGTTTGTTCCGTAGATAGCAGACCATACCATATGACATCATCCGAGCAAAGCTCTCTACACCAGCCATGGTCCTCGAGGCACTATTCCAGACACTAAGCTTCATTCAGAGGGTGAGGGAGTTGCCACACGATAGACTCACTCATAGAGCTTTTGAGGCAGCTATACAATTATCTCAGAGTGGGCATGATAGAGCAAGGTACTTACATGTCAGAGCTTGGTTCATGACAAATGGGCTCGATATGGAGAGTCTACCACCTTTTCAATACGACTCAGACACACCTTACTATCACCTCTCTTGCAGAGAGAGGAATCTTGTGCAGAGAGAGGACCTATGGAGGCTCTACATCAAGAGAGTATGGAGATCACCTAGTTTCTCACCATTATGTATTATGGATTCATACACAGACCACACTATATGGACATCTATATGCCACAGAGTTCACGAGTAGCGATTGGCCAACTAATGGTCGCATCACATAGACGGGAGATCGAGAGTGGGAGACATAGTGGGGTCCCAAGAGGAGGATTTGCAAACTTTGTAGAGAGGAGGTGGAGAGTGAGGAGCATTTTGTATGTCGATGCAGAGCATACATTCATATTAGAGAAAGATATGAGACTCTGTTCAGAGGGACCTCCAGAGATAGGGCTCCATCACCCTTAGTATTTTACCACCCATGTTCGAGACTAGATTGTATTAACTTTTTATAATCTTGTTTTACCTTTGTGACAATCGGATGACATCAACATCATGTATCTTATGTTTTGTCTCATAGGCCGACTTTGGCTTGCCATAGACGTAAAAAAAACTTTCCTTTCCTTCCTTTCTCTCTCTTACTTTCATTGTAGGCATAAAAGCCAACAAAAAACACGATGATGACCAACTTATTTCAAGAAAGAATGATGCATTCAAATCTCCTCAAAAGAAGTTTTGGGGAGAAAAGTAGTGGATCTCATCTCTAAGTAGCATGGATGAGGGAGGGGTTCTTTTGAGGATAGACAATAAGCATAACGATCATGAGACATGATGAACTTACAAGACCCACATTCAAGTTGGTGGTTTATTCAAGTTTTTAAGTTGTAAGACATTGATGGCAAATTACAATTGTATGAACATATCCACTTCAATAAACAAGAACACGTTACTTGCATTTGTTTTCAAGAACATGCTAAACAAGCTATAGACATATCTTGTTCAAAATTGTCAACCTTTTCAAACAATTTTTCTAGATTATGTTATGATTGCTTTATTGTTTTTTCCGATTGAACACATAGAAGGTAATTTATGGACCTCAAAAGAGTTTTGTAAGGTAGCTAGGTTGAGAGAACTTTTTGGGATGTGAACCTTGCACATCTCTTCTAAAGATTTCATATTGGAAGGAAAGTCGGTCTTTCTTGATAGTAAATTCAATTTAAAAAAAAATCGGAAAGCTTCTTCAACTAAGTACTCTTCTCAACCTTAGGAAGTCAAAGTTCAAAACATAACTTCAACGACTACATTCTGCCTCTCATATGATTCTTGCATCTTGTATTAGGCTTGTGCTGCATCTAATAATGACTTTGCAACAAGCTTCGTGAAACATGAGCCCCTCAATTTTTTTGACTTCAAAAGAAACTGATTTTCTTTGAAAATACGATGCAAGAGGGATCCTTATAATTCGAAATCTTTGAGAAATAGAACAAAAGAATTCCCTTTAAATTTTGTATATCTTAGATTCCCCCCCCCCCCCCCCCCCCCCTTCCAAAAAAAAGATGCAAGTCTTATAAATTTTCATAGTGTTCAGCTTTGGTCATCTTAGTTTTGTTCTTCTTCTTTTTCTTCTTTTTTCTTCTGTTTTCATTTATAAAAGGTATGTAGGTTAGAAAACTTGGATCCATCCCTTGGCTAGCTCATATATATATATATATATATATATATATATACACACACACACACACACACACACACACACACACACACACACACACACACACACACACACACACACACACACACACACACACACACACACACACACACACACACACACACACACACAAGATAACTTTATCCAGAGCTAAAGAAGTAAAAAATAACTACATACCTTTTATAAATGAAAACAGAAGAAAAAAGAAGAAAACGAAGAAGGAACTAAGATGACCAAAGACTTGTTATGTTTAAAAACTATAAGCCTTTCATTATAATACATATTTTCTGGTATTGTCTTTATTTCAATCGATCCAAATGAAGTTATCTTTAGATCTATTTTAAAATAAAAAGACGTGATTGAAGCTCTTCCTCTGAGTGGTAGACAACTTTGGTTCCATTTCTTGGCTACCTTGAAAATTGAAATACATGAAAACTTTCAGTACCCTCAAATATATGTTAAATATGTTAAAAGTATGATATCATTGCATCTAAACCTTTTACAACAACCTCTTGAAGTGAATATGAAAGTGCGAGCCATTGAAGGTTATGCTTTTGGAAATTTGAACTTGACAAATGGCTATAATGTTCTTTTGCCCATTTTGCATTGACTAGACCATATCTTTCTCACATAGCAAGAGTTAGAAGTACATAATCTTACAAAAGTGCATCTTGATTATGCAAAAAGGTTCTTAGGTATGTGACAAGGCAATCAATTATGGGTTATTTTTCTCAAAAGCCTATGACATAGAGGTGGTAGTTTATTGTGATGTTGGTTGGATTAGGTCCATAGTTGTTACTGATAGGATTCCGACTTCTGACTTTTGGAGATATACTACTGTGTGATTTGGGATGAGTCTGCTAAATTGTTCCTGACGTTTATTGACATGATCTTTTTTTTTAGATAAATTCAGAGGAAAAAGCACATATACGCATAAAAACATATCAGAAACAAATGATTCATCCATAAAACATGATTCATGTAGAAAATGATGAAAAAACCAAAATAAAAAGTAACTTGCATTAACGACTAGCCCGAAAATCCATAGACCAATGTATATTTGCTGCTGATTATTGTTTTTCGTTGTATTATTTGTATCAGGATTTGGGGTTGAACCCCTAAAATATACATGTAACTGACTTGACTCTTTCTATCCAGTCAAGTGGTCTACAAGTTTTTGCTGGTGAGGATCTTGAAGTGTATCATGCGTCTTGTCTGTTTCTATCCTTAAGGGGTGTTGAGTGGATTTTAGCATATCCATTGTCCTGGCGTTCCTATTTTTTCGAATAAGCTGTCCTGAATTATGATTGGTGGAATTCTTTCTCAAGTAATCTTGCTAATGTTTGTGACTTGGGGAATCTCCGTTTTTACAAGGTTGCATCTCGAGTCTCCCATGAGTTTGAAGTATAGATGAATTATACAAGAGTAACAGGGGGATAATACTAACCCAACAAATTATGGAAGAAAAGCATAAACAAACACCAGCCATAGCTAATTCACATGTAGACTGCAGTGGGAAAAAAATCCTTTTGATGCTTATAGAATGTGGCAAATTATTCAACCAATGGGATTGCAACCTTGGATTCAGCTATTGGATAGCAACATACCTTCATTGACCAAGGCTCTTAGTAGTCCTTGTTTTACTATATATATTATCGAGTCTTGATTGATCAAGGGCTACTCCACTCTCTGGTTGTGTTACAAGCAGTAGTGAAATTCACATAGCACCTAAGGACGACAGGAGGGAAAACATCCCAGGAAATTTCAAACTTGCAGCTATTGATCCCTCTAGATTCTGTTACTCACTGCAAGTGCTGTAATACATGGTATTCTGTGTTCAGCCTGTTAGTAAGGATGTTTTATTACTGAATACATTAGATCTCACATTTTTGATGTTTTTTCATACATAGTTAACTCTTTATTCTGTGTCCATACCTATCCTTGCTTATCTGCTGTTCTATCACAATCAAGAACTGCAATCTTTTTGGGTATCTTCGGTAATGATTTTATACCAGTTGATCCATTCAATATTGGCTGTGGGCAGTGTTCGCTGCATGTCATGGAAGACTTCTTGCATGTAGAATGTGTTCATTTGATCAAATAATATACTGTATAGAAATGTAACTTCTATATCTAAATGAAATGATAAACATTATGACTACCAAGGATCATGTTACCCAGCATCTTTGCATAATAAAGCAAAATGGCTGATGGTTTTCAGATATCCTGCAGAGCTACTGCAAGTTTCGCTGATGATTTTGTACTTCTATAAGCTTAGACTTCAAATATTCTATTTATACAGGTTAAATTTCAAAAGTGCCCCCTCCATTTATAAACTTAAGCTTCTGATTGTTTGGCTGTTTTTCCATTGTGTATTACTATGATGAGTAATCATTGAGGTGTTCTTGATTCCTGTATATTATAGCAAATACATAAGTGGAAGGTCCAAACAATGCTTACAACTGGGTTTGCATCTGAACTCAAAGTCGGGCGAATTTTCCTTTTACCTGATTGTCTTGGGTTAGGTACTTACTACTGATGGCATAATCAACTGCCATAGACTCTCCTGCACTTGATTTTCATATGCTTCATCCATTTGGAAGTCATCACTCTCATTTATTGCTCACAGTGCGGTTACACTCTCTGCTGTGCTGGAACTTTTACAGGAGAAGATGCAAGGTGGCGTTGGAAATGGATACCCATATCTATGCTGCTTGGAATCAAGGGTGGGACAAGCACGGGCCTATACCCATATGTCCGTCTTAAGTCCTTGACTCCTGCATTCGGAAAACTGGGTAAGCACTTCAATTTTAGAACTAAAAAATGAGCTTGGCAGGTCTTTGTAGACTTTGCTTAGCCTGATTTGAATTTGACTCGGCTTCACTTCTTGGTATTTCGATGATCTGAAGCTGTTGCAGTTGTGCAGCCTTGCAGCCTATCATGGAAATTTCAGCAATCCCAGTTATAGGGATTTGCAAAAAATTTTCAGTTGGACCAAACATGTTTGCAATCCGTGCAAGTTTGAAGGTAGGGCATGTCCAATGCACAATGTTCTAAAGTATTGTCATTTTCTATCCATAGTATAAATGCATTAGTTTGCAATAATGCAAGAAACTAGCATCAAACAAAAATTAATGAAATGTTTCTATCAGAAAAAAACCATTTAAATTTATGATCTTTAAGTATGCAAAACTATAGTGTGTATACTTTTATAACTTTGCCATGTTATGTGCCATCTTTTGAAAATTTTAATGTGCCTATGGAGCATAGCTTGAAATCGGCACACATCAACGAGCTAAGCCTACATCATTTATAAACCTTACAGCAGTTGCTTGCAGATTATGCTTTCAATAACATACTCAGAATCAATAAAGAAGGCAAGCTGGTCCTATACCTAGGATAGTTCACTGCCAACTCTAGAGGATGAGAAAGAATCAAAGACTAGCACACACAGTTAACTCCTAAAAGTGAAGTCCAATTTCATGATCAGACTATTTCTGTTTATCTGTTCGGTAGCTTGAGCAACTCATGACATAGAAGCAAAAGAAAAGAAGAAGGTTGGACAGATTCCAGTCTCCCACGTAAAGGGGCAAGGAGGCTCCTTTAAGCTATGTGAATTCCACCATGTGTATACATAATCGATCCTGTGCCTTTGGTAGGCACTTAGTGAGAGCATTTGCTGGATTCTGTTATCTATTGACCTTGATTAACGTGAGGCTTTAGCTGGCCACCCTTAAGCCCTTCTCTGATAAAGTGGTATCACACATCAATGTGTTTTGTGTGTGCATGAAACATGGGATTCTTTGCCAGAGCTATGGCGCTCTGGCTATCACAACCAAGTGTAGTTGCCTTGTCAGGCAGAACAAACTCACTGCATAAGCTTGTTAACCATATGGCTTCCTTGGAAGCCTCTGTGGCGGAAGTATGTTCAGCCTCTGTAGTAGACAGTATTATCCTTTGAATTCTAGAGCACCATGAAATGGCACCTCCGCAAGTAGTATATATACACAACCACTTGTATATATACTTGCACATCCCTTGCCATGTCTGAATCACAGAATCCCTTCAATTCTAAAGGACCCTTCAGGCATCATGAGATACTTGAAGGGGCATTTGTTCTTTGCCCCTTCAAGTATCTCATGATGCATTTTACTGCATTCCAAGGTGCTTTGCCTGAATACCCATGTATTGGCTCTCCACTCCCACCACATGGGCATCGGGCAGTGTCAAGCCTTGTTGCAACCGTTCATACATAAGTGATCCACAAGCTGATGCATATAGTACACCCTTTATGTAATTGGTCGCTTCATCAGTGGAGGGACAGTTACCCTTGGAAAGCTTGGTGTATGGCTGCAATGGCACTCCAAGAGGCTTCGATTCAGCCATGTTAAATCTGTCCAGCACTTTTTACATGTACTTTTCCTGAGATAAATACAATGTGTGCTGGTGCTTATCCCTTTTTATCCTCATTCCAAGGACATTTTCAGAATCACCAAGGTTCTTTCATTGAGAATTCAGCATTCAGCTGCTGATTTAGAGCATCTTTAGTGCCTACTGCTTCCCTGCCAGCAGTAGCATATTGTCAACATACAATACAAGACTGATTGAGCTGCCATCCGTATCCCTTTTGATGCATAAACAGTGATTTGCATGGTTTCTTTTGAATCCATTTTTGAACACAAGTGCATCGATATTTTATACCACTGTCTAGGAGCTTGTTTCAGCCCATACAAGCTTTTTTTAAGCTTGCATACCAGATTTTCCTTCCAGCAATCACATATTGCGGGGTGTTTCATGTACAACTCTTCATCAAGATCATCATGTAAGAAAGCTGTTTTTACATCCATTGGTACAACTTTAAATCCAATGCAGCCATGGGAGCAAAGGACACATGTAATGTGGACATTTTAAACCACAGGAGAGAAGACATCAACGGTCTTGATTTTATACACCCATTTATTGGGAATGGCTGTATTTCCCTTGGGCAATTCAACCAAGTCCTAAGTATCATTTGCATGCAAAGCTCTAATCTCTTCCCACATGGCAAGTTTCCACTTTTTCTTATGCTCACATGACTTTGCCTCTTTGAAACTAGGATCACCCTCATCTTATAGCATAATGTAGTGCATAGAGGGGTCATATCTATTCCCTTGCCTCCTAGTATGTTTAGATCTTCTTATCCAATGATCTACATTCTTTGGCAATGGATCCACATTAGGTGGTATAACAACATCTTAGTTGTTAATGAGCTGCTCTATATCATTTCCAGCTCTGCTTTCAAGAGCCTCATTTTAACATATTTTGGCTTGTCATCACTATCTCATAATAATTTCTAGCCATTTGTGAAGTATAGTGAGAATCCATTTTAGACCTAATGGTTTGATGCTGAAATTTGATTCTTCTGGAGTCATCTTTAGAGGCGCAGTCATTTTTCCGTAGCTTAGCATCTTTAAACACAGCATCTCGGCTGTGTATTACCTTCTTCAATTGAAATAGCCATATCCTGTAGCCATTTCACCTTCATCTCCGTACTTGGAAGTTGGCATTCAAGTACTCAATTTAGGCCTTATATCCACAAATGCATCACAATTTAAGATGCATAAGTAATCATATGAAGCAGGTTTTCCAGGTCAAACCTCTTCATGGATGTCATGTTCAAGGACATATGAAGGGATCGATGTCATACATGTACTGCAATTTTCAAGGCCTTTCTCCAAATACCATGAGAGGGATTAGCTGTGGACAACATGCATTTTACCTCTGAAAAGGAGTCTTGTTATAATGTTCAGTCACACCATTAGAAGAGTGGCTGTATGGGGTTATAAACTCCCTCTTAATGCCATATAACTCATGAGTCATAGTATCTATTGAATTCAGCACTTAAGAACTCATCCCCATTATCTGTGCGCAAGCATTTCAGCTCTTTACCTTTTTGGGTGGTCAAAAACGCATGAAACTTCTTAAAGGAAGCAAATGCTTATCTTCAGACTTCAAAAAGAAAAAGAAAATCCAAAGCTTTTTATAATAATCATCAACAAAAGATGCAAAATATAGCACCTCCAATAGGTTTGCAAGGCACACGTCAACATGCACTAAATTAAGCACATTAGACATGCTATACACACCAGAGTAAAATGAATTATTCATTTGTTTTCCATATTGACAATCAATACAAAATTTAAGCTTTGTGCCTTTGGTATTGAACTTATGCAAAGGGGATAAAATCATATGCCCAAGCCTTTTATGCCATAACTACGTGTAAGTGTTTACTTCAGCAAATGAATAATTGCCAAACATGACATTTCCATACAAGCAATACTATGTTCTTTATTAATTTTCTTACAATAAATAATTCTTCAATGACTACATTGGAGGCCTAATTGGCTTTCTCTGTTTCTCTGAAGCTATCTCATGTTTGAGGTCTGTCATGCCTTTTCTTCTTGTCATTTGTGTTGTTTTTCCTTTTCTGAAGTGTGCATAGTCATTGGAAACCACATTTCCGAGGTTTGGAAATGGTTTGATCATTTCCCCATACTGTATTTGAATGGAAATGCCGTTTCCTGTCTATTCTTTTATGCCCTTTCTAATTCTGTATGCATGGCCATTATATGATGATGAAAGTGATGGCCATGGAATTGATTCTTAGTAGTTTTAGTGTGTATTTACTATTTTGATGGATCATAGATTGATGATTTGACATTGACATTGTAGATCATTTTGGTCCATGCGACATGGATGATGTTAGTAGTTACAATTAAGGGTCACATGTTTGATGTATACAGTTGTCCGTTACCAGTTTATTCTATAACATTGATGGTTGATGATCATGTTGATGTTTCATTGTGTTCTAATAGGTGATCATTGATGTTTCCAACTTTATCATTCTTGTTTGTCTATGATGTGTACAATTACCAGTTGTCAGTATGATAATTGATTCATGTAGTTTGAAGTTTGAACATCCATGTGCATTGTGTACTTCAGTATCTTGGCTGAAGTCTGAAATGTGAAGGATCTATGAACTCTAGTTTTTTTATGCTTGATGTTTGAAATGTGAAACTTACATGAATATGGTGATTTGTCAGTGGTTATCTATTATCGAAATGTAATGTCATTGTTGTCAGGATCTTGCTCACGCGCATACAGAGATTACGGACGCAGAAAAACACACACAAAATAGAGGCAACAAGACACAAGATTGAACGCAAGATTGGGTGCAATCTCCTCCATGCACTCTGTTTCGACAGTCCACAGAGTGCATGTATTTATAGGAATTTTGATTACGTCGAAAAAAGTGGTTACAAGAGGGCGGCTTCGAAAAGTAGGCGTGAAACTAAAAGTTGATAACTTTTACAGAAAGCCATTGCTTTCAATAACAGAAACTACGGTCTACAATGACCCTTATGCTAACCATTACTTTTCTAACAATAGAACCTTCTACGCAGGTTTATATACAAGCTAAATAATAATTATTCGGATTATTGATGTCCTCCCTTTCACGCCTTGCACGCTCCTCACGAACCTTCAGTTGCTATATCAGAAACATAAAAAAAACATATTAATACATTAATAATATATTACTTTAACAATGCATTGTTCAATAATATACAACATGCCTCTCAGTTGACAAGCAACTGACCTCAATTGATAAAATAATTTAACACTCTAACAATTACAATATATTGTTCAACATATTCCATGTTACTGTTACAATCCAACAATGCATTGGCTAACATATTCCATGTTACAATCCAACAATGCATTGGCTATTCCATATTTCAATCCAACAATGCATTGGCTATTTTATATTTCAATCCAACAATGCATTGTTCAACATATTCCATAAGGTATAACATGCCCCTCAGTTGAACAAACAACTGACCTCAGTTGATAAAATAATAAACATGGATGGCCAGTCACATGTTTCATCACTGAATAAAGAAAATAGGCATGTGCCATGTAAAAATACATGCATGGAAATGTTCATGGAGCTGTTACATTAATGTGTTTGTGTATGATATGCAGAAATTAAGTGGTCATAATGAGGTGTTAATTGTGTTTTATGTATCCATTGACATTCTTCAATAGAGTGATTTTTGTACTTAACCAAATATCGATGATATTGAGTACCTGTGCGTGTAGTAGTGACATCATGATCAATGGTTTTCTCAGGAACTAAGATTTCAGATTGTTCTTCAATCAAAGGAGGGTCATCAAGAAGTGGAGCAAGTGGTAAAGTTCCTTTAAAGGGTTTAAGTAAACTAATATGAAAAGAATTATGTATAGTCCAATGGGATGGAATATCTAATCGAAATGAATTATCATTAATTTTTTCTATAATGCGAAACGGTCCATAATAGCGTGGTGCAAGTTTAATTTTAGGATGCTGCAAAATATTTTTGAGACGTCTTTTAATTATTCGCAACCATACAAAATCATTTTCCTTGAATTCTTTGGCTAATCGTTTAGTATTGATAATACGTGTATATCGCTCTTGACTTTTCCTAATGTGCTCGTGAACATCATGAAGTATAGAAACGTGATCTTGAGCAATAGAATCAGCCATCGGAATGTCGGTTTGGGTGAGGGACATGGGAGTGGGAAGCTTTTTACCAAAAACTATTTCAAAAGGGGCACGACCAGTAGTGGTGTGTGAAGTGTTATTGTAAGCAAATTGAAGCAAGGGCAACTTGTCATCCCAGTTATTAGGATTATCTAATGAATAACAACGCAATAAATCAAGAATAGTACTATTTGTAGCCTCACTCTGTCCATTACTTTCAGGATGAAATGCAAAGCTAAAATCTATTTTAGAACCAAAATGTTGAAATAAGGAAACCCAAAAATGATTACAAAACCTAACATCACGATCAGATAACATTACTTTAGGAAATCCATGATGTGGAAAAATGCATTTAATGAATAATTTTGCAGCTTGAGGTGCAGTTAAAGTTTTTCTACATGGAATGAAGTATGCATATTTACTAAACCTATCAACTATTGTCCAAATCATATTATTATGTGATGAAGTGATAGGAAGACCTGTGATAAAATCCATAGAGATTTGTTCCCATGGTTCATTTGGAATAGGAAGTGGCATTAATAATCCAAATGGTTTACCATGATGACGTTTGACACGTTGACATACAATGCATTGAGAAACATAATGTGCAGTGTCTTTTTCCATGTGTGGCCAAAAGAAGAAATCTTTGCAAGGAGAAATGATGCTTTGTATACCTCTATGATCCATGTAAGATGGTTCATGCATTTCTTTAATGACAAAATCTTTAAAAGCTTGGGTTATGCACAATCTATGTTGAAAATAGAAAAAACCATTATGAAATGTATAATGTTCATCAGATAAAGATGCATCATTGTTGAAGTCGTTCCATGCACGTGAAAAATACAAATCAGATGCATAAGTGGAAACCATTTCTTGAAAAGAATGAATTTGGATGGCAGAAATATTATTCAAAACAACAGAATGCGAAGGAAAACGGCTAAGATCATCCGCTACAACATTAGCTTTACCAGGCTGATATTGTATCATGGGTTGGAAATTTTGAATGAATGATGCCCACTTAAGATGCCTATCAGAGATTAAGTGTTGACTTAATAAATGCTTAATAGGCTGTTGATCGGTTTTGATTAATACTTCAGAGCCCATAAGATAGTGTTTCCAAATTCGCAAAGCATGCACAACTGCTAACAATTCTTTATCATACGTACTATAATTATGCTCGGAGGGCTTAAGCTTTCTACTCTCAAATGCAATGGGATGGTCATTTTGCATTAAAACAGCACCTATTCTTAAACCACTAGCATCAGTAACAACATGAAAGGGTTGTGAGAAATCAGGTAATTGTAAAACAGGTGCATGTGAAAGTGCATGTTTAAGTTTGTCAAAGGACTGTTGTTGGGTAATTCCCCATGCAAATTTTATTTTCTTTTTCAACAACAAAGTAAGAGGCAATGCTAAATAAGAAAAATTTCGAACAAACTTCCTATAGAAACTAGCCAACCCAAGAAAAGCACGAACATCATTGACTGATTGTGGTGTTGGCCATTCTACTATAACTCTAATCTTTTTCGGATCCACATGCACACCTTCACTTGAAATAATATGTCCTAAATATTCTAGCTTACATTGAAAGAAGTAACTCTTTTCAGGATTAGCATATAATGTGTTCTCTCGTAACAAATGAAAAACTGTTTCAAGATGCTTTTCATGTTCACTATCATTCTTACTGTAAACAAGTATGTCATCAAAGAATACAAGAACAAAAGCTTGGTAATCAAGAAAAATATTGTTCATCATTCGCGCAAATGTAGCAGGGGCATTAGTAAGTCCAAAGGGCATTACCATAAATTCATAATGGCCATTTTGAGTTCTAAATGCAGTTTTAAAAATATCACTTTGTGTCATACGAATCTGATGGTAACCCGATTTAAGATCAATTTTACTAAAGACACGAGCTCCTCGTAACTTATCTAAGAGATCATCTATTCGAGGAATAGGATATCTATTCTTGATCGTGATCTTGTTAAGGGCTCTATAATCAATGCACATTCGATAAGTTTTATTCTTCTCTACTAAGAGAACTGGTGCTCCAAATGGGGAAGAACTAGGCCTTATAAGTCCTTTTTGTAGTAGGTCTTTTACTTGATTTTCTATTTCCTTTTGATGTAGTGGGCCATGTCTATAAGGTGCTTTATGAGGAGGAGAACTACCTGGGACTAAGTCTATGCTATGGTCAAAGGATCCTCGAGATGGGGGTAGTTCAGAGGGATATTCAGGCATAAAACAATCCTTATAAGTACTCATGAAAGGTTTATATGCATCTGAAAGTGTATGAGTATAATCATTGATGACATTGACAAAAACAATGCATGAGTTGAATCCTTTCCTAAATGCACGCTTTACTTGAGTGTGACTAATCAATGGAAATGGCTGGAAATCATGCACTGCAGACAAAGTAATGATTTGACCTTTGAAAGCAAACTTAAAGGTATGAGTATGGTAGTCAATACGTGGATTATAATGGTGACGAAAAGGCATACCTAGTATAACATCATAAGATTAATCGCAAAGGTGAAATTAAAAATGTTCGTGAATCAACATAAGGGCCTATGCTAATCGTAACATCTTGCACTTCTCGTGTTACATTATAACGACTACCTTGAAATGCAGCTTTCACTTTATACAAAGAAGGAAACGTTTGTAATTTAAGTTCTTGTACTAATAAATGTGAAATGAAGTCATGTGAACTACCATTGTCATGTAGAATTTTAACTAGTTTGTTATTTATTGTACCCTGCATGCAAAGAAGAGAGTGTAGAGAGATATCGTTACCCAATGTACTTAAATCCTTCTCCAGTGATTCCTCTGTCCAAACAGGAGGAATTTTTTTATTATAGACCTCAATGTTATGCAATCGAGCTGTAGCCGGTTTCATATGAAGAGGTTGCAATCTGCACCTTATTTTTGTATGTCCAGGTTTACCACAATTCCAGCAAGTGATTCGTGGTCGCTTCTGTTGGGCATTCACTGCTGAAGTTTGAAGGGTAGGTGGTTTGGTTGGTTGGAAAGATGAAGCAACGGATGGAGTTAAATAATTGGATTGTGGAGGACGAGGAAAACTAGGGTAAGATGGGGCATTAAAATTACGCTTCATAGGAAATGAAGGTTTAATAGGAAATGGTCGTGGACGTGGTTGTTGTAGACGGAGTGACTTGGTTATGGACTGGAATTCTTTTTCTGCATCATAAGCAAAAGATATAGCCTCGTTGAGGGTTGTAGGTCGTAGGGTGTGAAGCTTAGCTTGGATACCCACTTCCAAACCATCTTCGTATTTCTGCTGCAAGATATTCTCTGATACATCTTCAAGCATTCGTACAAGTAGTAAATTTTGCCAGAACCGCTCTGTGTAGGTAGTAACCGTATCACCCTCCTTCCATGTAAGGGTCGTCCATGCACGTCGAACATGCAAATGGTATTGAGGAGGAAGAAATGAATCCTTCACGTTTTCTTGAAAAGCCTTCCAAGTTGTTGGACGCTCCGTACTGTGTCGCAGGACATTCCACTAGAGTTGAGCTTTACCTACTAAATAGTTAGTGGCAAATTTAACTTTTTCACTTTCAGCATACATTTCATCGGTATAAAAATCATCAAACTGCGACAACCAAGAAAGTACTAAAGGCCTATTCTTTCGGCCATCAAATCGTAGAAACTGGTAGTTCCTATTACCAATCTTTGAATGAGTAACATCAGATTGGGCAGACACAATAGCTTTTACTACTCTCGTAAGGTTGTCTTCCTCAGCTTGCATCCTTTGGAGGATTTCATCACGTTGTCGGATCTCGTTCTGAGCTCCTTGAAGCTCATGCCGCAAGAGCTCTAGTTGTTGTTCAAGTGTTGCCGCAGGTAGAGGTGAATTACTGTAATCCTCCATGGTGCTCTTGGATCCTTGCTCTCAACCTTGGTGTATTGAACCTTCTTGTTTGCAACCTTGGTGTCTCGATCCCGTGTTCTCAACCTTGCTTGGTATCTTGAACACTCAATCAAGTGCCACCCAAGGATTTTGAAGGAATTAACACTTCCAAGCTAGCTCATTGGAAAGTTCGTTCCGAGAGCTTTCCAACGGTATATTACACGCCTCAATCCGACCTACGGAGTGAGAGATACACTTGATTCTTTCTTGGATCCAATCTTGAAATCGACGCGCGCGCCTTCCACAAGTAATAAAGAGAGAGAACTTGAGTAAAACTCCAAGAGATGGTGGAGTGGTCAAAGTATTTCCCTTAAAAGTAGGAGGTTGTGGGTTCAAATCCTCCTACCTTAGGGACTCTAAACCTCTCTATTACCACTCAAAAATTAGAATTGCCTCGCGCGTAGCCAACGGCGGCCAACCGTCGCCAAGGGAGCCTTGGGTGCCAATGTTGCCAATGTATTGCCTAAGTTATTGCCTAAGTTCTTTGCCTTAGTCGACGCCTTGGAGTAAGCCGAAGGAGAAGACGTAGGTGAAAACGTAGGTTCTGGATCTGGATCAGAATCAGAAACCGAAACCAAAGACGGAGATTGAGATGGAATTCAGAATCGCGAACAGAGAACAGAACCCTCTGTATTGACGCGTGCAGAGCTCTGATACCACTGTTGTCAGGATCTTGCTCACGCGCATACAGAGATTACGGACGCAGAAAAACACACACAAAATAGAGGCAACAAGAGACAAGATTGAACGCAAGATTGGGTGCAATCTCCCCCATGCACTCTGTTTCGACAGTCCACAGAGTGCATGTATTTATAGGAATTTTGATTACGTCGAAAAGAGTGGTTACAAGAGGGCGGCTTCGAAAAGTAGGCGTGAAACTAAAAGTTGATAACTTTTACAGAAAGCCATTGCTTTCAATAACAGAAACTACGGTCTACAATGACCCTTATGCTAACCATTACTTTTCTAACAATAGAACCTTCTACGCAGGTTTATTTACAAGCTAAATAATAATTATTCGGATTATTGATGTCCGCCCTTTCACGCCTTGCACGCTCCTCACGAACCTTCAGCTACTATATCAGAAACATCAAAAAAACATATTAATACATTAATAATATATCACTTTAACAATGCATTGTTCAATAATATACAACAGTCATATGAATCATTATTTATATATATATATATATATATATATATATATATATATATATATATATATATATATATATATATATATATATATGTGTGTGTGTGTGTGCGCGTGTGTATGAATCATGATTCATAGGATTGTGACTTGTGACTTCCGATGGAAATCGGACTTATGATGAGTTAGAAATACATACACATACATCATAATTATAGAAACTGATGGTAAAGAAATCTACAAGTTATAAATGCATGATGGCATCATGCATCTATCGATTGAAATCATGTGTACATATCAATATAATACATGATACATGATGATGATGATGGTGATGATGTTCCACTATGTGAAAAATAATCCATGTAACATCCAGCAAGACAATCATATCTAGATACAGGGAAAGAACGCTTGCACCTTCTGGTACAATGTAATAAAAAAGCCAAAGAAATCGGCTAAAAAACTAACAACCTGCAACTGAAAGAAAGCTTCTTCATGATCAAACTCCTTCAAAAGTTGAAATTTTGGTTTAGCTGTGTTGCAGACTCAAAATGACTTTCACTCACATCAGTTCTATTAAGTAACATGTCAAGGCTTTAATACGCATTGAAAGAGCATGGAGAGAGCTCTGAATTGATGCCTTTGGCTGCACTAGAAGCCCAAGTAGTAAGGAGGTGCTTTAGGAGAGGCAAAGTAGAGAGAGAATCTTGTGCAAGAACTTGGATATATACAGAGAGAGCTTCACGTTGAAGTATTTTTGAATGTCCTCTTGATATGAGATGCGAGGTCAAAGTTTTATTATAAGTGATCTTTTAGATCATTTGGACATGTTCACACATGCTGTGACCAAAAGGCCCTTACAAATGGGCCAAAAAATCAAGTAAAAATATGCATGGTAGCTCTTGAAGAGAATGATTAAATGAAAGGGTAAATTGTAATATCATACAATAGGATTCTTCTCGGAACCTTTATCCCCAACAATCTTTATGGGCTCCACATGTGTTTCTCGTACGGTCACCAAAGATAAGTCTTAGGTGGAGAACCTTTCACTCGCTAGAGGTTATATGTGGCAGTATGTGTGATCTCATTTGAGGGGGGGGGATGAGGAGCTTACCTATGGTTTTTGACACCGAAGGAGCTTAAGCTTAGGGAGTTGTGAACTTTGTAATGTGTGGGTATTGTGTACCTCAAAAGCCTTGGTGCATTCAAGGTTTTGGTGTCATTTTAACTCTTCTTTCATTGCATTGATTAATTATCATTATTTTGAAGGTAAGTGCCGGTTCCAACCTTGAATAACCCTAGGGAGAGGTGGGCAAAACTTGTGTCTTGGTTTGGTTTTGAGATATATTTTTTGGAGGGTGCCACTAGTGAATTGGCGAATGCCCCTAGTGAATTGGCAATGCCATCGATATGATCCCGAGGAAAACTCTGTACACATGGCATACCATCAAGATATCATTGTGGATGTTGGTGAGTAGGAGTTGGTTTTTCTTGATGATGTTGCCCATGATGATGGCCCTTATGGTAGCTTATTCATGATGGAAGTTCCCTTCATTGTTCACCTAGGGGGAGTTGCTCACAAATGATACTCCGTTCCCACATCTATAGTTGGTATGTGTGTATCCAACATACACCTCCTGTATACAGTTCAATTGGGTGAGTACCCTTTTCCAAGCCCTTGATGGAGTGACTTGTACACCCATCTGGTGTGGGTGTGATAGTATGTGATACCAGCCCTTGTGGTGATTACCATCAGTGTCGCTGCAGCCTCAACATGGGGGTGAGCGTCTTTGGGTCTATGATTGGGAGGTGAGTCTAATGTCTACACTTTTATGTTCTTACATGAATATGGCTTGTACTTCTTGTTAGCAGGAAAGATCCTGCTGAGGTGATAACAGGTACATGGTCAGCAAAGCATTGAGAGAGGACAATTACTGAACTTATTTTCCTTCTCCATTCATTAGGACATGTATGGGTTGAAGAATATTTTAATCTTCAAGTGACTGTAATCATCATGGATTGGCATGCTCCTTTATTACTAGAGGAGATTGAATTAAGTAGTTTGCATCATAATTTCTACTTTCTTCTTGTCTATTAATTAGCTTTAAAATTTGCAACTTGTTACTTTCCCCAGTATTACTTATAACAGAACTCTTAAAAGCAGGGTTGAGAAAAGGGGGGAAGGGGAAGAGCAGTGGTATCTTGGCCATCAGTATGATGTTTTGTGTAAAGCGTAGTGCTGATTTTTAATGTTGATTGAAATCTGTAGATTGCACTTCTAGCTTTAGGTTCACAGAGCATCTTGTAAGTTCATGCTTGTGGTCTGTGCATGCTGTGAGGTGCATGTGTGTGAGCATGTATTCATTCTTAGTTCTATACGTGCTATTGGGCACTGATGATGTTAGTGGGGATGTCATAGTATTGACTGGACAGTATGCATAATGGAGCTGATGGTTATGTAGTCTTGTGGCTGATTCCCATGAGCTGAGAGTGAATTTGGGGCTCGCTTGGATTTATCCTGGTGTGTGTGTGTGTGTGTGTGTGTGCGTGCGTGTGTGTGTGTGTGTGTGTGTGTGTGTGTGTGTGTGTGTGTGTGCGCGCGTGCGCGCGCGCGCGTGTGTATGTATGTATGTATGTATGTATGTATTTATGTATGTATGTATGTATGTATGTATGTATGCCTGCCTGCATGCATTTATCTACGTATATATGTATGCATATATATCAGGTGCTAGAGATCTAAGTCTTTTTCATATCTCCATTTGATAGGATAAGAATTTGTTTTCGTTTTCTTTAATTCGGACTAAATAAGACTGGGCTTATCTTATTTTACTATGATACTGATGTCTTTGTTTTTTGAATTACAGGCCGGTACTGAAGGTGTACCATGGACCCTTCAGTTGACTTGGAAATCATCAGAGAGAGTTAGTTTTTATGTCGAAGAGACTTTATTTGTCATGGAATAACTATTTTAATCGCTCATGTTTTTTTTTTGGGTTTGAAGGACATGTTGCAAACTAAAGTGGCAAGTTACATGACAGTGCTTGAATATTTGCAAAGATGTGCTCTCTCCAGGACCTGCAAAGCTGTATGCAATTTGTTTCAAGTTGTTGAATTTGATGATGCTCACATGCTGTTTCTCTTTTTGTGCTAGGGTTGGAAAATCAGTTTCAGTAGGATAAACCTAAAAATTGTTGTACATCATGTATATTTGTGTTGCATATGTTATATTTTTTGAAGCTTTGATTTATTCCAAAATAAGCATGCTAAAGAGGGGTAAATGTTTAAAGTCCACATCCTCCTCGGTTTCTACTGAGTTAGTTTTAAATGTGCATCTTCTTTGCTTCAAACAAAATGGGGGATAAAATAGAGAGAAGTATGTTACTTGATTCATTAATTCCACTTGAAGGAGCAAATGCATTCGTTTGAAATGTAAAATAGTGCAATAGTGATAAACTCCAAGTAGATAGATATATTTTTATGAGTATTTTGTTGGTAAATATCCATGGCAATGATTTGATCCTTGTGATTTCCTATACTACTAATTATTTTTGAGAATAATATTTTAACTACGGAAGTAAACTTGAATTATAAACACTAATTTTTAATGTAGTCCATGTATTATAGTTTTTTCCTTACGTTTTATATATCCATATACGTATTTAATCATACAGCATAACAAGAAAATTATTGGAGATGGCAATCAAAGGTTTTGTTTCCTGGCATCTCTTTGCAACATTCAGTTTCAACACTGAAGTGCTCATATATCCATCCACTGATTTCTCCTAAATTTGTGGACTCTCTATATGTGCTTTTGTTTGAAAGCTATCATTTTTGCTTGCTTTTCCTTTTCTTGACATTTTTGTTGGGGGTCTTATTGGTTATGCAAAACTAGACGATGCGCTTTATGTGATCAAATGGAGTTGTTAGTTTAATTTTTTTCATTTTTCTGAGCCTGATATGGCTTGCAGGTTTTTCGTGCTGCAGTAAAGATGCCTTTTCTTCACAGTCATAGGCCTGTCTGTGGAGACACGAGTTCTGGTTCAGTGCATATCACTCAATATTTGGGCCTAAGAGTTAGCATATATCTTTGTGATTCCTCTTATTGTCCATGGATGTTTTTATTGTCAAGTTTGTTGATTGTCATTTAGCTGTTTTCATATGTTGAACTTCATGCCATCAGGCCTCAAGGGACAAACCCCTGCCCACAATAGCTTATTTGAAGGCATCAGAGAGATTTGGACAAAGCAAGACAATCACTATATGTCCGGGACACTTTATTGACCCTGGAAATGAATCTGGAGCTCCGGGAGAACGAGAATTCAACCTGGAAGTAATCAGCACCTCTAATCACTTCATCAATTTAGTGTAGATTATACAAATTGAACCATTCCTAACATTGAAAATCAGATTGTCAATGTTCTTGAGAAAGATTTAAGTGCTAATGGATGGAGAGTCCTTCGACCTGATCGTGATGCACCTAACCTGTCATGGGAGGAGTATTTGAACTGGGTATCTAAACAGGTATGACGCCCTTTTCATATTATCGTTCAGTACTCAATGCTTTGACTCTTCCTGATGCGTGCTTATCTTTGACAACAGACATGCAGTGGCCATCCTGTGGTGGAGATTCATGGCCAGGTTTGAGATTGAACTTTAAATATGTTGACTCGTTTTCCGGAAGCACTTGAATTTAATTTCTTTTTTGGGTCTTGGAAGCATAGGGTTCAAGTGCAATGGACTCTAAAGGATCTGTTGTGGGAGTCATAGGAGATCCATACATAATGCTAAACAGGGTAATTATGATTTCTTTTTCTACATATGAAACTTACTCTGGCTTCAAGGAAAGAAAGGAAAACTTACATTTTGTCTAAGCTATGATGATGATGTTATATGTGATTGAAGAAAAAGAATCAATGTATCATTATTTTATACTGGAACATGGCACCTTAAACCATGGGCTTCTATAGGTTTACATCAAGGGTGTACTTTACAATGCAGGAGCTGGCCAGAAACATTGGTTTTCTAAATATTGATTGGAAGGAACTGGGTGTGCCTCGGCGAGGTGGTGTTATTGTAGAGAGCTTCAATGCTGATGAGGTAATCTGGATCAGTCGCTTTCAGTTGTTGGCCTTGCTGAAGTATAGTGTATGACTTAACTTGGGGAGCAGCACAATTTTTATCATCGTGTCTTCTGATTATATGATTCCTCCCCCCCTCTCTCTCTCTCTCTCACACACACACACACACACACACACACACGTGCGCACACACGCACACAGAGACACGCACGTGCGCATGCACACACACACACACACATGCACATGCATGCATGCGTGCGTGCACACACACAGACAGACACACACTCACACGTGCGCATGCGCGCGCGCACACACGCACGCACACCCATGCACCCACGCACCCACGCACCCACCCATGCACGCGTGCTCACACACACACACACATACACTTACTTTTTTCTGTCTTTGTGGATGTACATGAAACAGAGTTATACAAATGAGATGGGCTATGTACCAAGATTGAAGCTCATATGTTGCCTTTTTACTGAACAATATGATCTGTAATCAATGAATCCCTGTATAGTTTGGTGTGGTAAGGCTATTTAGAGTGGGTCCAGTATACTTTGGATTCACATCATACATCATATTTCTTATGTCTTGTAAAATAATTTAACGTGTTTTAAGATACCACTTGTTGAGCCCATCAAAGTCAAGCTGGTCAAAGTCAAAATGGTCAAAGTTAAGTTGGTCAAAGTCAAAGTGGTCAAAGTCAAGTTGGTCAAAGTCGAGTGGTCAAGGTGTACAAGTAATGCAATCAATTTATTCACAATGGTTACGGTTTTGTAGAAAGTTGGATGCAGGTTGTAGATTGTCTTTCAGTAAGGTTTTCAAGGGTTTTAAATTGTTCGGAACGTTGAGGTGAACCCTTCTTTATGTACACATTTTGGAGAATTGAAGGACAAAAGTAAAGGTATATGAAGAGGAAGCGGTACGCAAAAGTGTATGTATGACTCCCCCATTTAAAATTTTGTTTTTGCCTTAAAGTCACTACAAGACAAAATAGGGAGTTGTTGGTTCTACACATTTTGAGACATTCTTAGGACATCAAAGTGAGCACCAAGATACTCTATCAGTTAAGAGTGGCATACGTAAGTGAATCGACACACATAGACAAGAGCATAAGTCTTGGAGTTAGACAAAGAAAGAGAGATCATAGTCTACACTAGGTGAGAAGAGCAAGAGACATTGAATCAGAGAGTGTCACACAGAGAAGCAAGTGTGAGACAAAGTGGGCAAGAAGGGTGATCTAGTGTGTGCAAAAGAGTGCAAAGAACCGATAAGAGAGGCAATCAAGGTGGCACAAGGTACTACCATTGAAGAGGTGTGTGTCGATAGAAGATATCCCTTCCTCCTACCCTATTGGAAGCTTGAGTGAAAGGTGTGCACAAGAGAGAGCTCCTAGAGAAGGTGGAGGTCTGGTGCAGAGAAGTTTGATGATATAAGGAACTTCCGGTATCTTGTAACCTTGTGTGTGTGTGTATTCTTTGGGATTAAGCACTCTGCACAGAGAACACTTGGTCTTGTTTTATACATCATCATTGTATTTTTCTACTGGTAATCCATATACAGAAGCTTTCGGTGTCAGTGTTCCACTTCTTCTTCTTCTTTCTTCTCCTATAAATACTCAATTCTCTTTCAATAAAAGATTCCCCCAACAAAATTTGGCACGCACGGTGGGACCACAAGGAGGCTTGAGCATAGGAGAGCCGATATTTGCAAAGTGTAGAAGAAGTGCAAGGATATCGACACTCCTCGTATGAGAGATAATCTTTCTTCTATTTGGAATTCTCTTAGTCTAAGAGGAGAATGAGCATCTCATGTCCGCAACCCGGTCTCAAACATTGAGGGTCTCTTGCAAAGCAACAAGAAGAAAAGCTATTCGAAGGTCAACCAACTCTTTATCATCAACATCATAAGTGAGAAATATGGTGGCTCAGGTAGACTTAGAAACTCTACTCTTCCGATTAAATGTCAAATTTCCATCTTTCGAGGGATTAGCACAAGAAGATCGAGATGAACATATTAGAAAATTTTTGGTCTTATGTAAGACAAGAGGTCTAATGGGAAGGGAAGATGCATTTTTAATTCTTTTCCCAGTAACATTAGAAGGTTTAGCAGATAAATGATTTAGGCAGTTTGTCGATAACCATTTCACTCATAGGACCTAATGAAGGAAGCATTTAAGATACAATTTCAATAAGGGAACACAACAAAGAACATCATTGAGGAGTTAGAAAATTTACAATTAGGTCTTGGGGAGACATTTCTAGAATTTGTCACCAAAGCCGAGGCCTACACTTATTAGGTTTTTAGTGATAGTGGGTACATAGAGAACCTTGCTCAGTCCTGCCATTGGAAGCTTTAATATTACCAATCTTCTCCACATTGTGCTTTGTGTCATCCCTTGTTTGTACTTCATGTCTATGCTATGGACTTTCCAAATTAGATAGGAGAGCAATGTTGCCTGCAACATGATTTGAACATCCTGAATCTATGTAGAACAAATGATCATCTTCTTTACCTTCTTTGTGGCTTAGATTCATGAGAAGCAATGAGTCTTCATGTGGTTGCTCTTCTGAATAATTGTTGTAGTCCTTTCTATTATAGCCTCTGTTGTTGTTTTTGAAGTTGTGTCCAGCTTTGCCTCTATTGCTTCCATATCTACCTCTTCCACTTCCTTTCTGGGTCCTCCCATTGAACCAACAGTTCTGAGTGGTGTGGTTGGTCTTATCGCATATGGCACAAGGTTGAACATTCTGACCTTTGGCTTTGTTTTGCTTTGGTCCTTTCTGCTTTCCTTTCCACTTGCTTTTGCTTGCGAAGTTGGCTTGGGAAGTCTCTTATTCATCTTCTTCCTTCTTCTAGCCTTTTCGCTTCTTATCCTTCTTATCTGCATATAGAACACTAGTTGAATTACCATGATAAGAGTTACCTTCTTTTATGCTATTGTTGGCCTCTTGATTGAAGAGTTCTCCAAGAAAGATGTTGAAGTCTGGAGTTTGCACATCCATGATGAGATCATATGCTGAAGTGAAGGATTGCCATTGCTTATCACTTCGAATCCCATTGAGAATTTGCCTCATGATAGCCTCTTTTTCAATGAGCTCTCCAATGGATGCTAACTGATCTGCAACCTCCTTGACCTTGGTAACAAACTGCGTGATGGTTTGCTTAGGTGTCTTCTTCATTTGGTTGAACTCGTTCCAAAGATGATACTAGCAGAAAAGAAAGTCTCGAGGGCATCCGAAGTCTCTTGAGATGTCTTGCATCCTCTAATATGTGGTAATAGAAAGTCAGAGATAGAGTTTAGTATGTACGACCTTGCTTGAGCATCCCTTGCGCACCAAAGTGTGAGCTCATCTGTCTCCTCTTGTGTAGGTCCTCCTTTGGATCTTGGAATAGGCATAGCTTCATCGCCTCCTACAATTCCATAAAGATTTCTACCTTGCAAATAGGCTTCCATTCTGATTTGCTAAGTTGCGTAGTTATGTCGATCAAGCTTCTCGATCATTGAGTGAAAGCCATCACCCATCTTGATCTAGCTCTGATACCACTGAAAGAAACTTGGAGAAGCTTGTAGGAGGTAGAAAAGTGCGTTTCGAAGCGACGAAGTTTGGTCTGGCCAATCGGCACAAGACCAGCCCTTGAGCTTATGGAGACTAAAATAGACCTTACAAGCATGTGATAAGTGCAAAGAAATGCACTATGTACTTTGGAGCATCAAAGAGAAGAAGTCGATACAAAACAGATAGGTTCGCGCGTTGACTAGCTCAAAAAACTTACTATCTATGGAAGAGACAATGAACTTCACATGCCCATAACGACCAGCGTGATGACAATTAGAAAAAATCCTTTTATGGGAGTGATACACATAGAGTTGAGTGTATATAATGCATAAAAATATAAGGAATAAGCAAAATATGCTATAGGAATGAATCAAACACTCAATGGTGGTACCTCCTATTTTTCAAGAATACGTAGAGATTGACCCTGAGATAGAAAAACTGAGATTTCTCCCAATCTACTGAACCAAATGCTATGAAAATTTACAGGATAAACTAAACACTTTTTTTAATACCTTTCTAATGAGCAATCTCTTATCAAATTTGGAGCTCTGGAGAGAGAGTAGCAGCCTCTGCAAGATTACTGTTGGCGAAGAAGATGATGCAGAAAATTGAAGGAGAAAGACAATGATGGTCACGAGTGTATGTATATTGCTTCCATGTATTGTACAATTGATTTGAAGTCTTTATATAAACTCTAAGAGTGTTCCACGACTTCTACAAGTGGATTTTGAATTCAAATGAAGGTGGGAATGGTTGTTGGAGGGAATCAATTCACTTTCCTACAATCTAGGAAAAGTGAAGATCTAGTTTGATCTACTTGTAGGTGATTGATCGCTCGATTGAATGCAACTCAACCACCACAAATTCGTGGGATTTGGGCTCTCTTTTTCTATTGTTACATGTGGAAAGCTCAAGGCTTTTACAACTGTAAATGAACCATCAAAAATCTCTCAAAAAATACAATAAATGAGCATAGGTAAAAGAACTCTCCAAGGGATATTCTTTTGCCGTAATCCAAGCGATAGTTTTTGATGTAGATCAAATCCACCTCAAGCATAGTGTAAGCTTGATGCTCCAACATACCTCTCTCTACCCTCTCTCTCCTCTCTCTCCCTCCCTCTTCCCCCCCCCCCACCCACCACCATAGGATAAATTTATCCTATGGTGTGTTTCTATTTTCTTAATTTTATTTTTATTGGAAAAATATTTTGGCTCTAGATTGTGCCTTGGATGACCATTTTTTTTAAATTTGGGGTCAATTTCATGTTTCTTGACACTAGTGCCAAAATCCAGATTTTTCTTCTCCTTTTGGTCCAAACTCACATGTTTGGTGCACATTTCACATGTATTTATTATTCTGCACATGGTCCACATGGTCTATTTCATCCTTATTTTCCCACATTTTTCCATATGAACCCTTTGTAGCTTTCATTAGTAGCATTTTGGCCCTCTCGAGAGCCCCTAATCCTACTCCCTACCCCTCCCTTTATCCTTCTACCCAGCCCCACCCTTACCCCTCCTTACCCTATCCTTCTTAACCCTTCAGTCCTCCCTAACCTTTCCTTCCTACCCTCCGTTATCCAGCTTATGCTTCTTCAATGAGCTGATATCCAATTTTGCTTAGTCCCTTGTGATTGTTATTTCTTGCTCTTGGTGGACTTGGTAGCTCTTCAAATGTCATTTTGAAGGTTATGCACAATAGGTATCAAGTTTGATCCTTTCTGCTCATTGTTTGGCTCTCACCTCTCCGAGACGGATAGCCCATTAGGTGGTGGACCATCAAAGTCATATTGGTCAAAGTCAAGATAGTCAAAGTCAAGTCGGTCAAAGTCAAAGTGGTCGAAGTCAAGTCGATCAAGTCAAAGTGGTCAAATTCAAGTTGGTCAAAGTCGAGTAGTCAAGGTGCACAAGTAGTGAAATCAATTTATTCACAATGGTTATGATTTTGCAGAAAGTTGGATGCATGTTGCAGATTGTCTTTTTGTGAGGTTTTCAAGGGTTTTAAAGTATTTGGAAGGTTGAGGTGAACCCTCCCTTATGTACACATTTTAGAGAATTGAAGGACAAAAGTAAAGGCATATTAAGAGGAAGTGGTACACAAAAGCATATGTATGGCTCCCCCATTTAAAAATTTGTTTTTATCCTTAAGTCATACAGGACAAAATAGAGAGTCGTTGGCTGTACACATTTTGAGACATTCTTCGGACATCAAAGTGAGCACCAAGATACTCTATCAGTTAGGAGCGACATACGTAAGTGACTCGACACACAAGGAACGAGCATAATTCTTGGAGTTAGACTAAACAAGAGAGAGCATAGTCTACACTAGGTGAGAAGAACGAGACATTGAATCAGAGAGTGCGATGCAGAGAAGCAAGTGTGAGACAAAGTGGGCAAGGAGGGTGGTCTATTGTGTGCAGAGAACCAGTAAGCAAGGAAATCAAAGTGGCACACGGTACCATTGAAGAGGTGTGTGCGTCGACAGGTGTCCCTCCCTCTTACCCTATTGGAAGCTTGAGTGTAAGGTGTGCACAAGAGAAAGCTCGTGGAGAAGGTGGAGGTCTTGTGGAGAGAAGGTTGGCGACATAAGGTACTTTGAGTATCTTGTAACCTTGTGTGTGTGTGTATTCTTTGGGATTAAGCACTCTACACAGAGAACACTCGAACTTGTTTTGTACATCATCATTGTATTTTCCTACTGGTAATCCATGTACAGAAGCTTTCGGTGTCTTTGTTCCACTTCTTCTTCTTCTTCCTTCTCCTACAAACACTCAAGTCTCTTTCCGCGATGAATAGCATCAATATCTTCTCCAAGTTTTGAAGAATTAGGTATGAACTTGGTACAACAGCAACACGTGAAGAAAGTCTGAATATAGATGCTAATCCTCACAAAAATCTGTTGGAGTCCGAGGTCTGTGGAAGCACATGAACTACGCAAGGAAGAAGAACAAGCTTGGAGCACAGCACAATACAGAATGTATCACCAAATGAATGTACAAAGATAAGTGACCCGTTAGGGTAATAGGTGTATATACAAGATAGGGGGAAAAAACCTCTTGAAGAGGGGCCCCAGTGGTGTGTGTGATGCGGTGAACAAGGAGCTTGCACTTGTGTATAAGGAGGTGCCAAGCTATGTGGAAGGAAATCAATTCACAAAAGGAAGTAAGCCCAAAGGTTTGTGAACAGCTTATGTGATGAAACATATGCCAAAAAAGCACCAGAAGCTAAAAAACTCCTTGTGCAGAATTTCAAGATGGCCATTTTTGTACGAATTGGACTTGCTTTTGGTAGCTTTTGATGAGAATTAATCATAGCCATTGAATGATGTCCTTTTCATACTTTATATCTGGTCCATTGGTTAAAAATTAGGTGAAAAAGATGGTTTGATTGGAAATTAGGGTTTGACCTTTGATAGGGTTTTAGCTCTCAGATGGTTGCATGCCATATATCAAATGAAAGCTCTTGATGACTTTAGGACTATGTAGTACCATTTGTGACCAAATTTTGACTATCTCTTAAATTAGATTTGCTTAAATTTTGGCATTCTGACATTGTCTTCCAGCATATGCTGTGGAGTCTAGACCTCTTATAGACATAAGGATATGAACCTTCACTTGCTCATCCGTGTCCTTTTTCACTAAAGCTTTAAAACTGGGAAACTTAATGTTATTCTGGACAGTAAAGTGGCTAGGTCCTTCATGTTGGACCGTGAGTCTTCCAAGGATGTATCTTAAGAAGAATCTCAAGCACTTCTGGCCCAAAATTACTTGGGCTGCCTTGGGAAAACTGAGCAGGTAACTCCAAACGTAGAGGAGGAGATATCCTTGGTAGAGTGTAATGATGCCCTCTTTTCCTGTGATAGCACTTCAATGGACTCCTTAGTGGGCTAAGCAGGGTTTCTCTTGAAGAGCCGATGGAAAAGATCCAGACTCCAGGTTCCAGCTCTGTCGCATCAAGGCCTGCCAGAATGATTTTTATCTTGCACGTTCTAAGGGCAAGACAGGCTGGTGATCCAGCTGAGTAATGATGGAAAGGAAGCTGGGGATAGTGACAGGTGGAAGGCAGGGAGAGGTTCTGCTAAGCAGATCACAGTAGGAGTTAACTGAGACAGATGGGTGTGAATGCTGACCACTGGATTGTCTGGCAAGAAAAACTTTACATGAAAGTGGCACACATTAAACAATGAAAACCAATAGGCTACCCTGTTTCCAGGACATGCTGGAGGCAGGGGATGGTGGGAATACAACTGGTTTGCATTGTTCATGCATAGAATAGAAGCCACTACATTCAAGTTGTCTGTCAAGGTCTCTGCCAATTCATAAATGTGAAGCTCAGAGTTCAGTTAGGGTTATCTTCTCTTTTTCTCTCGGGATAAACATATCTTGTTATGAACACCTTTCTGGGTAGTGTTACCTAGTACTATCCTTCAACCTCTCTAGTGGTGACTCACTCTTTTAGTCCTGTAAATAGGAGGAAAAGGAGTAGTAGTTATTCATGAGTCACGATTCGTGGTTCATCATATTTCTATGAATAGAGAGATGTAGTTTTCGTAATACAGGGTAATATTCTCTCTGATTATCTTTCATACCTTGACTTGTACTTGTTGCTGCTCTTCAGAAAACCCAGGTTTTTTGTATAATATTTGCTGTTGTACTACAATTTATATTGGAAAATGCCAAGGAGAAAATCTGCAATGAACCCAATCTTACACACATGGCGACCATCTAATATTTATGTAGAGATTAAGCTTAATATGTGCAACCAAGTCGGATTTTGGAGTAACCTTTTATGATTGAAAGAATCATTCTTCTTTTGATCAGATCCTACAAATGGCACCATGACCAAGAGTGTAGACTGATAGGTACGTTGGTAGCCATTTAGTTGATTCTTTCCACTGGATGGGCTGGGAAACAAATGCCAATAAAATTGGAGAATAATCAAGTTGATTCTCTCCCAAATCATCTGCAAGGAGAAGAAAAAAGTGCAAGTGTGGTTAAATACACATCACAATCGAGGGGTGACTTGTTTACAACATGATTTTTTCTCAGAAGTTATGCAGAAATGGGGCATTAAGCAGCTATACTCTGTCACTTTGTATTGAATGATGATCGCTCTACGAGTCATTCTAGAGTCATTCTGAGTCATGAATTTGCTTTAGTTAGTGGAGGAAAGAGGTGAAGAAAGTGAAACTCATACCCAATAGTTTGTTCAACTGGTCACATAATATTTGTATGTAGAGGCAAGTGATTGATCCTCGATATGAGCATATGACAGAACCAAGCTTTATGGAAGAAGCTGTTTCTAACACATTGACATCTCTCGTCTCTCAGTTTTGGAATATATAATCTCGACATCGATGTTCACGTGTACAGATACTCCTATCAATCGCACATGCAGACTTGGGTGCAAGATCAAGCTCGCATTATCTTTGATGCATGCATGAGCACATTGACATCTCTTATCTTTCAATGTTGGAATCTACCATCTCAACATCAATGTTCACATGTACAAATGTGCAGCTTGACACATTCATATCAATCTCACATGAAGACATGGTTGCGAGATCAAGCTCACATTAAGATAAAGGATTAAGTTGTATCCTCATATAGCAAGTTGATGGAATTTGAACTATGTGTAGATATATGGCCCATGCCGAATGTAATATGACACTCTCTCTCTCTCTCTCTGTCTGTCTGTCTCTCTCTCTCTCTCTCTCTCTCTCTCTCTCTCTCCCCACACACACACACACACAAAAGAAAACAAAAAAACAAGGGAAAACAAAAGAAGCCCCCCAACCGCTTCTTTCCCCACTATAATTTGTAATTGGAAGATGTAAAGGGGAAAATTTTACAGTTAACCCAATCTTACGCATGCTGACCACCAATATTTTTAAAGATATTTACGCATGGGTTTAAGACTTAACCTTTTCATTTTCCTGTTGTATATCTGAAATTTCCTTGCAATCGAATCAGAGAGTCATTTTTCATGATAGAAAGACTCATATCTTACGTCTTATGATCAGATCCTACAAATGGCACCATCACAAAGGGTGCAGGCTGCTAGGTACATTGGTGGCCAATTGATGGATTCTATACAGCGGATAAGCTCCAAAACAGATGCCAAAAAAATTGGAGATTAGTTAAGGTGATCTACTCGCAAATCATCTGGAAGGAGAAGAAAGGGCAAGTGTGGTTAAATACACGTCACAATAGAGGGGAGACATGTTTACAACATGATCTTTTGTTCTTAGAGGTTATCCAGAAATGGAGCATTAGACAGCTATGCTCTATTGTTCTTTATTGAATGATCACCCTTTTGAACTCTCTCCGAGTCATGAATTTGCTTAAGTTAGTGGAGGAAAGTGATGAGGGATGCATAATTCATGCCTGATAGTTTGTTCAATAGGTCACTGAATACTTGATAGAGAGACGAGATTGATCCTCAAAATGCGCATATGACAGAAGCAAGATTACTGGAAGAAGCAAGCTGAACTTGTTCTTAACAGGGGTGAAGGAATTCGGTCAGAGAGCTCTCTTTGATGCATGCATGAACACATCGACATCTCTTATTTCTCAATTTAAAATTGATCATCTCAACATCAATATTCATATGTACAAATGTTCAGCTGAACATATTTATATCGATTATACATGAAGATAAGACATTTATAAGTTGTATCCCGTTAAGGAAGTTGATGGAATCAATGAACTGTGTAGATTTATGGCTCATGCTGAATTTTTATGGAATATGACATAATTTCTCTCTCTCTCTCTCTCTCTGTGTCTCTCTCGCTCCCCCCTTTTGCCCCCCCAAAAAAAAGACGTTTTTCCTCCCTACCTGCTTCTTACCCTCCCTCTCAAATTCAAGCGTTGGGTTTTGTCTCATATTATTGTTTCAAATTCGCATTAAGCCATCTTGAAAGAGCTTGGTATAAAAAACTATAAGGAGATCAGAAGGATCATAGTGAAATTGTGTGTGCGTGGGGAGATGGTTTGTGTTGCAAGACAAGGACTGAGGCGACTACCTCTTTAAAAGTTTTAAGTAAAAATAACAAATAAGGTCATTGAATAGACCTTGGCAAAATTGAAAGATCTATGAATTGTGATGAAGGATTGAGAATTAGGGTTTCAGGCATCTTTTTCACCAACGATCAAGCTAGCAGATGAAACCTTGCAATGAGGTCTTGAAATTGGTAGGCATTATTGATGTATTAACATTTGAAGGTGAAACTTTAAGTATCTATGATCTCGATTTAACCAGTTGAGGAAACTTGTTTTGTGGTAAACTAGTGTCTTCATAAAAGTAGGATCTGATGCTTAGTCTCATTATCATGTTCTGATACGCTCTGAAATTTCTGTTTGGATGAAAGGATGGATTGCCAAGGCAGTAATAAGACAACTTAGGCAGCCAAGATAGCATCAACATTGTTGCTTATAAAGAGGACACGTCATGTGTGCAAACGTTCATGTGTTAGCTTATGAGCGTGCGTGCGTGGCACACACACATGCACGCACGCATGCACACACACACACACACACACACACACACACACACACACACACACACACACACACACACACACACACACAAACACCCCCCACATGTGCACATGTACATGTAAGTACTTGGACATGTCCATGCATATATGTCACACCTAATACTGGTAATCTATGTTTGTTTTTGGGTTGGAGAAGGAATATCGTTGGTCACATGCTTTAATGCATTGGATCCTTAACATATTTTTATTTTCTATGTGTGCATTCATGAGCCTTAGGACTTTGAGTTCCCCGTATATTGTTCAAGATACATATTTTTTTTTTAATATAAAGGAAGTTCGGCATTAGCCTACTCTCCCAGACTTGAATTAAATAAAGAAAAGTACAAGAGAAGGGGACTAGTGCCCACGGGACCCCCCAAATCCTACAAAGCAGGGGAAGCTTTTACAGAGCTTAGATGACATTACAAAGAAGGTTAATTACCCTCTCATCACCCTCATGTGGGGCCCACTTGGGTTTAAGCTTGTTATCGATCAAAAGGAGTACTTGATGATGCCTAAAGGGGGGGGATTTTTTACAGTTGACAATCCTTTTGCCAAGGAGGATACATATTTGATACATTGATGTTAAAGAGATTCAATACATTTTATTGCAACAATGTTGTGTGCAGCTAAGAACACATACATGGAAGTAGAAAACTATGATGACATCTAGAATGTGCCAAAGGTTTCCATACATGCATGAATTCACTCCTTTCACACATTTCTTCCAAGCTAGTGGCTACCTAACATTAGTGTTGTACTCGGACACTTTAGCATCTTGAAAAACAGACATTATTTGATGAATTTCTTAGATCACTAAATGGAACCATTTATAAATATAACTATGCAACATGTTAGCATAAGGGTTGAATATCTCTAAAAGAAATAGTCTTTATTAAAGGATAGAAAAATTAAGATTTATCCACTAATTTTATGATGCTAATTTTAGTATTGGTGCAAAAATTACAATGATACCAGTTAGTGGTTGTTATTCATTAAAATCATGATCTCATAATTTTCATTGTTGTAAATGCAATGAAATCTCTTATTTTATATACATAAACACTTTTCTATCCATAATTAGATATTTTTAATGATTTTTACTAGGTTTATGGCATAAAATTAATCTCATATGTGCGATGACATTGTTATCATCTATGAATTATTTTGCAAAGGGATGATATGAATATGAATTATTTTTAATTATCAAAATACTATTTGAGATTATTAAAACTAAAGATATTTTTTGAAAACCTTAGGAGCCAACTTTTTATGTCGTTTCTTCAAGTTAAATAATACTATTGTTTTTCTATCCTAAGAACATGTCATTTGATGAGAAAATATTATATATGCTACATGACTAAAGTTAATATGTTAGTGGCCTCCCCCCCCTTCCCCCCCTCCCCCCCCTCAATGGTGAAATCTGATATGGTTCCATTATGGATACATGGAAAAGTGGATGTATTTTCATGGTACTTGGTAATTGGATCTTGAAGGTGACTGTATTAATCTTATTCAAGATGGTGAATGGAACAAATCATTGATGTTCTAGGTTTGCACGAGGCCTTGAAGTTTGCAGATTATTTCTGAGTAACCATACTTTATCACCAATTTGATATGATGGATTCTGAACACGATGCTGATCTACATAATACTTATACTGTTCTTGAGCTTTATGGATCTCTTCCTTGAGTCCTTTGTGGATGTCCATGAGGTACTGGGCCTTATCTCTGGCGGTTGGGTTCTTGACATGATTTGAGAGTTGTATGTCCATCCTTGGATGTTGTCCATAATTTGCAAAGAAGGGAGTCTGCTTGGTAGAGGTATGGACGCTATTGTTTTAGGCAAACTCTGCAAAGGGTAAAAGCTCAAACCAATCATTTTGATGATAGTTGATGGTGCAATCCAGATATTGTTCTAGGACTTGCTTTACTTGTTGTTTGTCCATGAGTCTATGGATGATTGTCTCTGTGGATGATTGGCTGTAGATAGTTTAACTTGAACACCAAGGAGCTTGCAAAGACTATTCCAAACGCTAGATATAACATGCGGACCTCAATCACTGACAATATCATCAGACAATCCATGATGCCTAAAGATATATTTGAGAAAAAGTCTAGCAGTGGCTGCACCTGTGATTGCCTTGGTAGCCGGAATGAAGTGCACTATCTTTGTAAGTCGATCCACTATAACAAGAATGACATCATACTTATCTGACTTTGATAGATCTATGATGAAATCCATAGATAATGAAGCCCATGACCTTTCTGGAATAGGTAAAGTTTGCAAGAGGCGATGAGGTTTATGTCGCGGTACCTTAGATCTATTGCAAGTGTCTAGGTTCGGATATATCTTTTGACTTCCTTCCACATTTGAGGCCACCAAAAATCCCTTGATATGAGTTCTATTGTTTCACTCCCTCCAAAATGTCCTGTTGCAAGGTTGTCATGATATTGTTGAAGTATTTGGATCTTGGGCTTTCTTGGAGGGACATACAATACGTTCTTATAGAATAGCAACCCATCCTTTTCCTCAAATTCGTTAACTTCTTGGACTTTTCCTTCTTGATTTTTTTGCTTAACGTTACAAAATAAATCATCTTGTGGTAGATTCTCATGGATCAAATGATTCAAGGCTAAATCTTCATGATGATTTGAAGAGATAGCTGCTAATTAGAGATGCTTAGGCTTGAGTTATACACTCTCTTGTTGATCAAAGGCCTCTTCACCCTTTTTTGGTGCAAGGTAAGATCTTTTGGACAAGGCATTTGACTGACATTGTTGACGTCCTGGACGATATGTGATGACAAAGTCGAATCTAGATAAAAAGTTACTCCATCAAGATTGCCTTCTATTGAGGATGTGGATGGTCATAAAATACTCTAAACCCTTGTGATCTATATACATAGTAACTTTATGAGCTTCTCCTTCTAGAAGATGATGCCAGCTATCAAACACATCCACTATGGCAAGAAGTTCTTTATCATTGATTTCATAATTAATCTCTGGAGGAAAAATTTCCTTGAATGATATGCAACTGGATGTAGGTGTCCATGATTGGGATAGAATGGCCCCTAGAGCGAAGTCAGATGCATTTGTCTCTAGGAAGAAGGGCTTGCTAGAATTAGGATGAACTAGAATTGGAGCAGTGGTGAATGTTGGTTTCAAGGTCTGAAAGGCTTTTTCCTCTTCTTCGGTCCATGACAATTTTGGGCTTCCTATAAGCTTGGTAAGAGGTGTCATTGTCTTGGATTAATCTCTGATGAATATCCTATAGAAATTGGCAAACCCTAGAAAACATTGTACATCTCGACCACAGGAAGGTGGTTGTCAATCAAGGATTGTCTTGATCTTCTAAGGATCCATAAGGATTCCATTCTTTGATAATTTACCCTAAAAAATCCACTTCTGTCTCATGGAAAGAGCACTTCTCCAATTTTGCATATAACTCTTTTTCTCTTAATTTTTATAGGACTATATTTACATGATATTCATGATCCTCTAGATTTTTGGAGAATATCACGATACCATCGAGATATATTACCATGAAGTCATCTAAATACTCTCGAAAGATATCATTCATCATATGTTAAAAGACAGTTGGAGCATTTGTGAGAACAAACTACATAACTACATATTCAAAATGCCCATACCTGGTTCGAAATGTTGTCTTCCATCGTCTCCTTCTTTGATCTTGACAAGATCGTAGGCTCCTTGAAGGTCAATCTTCATGAAGAATTTGGCCTTTACGAGGCATTCCAAGAGCTCTAATATAAGTGGTAGAGGGTATCTGTTCTTTATTGTGACTTTATTGAACGTATGATAGTCTATGCACATTTGGAGAGTCTCGTCGTTCTTCATTACAAATAGGATAGGGGCTCTTGTAGGAGATTTCGAGTGTTTGATAAAACCCTTGGCTAGATTCTCATCAATATTCTTGCATAATTCTATAAGTTCCTATGGGGATAGTCTATAGATTGGTCCAAAGGGTGCTTGTGCTCCCTCTTGAAGTTCTATGGCATAATCATAAGGTCTATGCTTTGGGAGATATCTACATTCTTCTTTTCAAAAACATCTTCAAAATTTTGGTATTGGTTAGGTAGCTTCACTAAATTGCCTTTCTTGGGCCCTTGAGTT